>VZTH01001641.1:132214-312125 GCA_013397815.1 Aleadryas rufinucha
CTCTAATCTGATCTAAATTAAAATCAGGCACAAACTGAGACTTAAATTTCTGTTTCTAGTTTGTTCAAGTAGCTCTTTGCACTGTCTTCCTCCAAGTCAATTTTGGGCTAAGTGAAAAAACACAGTTCCACAAAGTCTCTGAGTGAAGGCACCAGGAATGCAGCAAGATAATAGTATAGCAAGATAAGGGGGATTAAGATTACTTCTGGGCTTTTTTAAGAAGTAAGAGGTGAAAAAGTTAATGGAACACTCAACTGGGAGACATTGCTGAGACCTGCAAAAAGTGATAAACCAAGATAGCTGGGTGAAATATCAGTGAGTGGCCAGAGTTTTCCATGTACACTGCAGCCTGCTGAATTCCACATGGATTATGGCATGGAAAGATGCCTGGCAGAAAAGGACCTGGGGGTACAGGTTGACAGCCAGCCCAACATGAGTCAGAGGTGGCCAAGAAGGCCAATGGCATCTCACCTTGTGTAGTGTGGCCAGCAGGACCAGGCCAGAGATTGTCCCCCTGTACTCACTGGGGGGCAACACTGGTGAGGCCACACCTCGAGTGCTGTGTCCAGTTTTGGGTCCTTCACTACAAGAGAAACACTGAGGGGCTGGAGCATGTCCAGAGAAGGGCAATGGAGCTGGGGAAGGGGCTGGAGCACGAGTCCTGTGAGGAGCAGCTGAGGGAGCTGGGGGAGTTTAGCCTGAAGAAAAGGAGGCTGGAGGGTGTGTGTGGGGCATTTATTGCTTTCTACAACCAGCTTCAGGGAGGTTTTAGCCAGGGGGTTGGTCCCTTCTCCCAAGTAACAAGCAAGAGGACAAGAGGAAATGCCCTCAGGTTGTGCCAGGGGAGGTTTAGAATGGCTATTAGAAAAAGTTCCTTCATCAAAAGGATTGACAAGCCCTGGAACAAGTTGCCCATGGAAGTGCTTGAGTCATCATCCTTGGAAGGGTTTCAAAGAGATGTAGAGGAGTCATATGGGGACATGGTTTAGTGGTGGACTCAGCAGTGTTGGGTTGGTGGCTGGACTTGATGATCTTAAAGGTCTTTTCCAGTCTAAAGGATGTTATTATTCCACACTGAGAATTTGCTTGCATTGTCGTGGAAATTAGATGTTACTTTAATCACCATGGTGAGTTTGAGTGGATTACTCTGTAGGGACAACAACAACCACTGACAATCCAAATCCAGTGGACACCTTATCTGGCTGGTGTTGAAGCTGATGAAGTATTTCTATTGTACTTAATGGGCATTGGCCTCAGCCTCAGAAGAGTGCACTTCAGATTGAACTTCTCTGCCTTTGCAGCGATTTTATTAAATTTGCGGAGTTGGTATTAGATTTGCTCAGCAGTATGAGAACATTACTATTCTGTTAAATTACTTTTTCAGTTAATAATATATTCTTTTCTACAAAGGTTTTACTTTCTTAAGTCCTTTTCCCCTCTTTGCCTTCATCTGGTTAGAGAATTCATTCTCCCTTTCTGCCTTGAGCTACTACACGCTGTTATCTGGCAGGGTTAAACAGCTCTTGTCCACTTCTCAAAGGAGTGCTCTGCATGCTAAACTGTAGTTTTGTTCCTTGGGCACGCTGTCCCTTTCTTCCTGTTGAAACTAAAGCAAGGAGAGCCTCATGAACTATGAGGAAACCTAAATCAAGACATTCTTGACCCCAAGTTCTTCTAGGTCAAGCATCAGAACTAACTTCTGGGAAAGCCCTCCTCATTCCTGAGCCTTTTCTGTCCAACAAAGAGATACACTTTGTGAGCCCATTTCCAATGAAACAGATCTCAGGGATCCAAACTGTATTATATTATTTGTAGTATTTACACCTGTAATACCAGCAGCATGCTAAGGGCTTTGAAGAGATCTCAGAAGACAAAGTCCCTGCCTAAAGAGCTTAATATTCGTATTTTATTCACAATATAAAAATATACATACTCTGAGTCTGTAAGATACCGGATTAAAAGGGCTTTTCTCCTTAAATTAGCTCACAGAAATCTAACCCCCTGAAGAGAGCGAATGAGGCAGCTGCGGAGGGAAGGGAGCCAGCGCCACCGAGTGCAAAGCGTCCCTCAGCTGCCTCATCTGGAGATGCACTTTCAGCCTCAGCTTGGGGTCCTTACAGACACTTTTATGCCTGTGAGCCCAGCTGGGATCAGAGGGCCAGGTCCACCGTGGCCCCCCTGCATGGTGTTCTTCGTACAGAAGCAATTCCCAGCCCCTCTCCATCTGGAGTGGGCGAACCAGGGGCGATGTGATGGAATCGGAGCCTTTGGATCTGCCTGTTCAAACGGCAGCCCTCCTTAGTGGAACAAAATCAGATCACTCCTCTTTTTACTTGGGCCTCAAGGGTGTACAGTGCACAGTTTCTCAGCTCTGACTGCTGTGCACAAATCACACTGTTCCCAGTATTTTGACACAATACAATTATTTGCTATTTCTATGCACAACACAACACACTGTCAACATTCAAATGTATTAAATGATTTAAGACCAAAGGAAACCCAAATAACAGCATTTGAAGAAATCTTTTGGAAAAGGTTGTACTCCTGCATCAGGTGCCCTTGAAGTTTGGTGGGACTGGGAGACTTTTGCCATAATGGACAGTGGGTCAGTGTAATGGAGCACAGTGCTCAGGAAGGGAACAGTGACCAAAATGTTTTTGAGGAGAGGGAGGCAGACCCACCATTACATGTTGACAGTTGAGAAGCAAAGTGACAAGGGCTCAGAGGCCATAAGTTCCAGCTTGTTGCAGAATTTCTTTGTGTTTCCACATGAGTGATATTTGGTTAGATATTGTAAGCACAGTACTGGAAAATTAGGATTAGCAAATGACTAAATTAAACTGAAAATTGGGTAAAGAGATGTGGAAGTAAATGTAAGTGCTTCAGTCGTAATGGACTTTGCCCTCCAAGGAATATTTTTTTTTAAATAGCCTGTGAATTCTTATTTGATTTAAAATTTTTGCCATTACAGACACTAGAGATTTTGCACAGAAATCTGATGGGGTTATAGAAGAACTGTAAAAGAACAGCAACAGAAGAGATGTAGGTTGAAAGTGATGCAATAACCTCTCTTTTATTAAATGCTCGTCACAGATCCCTGGGAAAATTTCTGGAATTCACTCCTGGCCACAAAGCAATGACAAAAATACTTCACACAAACGTCATCAACCCAGTGCTTGTTCTTAAGAAAATACCTGTTACAAGGCTAAAACCCACATCAGTCTTTGCAGGATTAATTATTTCTGAAGCCCAAGTGAGACACAAAGGAAACGGCACACAGACACAGGACATAAATAACTCTGGGCATTATCTGCAAACAGGGGAAATCATTCACCCTGTGCCAGAGCACCTTGCCAAATGCACCAAACTGAATCCTGATATATGAACTTCTGATCAATGGCACTTTGAATAACACAGGAATTGGGATGCACCACAAACCAGCCTCGTGCTGACACCAAAATGAACCAGAGAACTCAAATACACAAAATGGAAAAAGCAATAGGCATTAGTGAAAGAAAAGAGTGGGTGGTGCATAGCCCCAGTGACTGTCTCTGTATATTGTTTTTCCCATGAGGATCTGGAAGATCTGACACTTCTTGTACGGATTCCCAAGGAACATTGCAAGAGTATTAGAGAGAGGGGGAGAGAGACGCAGAGCAGTCTGATAACTTACCATGATAGTAGCTACCGAGTCAAAATTACATCCAAGGCTTCCCTCTTCAATCTGTGAGGTTTGATGATGCTGATTTTATCAGCAAGGTCATTTTAGCACCCATTCTTAATCCAGAATCTATTCCGATATTTGTTTAGGAGATTTGAGTAATCTCTTTAAGAGAATTAACAAGTGCTGGAGTCCTAAAGAACAATCTTCTCTCAGCCCTTACTGGAGCAGAAGGATCTGAGGTCAAAGCTAGGTGAAGGTTTTTTTAAGGCAACCTGGAAACAAATGGAATTATCTGTAGTCCGAGACACATTTTGGAGAATAGAGGCACAAAGTTTGCAGGTGAGTTTAGGTTGGTTTTGGCTTCAGTTTTCTGGCTGTCCTGGAGGCAACCTGTGACCTGCTGCATGATAGGAGGGCAGAGGAGCTTGCTCTGAGATTTCATCTCTGAGCCATGTACAACTGCAGTCAGTGGCCAAACAACACAAGAAAATTTATTGCCTTTTTCCAGCATCACCATATGGTGCCTGTTGGCTCTTCATGACACAGTGCTGGCCCTGGAGCTCTGTGCTGGGAGGTAACATCTACTTAAGGGAGTGGATGGGAAAATTCAGTGAAACAAAGTCACTGATGCTCAAACGCCAAGCTGTTAGATCTTCAGGAAGTCTTGGTTCAGAAATCAGTCATTGTTTTTATAAACAATTAGAAATATAATCAGTAGATACAAAGTCAAATGTTTGCTTGAGAGCTTTGAGTTAAATTTTGGGAGAGCCTTTGAGGAACTGTCATTGAATCTTCACAACCAAAGCTACTCTGTGTTCTGGTTGTTGCACAGGTGTAGCATAAACCATTTCCACATGTTCTCATCTGAGACTATGTGGCTGATATCACATAAGATTAGCCTTTCTCTTGCAGATAGGCTGAAGAAAATAATGAAAATACCACACAAGCAGTGCTCCCACAAGAGTCCCATCGTGGCAGGCAGATCAGTCACCCAGCAGCTTGTGGCACTGTTGTGCTATTAACCCTTGCACCCTTTTCCTTCCCAGAAGGCTGATAGATTCTTATCTAGATCCAGAAATAAAGAACAACACCCTGGCCTGTGGGGCTGAATGCTATGGATGCTCATCTCAAGCTCCTTGCTGTTTCACAGCTGGCAGCAACAGATAAATTTATTGTTTGTCTGAGCCAAGGTTCACCAGATGGAATCAGGTCTCACTTAGAGGTGCCGCCTTGAGAGCAGAGGTGGGTTTGGGTATTAACTCATCTCGCCTTCCAAACTTTGGAACGTCTGAAAATTCGGAACATAATTTGGAATCCTAAGGCCAAATATCCCAAATTTAGGAGAGGGTGCTACAGCTCACCTAGCAAAAGTTTACAGTGAGCTTTGCTATCAAAGCCATAACAAGGTTGTGTTTGTGTGGCTGATAAATTGCACCAGCAATTATTTTACTGTAAAACCAAGCAAACCTTCCATTAAATTAATGAGAAGCAATATTAAACCTCACTCTTCTACTTTTGAGAGGCTTTTACATAGAGGTCTGGAAATGTTTTGATGTTTGGGGAAATGGCAGCTCATATGAGCAAATGGAAGCACCTAACACAGAATATAGGCAATGTCCTTGGCAAGGCCTATAAAATCAGGGGTAAAATGAGGTATGGCAAGTGTTTGCCAAAGTACATTTTCACAAAAGACAATAGGGAACATGCTCAATATTTTAGGGACATTTAGCGGTGGACTTGGCAGTGCTGAATTGATGGTTGGACTCAATGATCTTAGAGGTCTTTTTCAATCTAAATGATTCTGTGAAATATTAAAAGATTTTGCTGATAAATTCAACACATCTCTGGCAGAGGGGATGCCGTAGGGGTGTGGAGGATCCTTGACCTTAAGACACCCACTGCATTCGTTGAGATCTATAAAAAAATAGCATCCTCCCTGCCTGGTGGCTGATGCAAAGCAGCGAGGTGAGCAGGGGTGGGAAAAGAGCACTGCAAGACTGTCCAGCCTGGGGGCTCAGAGGGTGCTAAAATCCCAGCTGTAATGCAGGTCCTGACATGTCTCCTTTAAAATTAATGATGAGGACTTGCTGCAAGGCAGCCTGCCTGGAGGAGACAGTCAGACACGTATCAAAGGGCCTGAGCAGGTCCCAAATCAGTGGGTTATCAAATCAAATGCTCACTTGAGGGTCTTGGGTTAAATTTTGGTCCCCAAACCCACTGCTTAAAGTCACTCAAAGTGACTTAAAGTGAGCTGTCTGAGCTGTCCTGCTGGAGTGGGTGCTCTGACATGAGCAGCAGTGCTTCTGCAGATGGTCTGACTGTGCTGAACACAAGCCCTGCAGGATTAAATGCTTATCTTGGCACTTGTAAACTTCCATAGTAAGAAGGTTTTAAAAGAAAGCAGCCAAATGCCTGAGGAAAGGCACCATGCAACAATCAGCCTGCATTGTTTACCAAAGCAGAGAGGCCAGGAGTCAAGCAAGACAGGACCAGGCAGCCTAAACCCCTAAACTCTGACAGCCTTCAGGCTCCACAGCAGGAACTCAGCCCTCACCATTCTTTCATGGTGATTTAAATTCACAAAATAAAACCTGCCTGGCTTCCTTGTCAGGGTCCTCTAAATGCCCCAAGAGGAGGCTGGAGCCAGAGGTCCCGTCACTGAGAATGCCAGGTCCCTGGAGGAGGGCTCTGGCAGGCGCCAAACCAGCAGCTCCATCTTCCTGGGCCAGTGCCAGTGGTACCTTGGACTTTTGTTTTTCTGACACTTGCAGAACTGTCTGACAGCAAAATGGAGAAATAGGCAGTCCAGCTCCTAAAGCCCACGTAAAGGGAACAAGCCCTTGACAAGGGGAACAGGGGAGGAAAGAGGAATGTGGCATTTCCAGCTTTCTCAGTGCTGTGTGGTAGCAGACATGAGAAATGACCCCTGTTGCTTAAGCCCTTAACCCTTAGATAGTTTCTTCTGCTAATGTCAGATGAAAAATCTAGAAGTTTGGAAATGTAGATGAAATCTGCACTACAGGGAGGCACGCAGAGTTCAACAAGTCACTGAATACTCATTTCTTCCGTTCAGTACAGCTTGATGAACTATTTGATTCATCAGAAACTCTGCCAGGTCCCTGGGATCCATTCCTGATCTATTCCAGGGCAATACTGAACAGGTATTGCCCAAACCAGGGGACCCATGAGGTTGCTGAAGAAAAACTGAGATGAGAAGTACAAACTGCTGCTGTCTGGCTCAAAGGTTTGATCAGAACTTCAAGAAGGAGCAGGATAGGGTCTGATTCACACTGCTGGTGACTACATCATCCCATGAGCAATCAGAACAGCTTCAGGCCATGCTGAAGACCTATGAGGCTCTGAAATCTCAACTAAGCATTGGGATGATTACCCAGATGGAGCCTTAAGTACAAAGACACAATATCTGCTAGCATTTACAAAAGCCTTGTAATGGATCTCTGTAATGTCCACACTTTATGACAGCCTCAAAACACCTGGTCCGATGTAAAATCATCACTACTTGCAGAAACAAAAGCAAGATGTGAAAAACCTGAAACAAACACACAAAACCAGGAGGTATTTCTTTGGTGGCTTCTCAGAGACAGAGTGCACAAGGGTGTAAAGGGACCACAAAATTCACGGGTGAGAGTGTATGTAACCATCATATGTGTGTCACATTCTTGCACCAGCACCTTCCTGTATGTCTGCACACCCAGCTGGTTTGGTAAACATTAACAACCACAGCTTTCTTCTTTTACAATCACTGTGACAGCAAATTGAAACCTAATGTTGACCACTAGTGCCTCACACACAGAAGTCTATTACTGGTAGTCGTAGCAGAAATGACTTGGTGCTGAGTTAACTCAGGTTTTGTCTGTATCATGTGAGGGGAACTAGAAAGCAGTGTTATTCAAAGTGTTGTGACGTCAAGACATTATTGGCAGGACATTCCCTAACAACAGGACCTGTAAAAATGTGTGGTAAAGAGAGTGGCTTTATTTTTCCTGTGTGTATTTGAAGGGTTAGATACAATTGGTGATATAGAACTTCAAGAAGGAGAAGAGTAGAGCATGTGACTACTAATGAAAGCATTAATATAGATTTGCTAGAGCTTTTTATTATGGACTACTACTATTAATCTTTATTTTCACATGTGAGTGCAAGCACACAATAAAGGCATTCCTGGGGAAGTTTATGCATTTACTCTCCAGCCATGACTCAGCCCTTACTCAGAGAAGCAAAGCCCAAGTGACCCAGCTGTGGTGAGCACAGAGCCACCACGGAGGAAGTTTCCTTAGCAACAGGAAAACATCCAAAACATCTTTTATCTTCTACTTGCTGTTCCTTGAAGTTTTGTCTAAGTAAATGGATGCTAAACCTCACACCTGAATTTCAGATCTGGAATCAACGTATCACAAAGCAAATCCTTTTGGTTACAAGAAAGTTAACTTTAGCTACCACCCTCCTGAATTCAGGCTTAATGAGAAAAATAACACGAAATTTTTTTTATCTACCCTCTCCAAACACTGCCTGGGTTTATAAACAAATAGCAGAAGCAGCTCCTGCATCCTCAGCTGACACTGATTATCATTAGGGATCTGTTGAAATTAATGAAACCATGGCAATTCACAGCAATCAGCCCAGCATGAGCTGTGTGCTTGTGGGTTCCAGGTGCCCATCATCAAGGCTGATGAAGAGCAGAGAAATAGTTCACCCAGGAGAGAGGGAGTTTTGGGGGTTTGTTTTGTGGTATTTCTTGGTGAGATTTTGTGAAGGTTTTTTTTTTAAGAGGTGTTGGACCAAAGAATGGGGGGTTTTTTGACAGGGGGAAGAATGCTTGCAAGCAAGTGGAAAACTGTTCTTTGTCATCCAAGGTATTGTGTCCAGTAGTCTGATGTATTTCCTATTTATGTGTACCTTGTGTCTTAAAATATCTTTACTCCCTGTATTGCAGCCTTCTGGGGTGAAGTGTGTACATTATATTGCGTCAAGATGGTGATTTTTGTGTTCACTGTAATCTACATTAAAGTTCAATAAGGCTGAATGCATGCACTTCCCTCCCTGCTGTAGGCATGCAGTCATGGAAAAAGGGTGCAGAAATGAGTGTATTGATTTATTCCTATCACTTCTGACAGGGGCAGATGAGGGACCGAGAGTTTCAGTTTAGCTGATGGACTGTACTAAACCTGACCTGGTTCTGCTGCCATTACATGTGAGATATCTTTGATGCTGCTAAGTCACTTTTGAAGTATTGTAGAAGGTGAAGCAGAACCAGCTTTGTAGGCAATAGTAACAGAATGAGATTATTAGGCTAAAATGAGTCAATATTTGGAAAATTCCACTGTTAATAATTAGACCTTGCCTGAGGGAAGCTGATTGATGCTGCCTGTACCAGATGGTTTGTAGCATGAGACTGAGCCTGAGTGCTCCTGTGGACACCCCCAATGGGGAGGCAGCCTGGGGGAAAAACATGAGGGTGCAGCCAGGAGAAGACGCATGTAGGCACTGAGTCTCCTCACTGGGAAAAGCACAGTCAGGGGTTTCAGTTAAAGCTGGAGGAAGAAAAAGCACTTTTGGGAAAGATATAAAATTACACAGATTTTTTTATCTCTGGCAGGGCTTGTCTGTGGTAGCCCTCAGTGGTGGCCCTGTCCCCAGCTGGTGCCAAGCATGAGGGTGCCTGCCCTGCTTTTCCAGGGCTGTGGGCTCCTGCTGGCACCAGAAGCATGAGGACTTGGCTGTGCTATGCTGACATTTGTCCTATAAAATTGACAGCAATAATGAGTGATAGCCCATATTTCTGTAATATTTTCTTCCTCAGGACACCTAACAACATGCCACTGATAGCACTTTTTATGGGCTGGATTTTGGCCAGGTGCTTGGAGAAGCAATAACTTGGCCATGGTCCCAAAACAGGGAGCTCAGGTCTGTAATGCTTCTGATCAGGGACCAGGGACTTGCTTTCCCTTCCCCCTGCTGACTACCTCCCCTAAACAAACAACCTTTCCTCACAGCATATGCAGGACAGACTAGAGGGTATTTAATGGTTCTAATTGCCTGACCTGAGTACCTGGCTGGTCTTGGCCTGATGCTCAAGCTCTGAAGGCACTGCCTCTAGCTGCACAAGTGCACGCACTCTAATGGGCGATTTCGGGTGGGAGCAGCTGTCTGTGGTGTCAGACAGCAGATCTAATGACATACCACTGAAGCTGTTCTGGGCTAGGCTATAGCAATAACTCATTAAATATAATTTTGAGGGAGCCAATTTTGGGAGTGTTGGAGTGATCACAAACAACTGAGGCATAAACGAGTCTTCTTTCCATCCTTGGTCCATAGCACAGCTCAGGACTTTTCTGGTTATTTGTGGACAGAATTTATTGATGATGATTGTATTCCTTGGCATGAAGTGAAATTTCAGCCTCCAAGTTCATGGCCATTAACCATGGTGAGAACAAGTGAGCCACTTGTCTCACATGATGAGTTTTCCTGTGGAAGCTGCAGATGCTTTGACTGACTTATGAGCGTGGCTGGGTGCTTGTGTCAGGTGCAAACAGAAAACCAAAAATGGCCAGTCTGGAATGGGTGTTTTTGTGTGTGACACGATGGTCCCTCCTGCAGATACCCATCTGGGAGCAGAGCTGTGGCTTATTGGTGCCCTGATAAAATGTGCTGCTTCTGCACTGAGTGTGGTTGTATGGATAAAAAGGAGATGGATTAACTCATCTGATGAATTCTTACCGTGAATTCTGGCAGAGCCTTTCTGCTCAAACTGTGCCTTGCTTTCCCTGACCACTCTGATATCAGTAATTCACTGGTCTTTTTGATTCAGCAACATAAAATGAAGCGCTGTGATTTGTACTGCAGAGCAAGGAGAGGAGCTCTCAAGCACCTTCTGTGTATGCAAAGGAGGCTGATGCATCTGGGGCTGTGACTGCTCTAAAGACCACTTCAGATCCTTGAGTGTGGGCCTGAGTGGAGTTTGAACAAGCTGTGTGCTTATGCAATTAAAACCAAGCTGTGCTGCTTCTTGAGCACTTGGAGCACTCGATAGGGGTACACAGCTCAGACACTGCTGTGTGGGCATCTCTTTAATCCCCAAACGGAGGGAAATTGGCCCCAGTGCTGCAGGAAGGAGGCTGTGGGTTTCTGTCTCCAGCTGTGTAACCACAAGCTCAGATTCTGAGCAGTGACTGCACTTTTCAGCAGCACCTGTGCTCTTGTTTTGCTGGTAGTGTTGCTTATTTTTATGGATCAGGAGTCTGCAATTAGTTTAAAAAATACCAGCAGTACAGCGTGAGCCCATGAAATGAGGATGTATACTTTCAAGAACTGAAGAAAAAACACTTTAAAAGCAGTATTAATTTTATAATTGCTGTAGAGGATAGACACACCAAGGCACTGTTTTTTCACTGAGTGAAACAGAAAAATCAAGAATCAAAATTTCTGTATCCTGTTCCAGCTTTTTCATTAACTTCTATTTGTAGGCAAACAAGTGCCTCCCTTCCCTGCTTCTGCTTCCTGTAGGAAAGGCAGAGCTGTAACTGGGAGCAGAGCTGTCCTGTGGCTTTAAGACTGTAGGATGATGGAAATCCTTGGTGAATGCTCCTATGGAGATATAAAATGATTAATCCACAGGCATCTGAGAACACTTATGACTTAGCTTTTGGTCTTGTATCTGTTATTTCACTTATGGGGCTGTTAATAATCTCGTAATGCACATCAGGCCATATCTTAATGATTAAAAAATGATTAAAAAGTGTCTGTTTTATCTGTAACTAGTGAGAAGTGCAATTATTTTAAGTAGTTTAATGCCTGTACCAGTCAGAAGTGGTATTAAATGGTTTTAATAATTTGGCTGGAGGGTTTTTTCAAGGTGCTGGAAGCACAAGACCCCTCAGATAAGAATGTTGTGGCAGCTCTGGAGCTGGTGTGGGGGCAGTGCAGAGGGCAGGAGGCCACGGGATGGAGAGCAGAGGGATGGGAAGAGACAGTGAGAATAAGACAATTTGCAGTGTCAGAGGTAGTGCTTAGCTTGAGGACAGCTGGGGAGGTAGAGTAAGGCCTGGGTGGAAAATCTGATGAGGATGACAGAGCTGGGGGACACAGAAGGATGGACATGTGCTGAGTGGGAAGTGAGAGGGCTGGAGAAGAGGTGAGAGGGGAAAGCTCTTTACCTTCTGCACTAAGACCTTGTGTTGACAGAAAATCCCAGGAACAACCTTTGCCTCCTAATGCTGACCTGCTGGTCCCTGGAGGGGAGCCTGCAGTGCTGAGACCTGTCAGGTGATCTGGCAGTGCTGGAATTCTTCCCAACAGGCTCCCCTGCCCCTGAAACATCCAGTGCTCCTCAAAACCTCACAGCTTCACTCAGAGATAATTAACTGTGTCGTTAGCAGGGATCAGACTTCAGTTTTTAGCAGAATAAGCCCTTTACTAAGCATGTGGGTGGGACATGAATGGGCTTAAAACATTTTTGAGGTTTTTCACTTGCACTTCCCTCACATGGGACAAATTTCATCTCCCCGCCAGCCTTTACACATCAACAACAGAGTTAAGAATTAAAGCAGAATGAAAAATGGACAGTTTTTCAAGTTTGTCATGTCTCTAGTGTGGAGGGCTACTGTACAATTCAAACCCAGAAGAGAAGTTAATTGCTGAGAAACAAAGTAGGATCTTTCAAAGCTCCAGTTAAAGGCAATTTAAAGTCTACATTGATATTAGGAAGAAAATAACTGCTGCTGGACACATACCAGTTAGCAAGACCAGCTTACCAACTGAGGGGTACAACTGACCTGTTTTAGAAATGGGCAAGGCTCTGCTGAGCAAATTGCAATTAAACTGACTGACACTGTACAGAAATTTGGCCTGTTGTCCCTCCTGCACACCCTGAGAGTGCAGCTGGTAGATGATGGTTAGGCAGTTAGGGGCAGGTATGTGCCTGTGCTCTGCTAAGTGAAGCCAACTTGATCAGGATGCAGCCTGACAAGGAATATCAATGTGCCTGAAGCACAAGGGTTACCAGCATCTGTGGGGCCGCATCAGAAGTGAGGATCTTCAATCCTGTACTGGGGAAGTTTTACATAAATGACATTTAAGTGATTTTCTACCTAATTTCTGGTGAAGTAATTAATGAAATTATACTGCCTCATGCTTTTTGTTAACAGCCAAATATTCCACTCAACAATGTTTGCCTGGGCACACAGAGGTGAGTCCCTGGCCACATGGGAGCCAGAGGCAGCTTTGCCACCGAGTTCAACGGCACTAAAACTATTCCTGTAAAAGTGCATTTCTACAGTTGTACTGCAATATCTCTGCTCTAGACCTCTAGTTAAATGCATGTTAAAGTCTAGGATCAATCTGCCTGGCAGTAAGTTAATGGTCCATGGTGTAGCTACTGCTGTGATGCCTCTCTTCCATTAAGAGAGAGGCAGAGTTGCTGTAAGTGGCTCATATGTCCGCAATAATGGCGCTTGTGGCTTGCACCTGTGTAGGGGAGGATGCTTGTTGCATTTAAACTAGATGACATGAGCAAAAGGATTGCTCAGCCCAAGCGGCACTGCAGAGCTGCAGTGTTCCAAAGGGACACTCTCGTGGGAGTGGGGACTTCTGGCAGGTCCCCCCACGCATCATTTCAGGAAGTTCATGCAGACCCCTTCGCTGATTGGGTTTTGCTGCCTCTGCCTGCCCTTCACCTGCAGGGTGCTGCGGGCATCTGTACTTCTGTGTTTGCAGCCTCTGAACAAGCATGCAAGAAACCAGGGAACTCCTTTGCTATCCCTGCCCTCTGTTGGCACAACATCCCACATCTGGCTATGGGTACACTGACCTACCAAATGATCCTGAAGTATAAAGGGGAGAGGTGTTGGGCCATTCTGGACACATGCAATGTTCCAGTCTGCTGGGTTGCCTCTGGCATTCTGGATAGTAGCCTGAAAGGCACTGAACCTGGAAGGTTCAGTGCTTGGTGCTGAGATCTCCCAGCAGCCTGCACCTGGCACGCAAAGCAGCACAGAGAAGGGGGAACTTCTCCAGCTCCTTTAAAAGAAAGAGTAGAAAGGGAAATAAGAAACAATTACCAGCTCTGAAGGTGGGATGGGTGCTGAGGCCTTCTGCTTTCCTTGCCCATGGCTGTGCTCCCTGTGTCTCTTGGGCCCCATGTTGTAAATCCTATGCTCCCATCTGCAGGGCTCTGGCTGCAGGCTCCCTCCAGAGCCCTTGACGCAATCTGGGTCATTCAGAGAAGGTTGTCAGGAATGATCCTGCACCTCCCTGCTGTGCCAGCACGGAGCTTTGCCTTCCAGGGCAAGGGAGGTGCTGGGCTGGTCGTGAGTCCTTCTCATGGACCTGGCTGACTCAACCCACTGCAGCCTTGGGGCCCCTGGGCTGGTGGCTGAGGTCGGGCAATGCTGGGACACCATGCTGGGGACACAGGGACAATACCTTGTGGCATCTATCTACCCACATTTTTTGGGTGGTGAGGACCCAGTGCCTGAGGCTACTGCAGGGTAGCCCTGTGAGGTAAAACCCACCTGCCCTGCCAAGGGGTTGCTGGAGAATAAGAAGATTTCTAGTGGGGCAGTGAAGGCCTCCTAGGGAAAGACAGGATTTCCTCCAGTGGGACTGAGTGGATTATGACAGAGAGCTAATCTGTATGGCTGTTTCATAAGTTTCCCCAGTGCCTGGACTCCGTGCTCAGCAACAGACACTCTATGTGCTGAGAATAACTGATTGCCCAGAAACACCACGTAGGAATGTGTGGAGGTCTGGAGCAAGCTCTGCCAGTCTCTTTGTATTTTAGTGTTATCTAACAAAATCTCTCCTCATTCCCACACCAGGTTAGTAGGAGGGATCAAATGTGCTGTCAAGCACCACTGCTTGGTGGAAACCACCCTTCACCTGGCACTCTGCATCCCTCATGAATCCTCACCTCTTTCCTTGACCTTATTCTAGGTGTTTACACAGGCAAATGTTTGTGGTGACACACCTAACTCCAAAGCCACTTTAGGTTTAGACCACTCTCAATTACCTACTCATTCACTGCAGTCAAAATTCACAAGCAAAGGCAGAATGCCGGTGCTCCTCCAGCCCAGGGATAACACCACAAGGGGCTTTGCTACTGCTGGTCCCTGTGCTCAGATCAGTGGTGCTGTGCAGCAAAAATCACAAGCAAGAAATGTCCAAGGCTTTCCAGATTATGTTACTACAAAGTGCAAGTGAAGATTTAAGTTCCCATCTGGACACTTGTTCTATTCAGCTTCAAGTTTTTATCCAAATTATTTAAATGCTCACTGCCTCAGTTTTTCTGTTTGTAAATCCCTAGCCTGCCTGTTTGCTATTCTGGGATTCAAATCACTGTGTTTAGTGCAGTTCCTGTTCCAGCAGCTTCTGCTGCTTGTACACATTTGGAAAAATGAACTCTGAATGCTGTCTGGGGAATATGGATATTCCCAATCAGCCCAGGGCTGGAGTAATGGCACTGCTGTGGTATAGCAAGATGCCTGGAAGCTGGGGAGTGTGTGGAAGTTTGTGCTCTGCCTATGGGAAGTTTGTGTGCAGTTACTGCTTCCTCAGTCCTTCTCTGTTTTAAATGCAAGCATATAAATGACTTCAACTCCACCCTAAAATCAATACAGATCATAAATATGAAGTCAAATAAGACCCAAACCCCCAATAAGTGCATTAAAGCTGGCAGCCCGTTTCAATTTGTTACTCCTACACATTTAGTTTGCCTGACACAGCTGGGGAGTGCTGCCGGTGAATGATGTATGAACTCCTGCATGTGAAGTTGGAGGGAATGGACAGTGAGTTCCCCCCTGGCTGTGAGCCACAGCCTGGAATTTCCTGACAGTTTTTCTTCGTGGTTCTGAGAGCAGCTTGCTGTCAGGGAGTGTTTCTTGTGTCCCTTCCCTACCCCATATGCTGTTTTCGGTCTCTATTGCAGCATTCTGGAGTATTTTGCTTTCCAAATGAGGTCCACAGGGTACACTAATAAGTTGAAACATCACAATATGCATCACTTAGACATTACTCTAAGCCACTAGCTCCAGCCCACAAATGCTACCAACAGTGAATTCATTCCTCAGATGAACAAGTGCAATTTACAACTCAAAGCAGCAGTTGAAACTGTTTGACTAATAAAATGTCCTTCACTCGACTCCTTGGTTAAAGCCTGGCTTTTGCCAGCCTCTTGCCAGATGTAATCACTCTAGGAAATCCTTTTCCAGTGTGCATGTAGCAGTAGAGCCTGAATTTGCTCTAATACATGCTTTACTATCCACTCCCCAGTACTTCCCTAAGTTCTCCCACTGTACCCATCCCAAATGCCTCAGCCCATCCAGCAGCTTCCCCCCATAAGGATCAGGTTTACCTGAGCAGCAGCGGAGCAGCAGTGCCTAAAATGGAGATTTCAATGGGGTGTGACAGGGAGATTTTCCCTCTCATCTACATACTTCTGTAGTTGCCACCTTTCGGAAAACAGCCTATCTACCAGCAGAAGGCTTCCAAATATCTTGTCTCTCAATGTGTCCAAGTATTTCTTGCTGCTTTCACAGCTCCCAGGAAGTTTTAATTACTTTTGGTTTTTAAATAGAGGCAAAGCACCAGAATTCAGCAACTACACAGAAACAAGCTGTCAGAAGGAAGTGGGTGTGAAGACCCTCTGAATAAAGTCAACCCAAAAAAAGCTGAGCTTTCTCTCTCCAAACTTTATTTCACGAAGCTCCTTGTTCTCCCCACATTTATAAAAACTCTTCTTGAAATCCGCTCTGCCTGCGCATCCTTGGCTGCCGTGACTCCTCTGGGGCATGATGGCCGTTTCCACGAGGGCAGGATGCTCGGTGTGGAATAGGTGCCTTCTCTGTCATTTGGCAAAGTTCATCCCTCTCACCTGCTCCTTGGAAGAAAGCTGCAGGAGTCGGGCAGGAAAACGAGATCAGGGCTGGGGCAGTGCCAGTGCTGTGCCGAGCCCGTGGGCAGCACACAAGCAGGCAGCACCTCGCTGGCCGTGCCCCCTCTGCCTCCCGAAATGTCAGGGCTGTGCGGGAGCAGGCGTGCGGCTCTTTCTCCAGCGCTCGCTCATCCCTGCGTACCCTTGCCCGTGCTGGTGTGAAATCAGGGGCTTCCCAGCCCTTCCCTCAGTCACCTCCATCGGACCACTTTGTCCTTGGGTGGTATTTGCTTTTTCTGAGTCAAGAACGTGCTGGAGAGACGCTCCCGTTCATCTCCGGCTGCTCACTGATTTCCCATGCTGCGCTCTTGTTGTTTGCTTCTGTGGCAAAAAGAAAAGCGGCTTTTGCTGGTGAGGTCCACAGTTAGTTGTGATAGGATCTTTTCTTCCCCTGTTTAAAATGTAAGGTCTTGCAAATTAAGAAGCTACAGCCTGTCTAGGTCTTATACCAGTCAGTCTCTGATTCATCAGAGAATCTCCTTGGTAACTAGCAGTTCCTCTCTGATGATTTGCTCCTAAAAAGCTCTCCCAATTTAAAGATAAAACACAGTGAAAGCAGAAAGAGGAGCCACATTATATAGATACCTTATACAGAAACATATGCCTTGTGTGCATGCAGCTATACTGGATATTTTCTGATGTGTGTGGGAAGCAGCCTCTCTGAGACAGCATGGTATTACCCTATGGATGGCAAATGTGCCCCAACTGCCTCATCTCTGCTAGAAATCCCTTTTGCTGCTCCAGGGTCAGTAACCCCATCTGCAGGGTAAATAATCCCCCAGGAGAAGATGAGGCTGGCATTTAACGAGAGGCTCAGCAGTTCATGCTTTAATAAGCCAGATTTCTGGCCTTGCGTGGGACTGATTGCCAAGTACAAAGATTCAGAGATGGGGTGACTTTCTGCAGGAGGTGTGCCTGGTGTGTTTGACACTGCCTGGTTGCCCTCTGGCTCTGCTAACGAGCCCCTGCTGCCCGACCCCCTCCTCACAAACAGCCGAGTGCTGTCTGTGCTCTGGTGCCTGCTCAAGCTGGAGGGAAGGTGCTCACTGAAGATTGTTTTTTTCCTAGGAATCAGTATTGCTGGAAAAGTTGATCCAAGGTGAGGCTAAGAATTCTCTGTGTTTGAAATAGTGAGTAATTGTGCTCAGAAAGTCAGTGTAAGTGAAGGATGCCAGAGGCCAGGGAGCTTTGTGGTGAGAGTTGCCTGGGGTTCCTGAGGGATGAGGGAATGGTGTGGGACTGGAGGTGAGTGCTTGTGTTGTGCATGTCTGGTGCACTTACAGCCAGAAATCTCCAACTCCCTGTGCATGCTGTGGCTGTCCCAGCAGGACTGTCCCGCTCTGCGTGGGGCTTTCTGTGATGCTGAGCCCACTGGGGTAGTGAAGGGGACATCAAATTCTAAATGAGCGCAACTGAGCTGCTTCCAATGCTTTTTACCAGATAAAGCAGGAATTAAAACCACTCTGAGATTCCTCTTGCAAAACCCTTCCAGCAGTCCTTGGCAGAAGTGAACAGAGGGAGGGTGAAGAACAAGGCAGGCTCACAAGGCAGACACGGGGCAGCCCACAGCCCTCTCTGTATTTCCTCACTTGCCTTATGTCCCATGGCACTAATTCCTCTGAATCATTACAACAAAGGGCAGCAAAGCAGCAGATCCGTGAGATGTTTTCCCATCCCTGCAAGAGGGTTTTCAGCTCACTTGCCCAGCCCTGGGAAGCACCAACAGCTGGAGGAAGGCTCTTTCAGGCAGCTCTGGCAGTAGGGAGATCGTGCTCCATGGATGTCAGCAATTTGGGATGAAATCTCTGTTCCTGTAAGGTGGTGTGGCATCTCTAACATCTGGGGAGAGGCCCAGGATCATATGCTCTGCCTGGGGAGGCCTGATACAGCCCTTCTTAGATTCACACCTGTGGTTTCAGGGTGTTTACCAGGAAAAAGCTTGAGTGTAAATGTGCTGCCCATACCAGCAAAGCCAAAAGTGCTCAGATCTACATTTATCAAGGAGTATGGGTGACAATAAACTGGTTCTGATAAGTGAGGGCTGATATATTCAAGCCCATTTTTGATGCAATTGAACATGTCAGGAACACGACCTCATTATGGTCAAGGGATGAGTTGTTAGATAATCCAAGTTGTGATAAACAAGGCCTGACTACCACCTCAGTCAGGAAGAAAAGGGGAGATTGATGCTCGTCCTTCTCCTTCCTGCTCTCCTGCTGCCACTCTGGGTGCTGAGGCTTGGTACAGGCAGGTTAGACCCTGCTGTGTGGGGTCAGGTGCTGCTGTTTCAGGCTTGAAGGGAAATTACAAGGGGAAGCCTCTCCTCCACCTCTTTCCTGCCTTTAAGTGTCCTTCCTGAAGCTTGAAAGCCTTTGCTGCTATCAGATCTGTGAGCCTGTGCCTCTTAGTGGAAGGCAAGCAGATGGAACCCATGGTGGGAGGGATGTCTGCAGGCATGTCCTGGCTGGCTTCATCTCCAGGATCCCTTCATGGAGGGAAGGATGGAGAGAGGTCAGGTCCAGCAGCACTGTCACCCTGTGCCATTCTGTCACCAGAAGCCACCAGTCTGGGAAAAGCAGGACCACTTTGTTTTGCATGGGGGTAGCAGGACCTCATCTCCCCCAGGGGAGCATCAGAGCCCCTCCACACAACTCTTCTGGAGCAGGAAATGCTCCCTCAAAGCCTGTCCTGACCTATGGAGGCAGCAAGCACCTAGAGATGGACTGTTTACCTTTGCTGAAACTCTGGAGCGGCCAGATCTCAATTTTTATGTTATACATTTTAATCACAGTGTTGTGACTTGGACCATGTCATGGGGAGAAGTGGAAAAGCATCAAAACCTGCTTGTTCCTCACCCCCCACCTGGTGCCTGCATCCTTCAATTGGTGCAGCTGCCTGCAGACAGCATCTCCTAGCTGGGCTATTGCCCACCCTGCGTGGGTTTGGTTACAAATTCGTATTTATAGATACAAAAACAGAGCTTATGTGCAGTGTTTTGCTCTTCCCATCTCCTTTGCAATGTGTCTCTATTTTGGGAAGTGGAACAAAGGTGTCTGCAGCTATTTATAGCAGGGGAAGGTGCACAATGCCTTCAGCCTGGGTGGGCACAGGGCTGCCTGGCTGAGGGTGATGTGGGGTCCCTGCCATCAGAGATGATGGGTTTTTTCTGCTTTTTTGTGTCTCTTCCCTTTTATTTCAATTTCTGGTCTAATGCTGAATAAGAGATGAACTTAAAGGACCGTTAATGGCAATTAAAAAGAAAAGAAAGTGTGCAAAGCCTTGGCAAGTATTTTTTATGAATTGAATCTCTTGAGATGAAAGCTTCATTACTGTGAAACAATGAACCTGCTACACTTTTAGTAGTACAAATGGGTTTCATTTGTATTAGGAAGATACAAGCTTATTATTTTTAGTTTGTTCTTGTAGTACCAGGAATGTTTAATGTGATAATCAATGTAATTGAGGAACTGAACGTACAGAAAATCGCAGCAGTCTCAGGAGTGATAATGGCTACAACTGCAGCATGGCCAAAAGGTCTGGGACATGGGTACAGGTGTGGCTAAAACAGACTCCTATCCCAAATGTGGATGATCCCATGTCATGCTGGGATCTGTGGGAGGACAGTGCAGCCCTTGCACTGTCCCCAGTTCTGGTGGGATGTGCCCAGTCCTGAGCACCCAGCAAGAGGCTCAGAGCTGTGGGGTGCACCTGGGATGGCTCTTCTGGAAGGACACAGGGAGAAGGAGTTTTTGCTTTTGCCCCAAAACCCAAGGACTTGGGACAGAAAGTGCCCCCTCCTGGGATCTAGGGGAGAAGGACATTTAGGAGCAAGCTTGACTGCAGAATTTGGGACCATTGTTTGAGGTCTTTACTGAGTATTTGCAAAGCTGGATAGGGTCAAAACTTGGCCAATTTGGCTTGTTTTTCTTTCTTTTTAAAATTCTTCTCCCCAGAAATAGCAAAAGGCACACATTTGACACCAAAAACCAACCATTAAATTCCCAGCTCCTCTTCCTAAGTACAGGGCTGCTAAAGATTTTCAATTAAATGCTTCAGAGCACTTAACACAGAGAAAACATAGCATTTCCTCTCCAGGCCACTGCTCGTAAACTGTGATGCCATTTTGTGAAACTTTCACCCCAGAAACTCAGCAGCAGGCACCCACCACACAATTTCAGCCCAAATCCCATGAAAAGCATAAGCAGCAAGCTCATGGGAGGACCTACCAGCAATAGGTTGGTCACCTATAGCCCAGCACCACGGAGATCCTACTGCAGCTTTGGGGAGCTGCTGGTTGCCACGTACCAAATCCAACATCTCCTGAACCTCCAGGCAATTTCCCTCCTCATTTCAATCCCTCCCTGATGCAGCTGGGATTTTTTTGTGATTTAATGTGTATGTTAGTCCATAGAAGAGGTGGAGAGGAGGAAGGCAGCTCCTTGTGTCTGCCCTGGCACCTGCCCCTGGGGCAAGGAGGCTGTGTGGGGCAGCTGCTCTGGGCTGCTGGACATCAGCCTGGGTGGTGATGGGTGAGGAGAAATGCACAGAACCCAGGGCAGATTGAATACATTTTAGATGCAGCCTCTGAAGCTGCTAAATTCAGAGCAAGTCTGAATGAAACAACAGCTTGCAAAGGTGCAGCCCGGTTTGTTTTCAGCCTTCTCCATTTTAATTTGTTTCACTTTGAGGAGGGAAATTTTCTGTGTTAGAAAAGTTGCCTTGTTCTAGTGGTCTCTAATAAATCACAGCTGTAGACACCTAAAGGCGTTTGGTGCCCTCTGGAAATGCTGCTGGAGCTCTTTTCCCATGCCTGGACAGGCTCCCAGCTGGCAGCATTGGAGCTGGTGCCCAGCATTGCCCCACAGTGCAGAGCTTCCTCCCTCTGCCAGCCTTGAGCAGACAACTACAGAGAAATCAGGTTTGTCCATTAAATGATCTCACTTTAGCGCTTGCCATGAGTTAGATTGAAGCCTATTGCAATCAGAGTGTACTTTGAGGGAAATAACTGAAGGCAGAGCCAAAAGTGCAGCCGTGGTGATGCAGGGGCTGTGGTGTTCACGCTCATAATGCACTTGCTTACATTAGAAAGCAATTATCAGAGTTTAAAATTCCAATAGCATTTAGAAAGGCATATATGCCCGGGGGTTTTCCATTTGCAGAGATGTTTCTTTTATTGTACCTGCTTGCCTAGTAACTCCACCATTTTAAACACATCAAAGTGTTTTAGAAATCTATTTGTGATCTTTGTTGAAAAACAAAGGCAATCCTGCCAGGTCCACACAGAATACTTGCTCCATCGCAAGCTGCTCCTGAGGCCCAGTTTAGGTTTTGTGAGGTTTAATGAGGTAAAACCCCCTGCACAGTGTTTCCTGCTCCCTTTAGTAAATTTTGGCAGCACATCCTTCAGCTGGGGCAGTGCGCTTCAGCGCTCTCTCTATCACTGCAATGCCATCAGCTTTTCCCTATCTGTCCAACTCCTCCAGGAGCAGCAGTCACTCTTGCAGTAAATTTTCGCCTGGAATAGCACATTATTCTTGTGGCCTGCTCCTGGTGTTCTGCAGACAGGCTGAGGGGGTGGGAAGGGCAAACCTTCTCCATCAGCTGCTGAAGATGAAGTTTCTTGCTGATGATTTGAGTTGCTGCCATGTTGGCTAACAGGGCTCTGGGCAGCTACAGCCCAGCCCAGAAGGGCCAGAACTGAACCGGGACCTACTGGAGGAGGAAATTCAGAGAACATTGCCTAGCAAGGGACTCTGCAGAGAGGAAGGAGTTCAAACCTGACAATTGAACACCTCCCAGCTGTGCTACAGTTCCTCAAAGAGCATCGACAGACTAATTATTTATCACTGTTTATCACATGCAAAATGCGTGTGAAATTGCGTGAGTAATTTCCATAGTAACCACAATCATCACCTTCCCAGGTAGGGACTGGAATGTCAGGACGTTGTACACTTGAGAGTACCACATGGACCTGTGTCCTTGCATAAAGCACATATTCTTCTGGCAGCCAGCCTTTTGTTTGTGGGCTTCCACTGCTTGGCTTATGAGCATTTGCAAAGCCCTGATTACTCATCAATACCCTTGCACTAGACACATGCTTCTGTAATGTCTTTAAGGTTATGTGGAATTCTATTTGCAATCCCTTTCATAAAAAAATAACACAAACCACTTGCTGCTAAATCTGGCTGTCAGCAAGCAAATGCCAGGAACCAAAATGACTATTATTATTACTGTTATTTGCAACATTCCAAAATCCATTAATTTGCT
The DNA here is from genome assembly GCA_013397815.1 of Aleadryas rufinucha. Taxonomy (NCBI): domain Eukaryota; kingdom Metazoa; phylum Chordata; class Aves; order Passeriformes; genus Aleadryas; species Aleadryas rufinucha. The sequence goes on from VZTH01001641.1 coordinate 155,092, forward strand.
TGTTGCAGTGTTAGGTAATGAACACTTCTGCAGCAAGGTCACACCTCCATTTTACATCAAATAACTATCTTTACTCATGTTTGATATATGAAGCATATTTCTTGCTTAGGGCATAATGTTTTATTAACATTATTTTCCTTTGTTCTTTCTTACAGATTGTCTATTATGACTCTAAAGATTGCCTGCATGACATCCCTTTTTAAATTCAGTGCATAATTACATAAAACAGAAATTCATTTGATGCTACATTAATAAATCTCTCATAATTTTCTTTGAACGGGGGGACACGCTGCTATTATTTACCAGAAAACATGGATTTAGTTAAGCTTCATGGAATTTTGCAGTCACTGACACACGTATTGGATACGGGCAGAGCAATGATGGAAATAATGTGAAGGCGAACTGTTCAGTTCAAGCCAAAAAGACCGATGGAAATAGTACAAATAGTAGAGACATGAAAGCAAGAAGTGCTGAAATAAATATCTGAGATGGGGAGTTGCAGGAAAGGTTCACTGCAGCTGCAGCCACGCCTGGCTGAATGTCAGCCTGGGTTAATTTGCAAGGTGACAGATGTCTTGGGAACGGGCAAATGCTGAAGAACAGAGCTGGTGTCCCTGGGCCAGGTCTGCTGGTGGAGCTGAGCCACTCGGGTGTCCTTGGAGCATCAGTGACTTACTGCAGCTGTGGCTTTGGCTCTTTTCTTTAAGGATGATTGTGCAATCCTACACCTTCGCAAAAAAAAGTGTCACCCCGCTCCTGGCAGCACAAAGTTTTGACTGACTGACCCTATCCTGCTTGATCTGCTTCATGCACTTCAGCTGGTCTTGTCTCACCTCTGACTCTTTGAGCCCAATTTTCCCCAGATTGGCTGTAATTACCCCTTGCTGGGTTTCTCGGTGCTATCAGCTACCATGCCCAGGTGTCTGGTTACCCCAGCTCCTCCTCCACCGGGTGCTCCTAAATACCTCCCAGGTCACGTTGAGTTGTAATTTCAGTGTCCCCTTGCTGTGGCTGAAGGAGTCTTAAGGGTGTCCCCAACCATTGTACTACCCACTGTGCAAGGACAGAGCAGAAAAGGGGTCCCTGCACCCTGAACTTTGAATTTGCAGGAGGTAAGTACTGCTGTTATTGTTCTGTAGATAGAAAACCTACTGGTTGGCAGATATTAAGTGTTTGGCTCAAGGTCACATTGAGTATCTTTGAAGTCACTTGATAAACACTTTGTTCTCTGCAAAGGATGTGCTTTGGGCTGTGATCTTATCCTGTAACAAAAGCTGAGATATGTTCCTCCTCGTTTATTCTAGTCTGGTGGTATATGTTGCTCACAGTTAATAGTAAGTGGAAGATCATTAATTGTGCTTTCTGATATATGTTTTTAATTTCTTTATTTGTAATGAGCCCATTGCTGAAGCAGCAGGAGTGAAATATGTGATACTACTGGAATTTCTTTGCAATTCAGCATTAATTAATGTCCACTTCTCGCACAACGTTAATAATAATGTGCCTAATATTTCAGAGACTGTTGTGGAAAATTCTTTTCTAGCTGGCAAGAAGTGAGATTTGCATTTTAGCCTTTTGTTTAAAAATGCCTCTGAAGGGCTTTGAAGTGAAGTTGGATTTAGCACCCATGTCCAACCCAGCACCATGTAATTGGAATTCCAGTCCATCCTCTGCCCTTGTCTCTTCATGTTTGCCAGTTGGTGCAGGGAAGGACACTTCGTTTCCACAGAGGCCATGATGAACTTTTTGTTAGGAGAACAGGTCTGTCAGCCCTTATTCCTGCTGTTCCAGCAGAGTTTTGGTTAAATGCAGGGTGGCACGTGCTGCCTCTGATATCACTTGTGTCCCCTTGTGTGGGTTGGGCTCCTGGGTCTGTGTGGTGATTTTCCTCACCTGTCTGTTGCAATAACAACATGCTGCAGGTTTTGCTGGTTTTTGTCCCTCTAGAGAATTAGACATACCATTTAGCAAGACTGGCCATCCAGGGATAAGAATATGCCACTAAAGTGAAGTCACTATTTACCTCTACTGTGAGATTTGTATTAATACCATTGCAAGGTTAAACCCCTTTCTTCACAGGTTAAAGATGATGGATTTACTGGCCTGAAATGTTGATTTTTCAGCATACCTTGCTGCTGTTTCACACATGTTCATCTCCTCAGCCCTGTCCAGGGGGAAGGAGAGGCTGGGTTTTGAGAAATCCTGACCTGTGCCTTTTGGCAGAGACTGTGGAACAGTCAGGCTGATGGTTCATGGCTTACAAATATAGTGTATCCCTCTGCATTTAATGATCTCCCTTGTTCAGCAGCACGACTAGGTAGATTTTAGGGCCTCAGCACCACAATGAATGTCTCTGCTGTGAGGATTAAAGAAGTAACTTGCTGCTAGAAGTCAAAGGCTGTTGCATTTCCTATTCCCGACCCTTTAAAGAATGATGTGACCTTTTGAGTATACAGAGAGGTGAGAAATTCATGAATGCACACAGATTTAAACAAGAGGTGCTGCTTCCTTTTCTGAGAGTCCTGTCAGGCTGTGTTGGGAGCAGGTTGATGGTGCATGGCAAACTTGGGAGTTTCTGTGTGACCTTGCTGCTAAAAGCTTCATCTTGTGGTACCCGGGGATAATGCTGAAATTGTGCATGGAGTCTAAAATTTGCTGGTTTTAGGCTGCTGAATGAGCAGCTGTGGAAACTACCGCTTTACTCTGGATGCTTGGGATGGCATTCCCAAAAGCTCTTGCTGTGGCCCAGGTTGGAAACACCCTTGTCTAAGGGCAGCCTGGGGATGGAACAGCCTCATGGTGTGGAGGAGCGTGTTAGAGATGTGCAACCTTGTCCCCACGGTCATCTCTGACACCTTGCTGTATGCATCATGTGTGTCTGAGCTTGAGAAGCAGCTTTGCAGCCTGGACAGATGCAGCTGGGAAATCCTGCACCCCAGCAAGAGTCACTTCTTTGCTGTTTCTTTTCCAGCCCTGCTTTGCTGCAGGTTGGAGCTCACCCAGTGCTTGTGCAAAGCAGCAATGACAAAGCCAAATCCTGGACAGGCTGTGGGTTGGGAATGGGGAGACACTCTGAGGTCTCCACGCACAGGGGATGTACCAGGGGCTGTGTTTGGCTGCTTTGCCCCACGAGGGCAGCTGGGGCAAACTGCTCCTTTTCTGCCTTTGCACTGTCACATTGGAAAGAAAATGGGAGGTGACAATTATTGCAGTTCACCATCCTCGCTCACCAAGTCTTGGCAGGGAGATGGCACTTGTCACAGCCAAGCCTGCCACCTCCTGACCCTGCAGCTCAGAGGGAGGGATGTTGGATCCTGCTCCATCCTGCTTCACTGATTTGCCATTAGGAAAGTTTCTTGCTTTTGGTTTTGTGTCTAATTTGGAATATGTGTAGATTTTGGTCAAGAAAAATGAACAGTGAAGAACACTAATTACTGCACCCTGATGTTAATGGCATCGGTGTCCCTATGTTGCATTTGACTTTGGGATTAAGTGGGGGGCTAAATACAAATTCCAGTGGTAGCACAGGCTTTTCAGTAATTTACTATCTCACTTACAAATGTGCTTTGCAGAAAAAGAACTACTTCAAACCTTTCTCTTTGCTACACCCACTGACAAATATAGCTCTGAATTAGTATAATGCTGTCATTCCAAAGCTCTCCTTCACATCTGCCTGTGCTGAATTCATATGCAGAAGTTTTTACAAAGAAATGCATTTCTAAAATTCCTAATGAATGTGGTTATCAGAGAGGCCTTTCTAATAAAGATAATATACGTCAGCAGAGCTGGCAGGTTTTCACTGGGGCAGTTCTTCATTGAGTCCAGAGTAGATGCTCAGTGATAAATCTTGTTAGTGCTGTCACTCTTGGTCCTAATGGTGTGAATAGCCATTTAGCTTGCAAAACAGCAGAGCCATTCAGTGGCTCCTGGGTTTTGGCAACGTGCTCAAGTGTTCTCCAGCCTTTCCGGTCTTTTGCCAATCTCTCTGACTAATTCACCAACTCTTTTATAATGCCAGAGTTCCTCCTGCAATGTATCTTTTAACCTCTGATGTTCAGACTTTTATGATGGGTGCTGGCTCCTCTCACTGCAGGGTGTGAGCCCCACTGCAGTTACCTGCCTGCAATACCAGAGACTGAGGTAACACTTTGTTCTTAGAACACCTGCATGATCAGTTTCATATCTTTTCCTTTCAAAAGCTTTTGAGCTGGACTTCCTCTCTGGCTTTCACACACAGTTATAGCGCTGGACTGAAGAGTAGCCCTAAGAGATAAACCAAATTCTGTGGGGTTTTTGTGCAGAGTACAACTGGTTCATTCATTACAGAGGATGCTGCTGCCTGTTGAGCCACCCCCAAACAGTTGGGTATTTCTTGAGCATCAGAGTCTGTCTCATGGAGATGCCCTCAGCCTGAGGCTGTGAGTCCACAGCTTCAGTGTTTGCTTGCTATCATGATGACAATGACCTTGTTTCCTTGACTGGGCTTGAAGCTGTCACTGTGTAACCCTGGGTGCATACCCTACAAGCAGGAGTTTGGAAACAGCCTGTGCATGGTAGCTGCGACTAGTGCTTGTGCTCCTTCCTTGCCACGTGCTGTGCAGGACCACTGGATCTTAGTCCCATTGTGCCAGCTGCACTCTGGCAAGTGGTGGAAGGGTTTTTCATACTTCTTCTTTTAAAGTATCTGTTGCTGATCTTGTGTGTCAACAAACTCAAGTGTTTGCAGCACAGACAGTATCTCACTGAGTTGTTTCGCATCAGTGGAGATCTCAGCAAAAACCGAAAAAATGAATAAATCCCGGATAGCTTAATGAAACCCGTACCAGCTTTGTCTAACACTAACCTTGCCAGAAGTCCTTGGATGATGTGAACTGGCTGTTCTCGCTAGCAGAGAAAATAAAGTTGCAGCAGTTTATACCAGCTGAGCACCTGGTCATTATGTCTCATGCTGTAAAAGCTGCTGTGGAAGCACAGGTTAAAAGGGCTATTCATCTTTGATCCCTCAGCAATGGGAGAGTCTGTAGTAATCTCTAAGATTAGGGTAATAGAGAGCTCAAATTTTATATACAGCCTGCTAAACTGTGTTTATAGAATGTTTCAGTTCAGAGAAGGAAGTGCTGCCGGTGCAGTGTGGAGTGCACAGGGATCTCCCCTCCTCCCTGCCTCTGCTGGGCTTTTAAATGTGTGTGTGGTGCCTTGAAAGTCTGATTTTGCAGTGCTGTGGGTGCTCTGAGCTGAAGGCCAGCACTGCTGGCCCCAGCACCCTGTATTTCCAGGGAAGAAAGTGTAGCTGAGGAAGGGGTACCACATACTTAGAGAATTTCCCATTCTTTGGGAGCAGGTGTGGAGCCAGGCTGCATTTGAGAGACAATGTAAAACCGAGTTAGAGGAATATACTGTCATGCAGGACTGGAGTCAGTGGCTTTGCTGTTGCTCTTGTTTCCAGGTGACTTTAATTACACTCCTATGCAGGGGAGGGTGCAAAACAGGATGGCACAAACAAACAAAACCATCCAGCTAACAGGAGGCACAGTTTGCAGGTTCTTAGCTTCTAATCCAACATATGCTCCAGCCACTGTTTCTCTGTTCCCTGTGTATTAATACATGTCTTATAAAAAGCAATTAATGAGAATGTTTTCAAATGCTACAGCAGAAAGTCACTGAGAGCAGGAACCAGCTCATTTTTGGCTGTCTTGGGCCAAGCCTGGGATTGCTCCCTGGGCTTCAGTGGAGTGATAGTGGGTTTGCCCTGGGAGAAAAACAGTTTGTCTGATCACCAAGAGAAAACCTAATTCAGACTGCAAAGCAGAACAGAGTTGAATTTTGTAACTTGCTTGCCAAAATCTTGCTCTTTGAAAGTCTGGTCTGGACTTATGTAGGAGATAGCAAAAGAGTGGATTTGGTAAAGGTTGGGGTGCTTCAGCAATGAATGGAAAAATTTATTCCCTCTCAGCTTGCAGTAGTAATTCTATGTATCTGTTCATAGGTTTCTCAGAAAACTATTTTCATCCTTCCAGCAATATTTGATACCCTGCATATCCTGCAGACTGCAGAAAATATTTACTCTGTCTCGTTTGCCCTTCTCCCAACAATGCACATGCACAAAGGACAGTTTTGAAGCGTTTGTGCCTTTTGATTGACAATAAAAATCTTTTGCTATGGGTTCTGGCAAAAAGTTCATGGTCCTCAGAATGCTTTACAGTTAATTCTCATTTCATTTGCATGACTAAACAGTGGTTCTGCATCACTTCATTACAAAAGATTTGCAGCGCTTCGAAAGTGTTTCATTGCTGGGGAAAAATCCAGCAGTAAATCCAGCTTCCATGTATGGTTAAATTGCTTTAAGCTAAAAACTGCAGTAGGAACAATTCTTTTTCAAAGAATCATAGAACGGTTTGGGCTGGAAGGGACCTTAAAGATCATCTTCTTCCACCCTCTGCCGTGGGCAGGGACACATTCCACTATCCCAGGTTGCCCCAAGCCCTGTCCAACTCAGCTCTGAACACTTCTAGGGCTGGGGCAGCCACAGTTGCTGTGGGCAACCTGTGCCGGGGCCTCATGTTCCTCAGGGTCAAGAATTTCTTCCCAATATTCATTCTGAACCTATCTTCTTTCATTTTAACACCATTCCCTACTGTTCCAAGTTTCCATTCCCTGATGAAAAGTCCCTCTCTGGCTCTCTTGGAGCCCCTTTAGCTACTGGAAGGAGCTCTAAGGTCTCCCCAGAGCCTTCTCTTCTGAAGGCTGAACAGCCCCAACTCTCCCAACCTGGCTCCATGGCAGAGCTGTTTCAGCCCTCTGAGCATTTCTGTGGCCTCCTCTGGACTCACTCCAACAGGTCCTTGTCCTTCTTGTGTTGGGAACCCCAGAGCTGGGTGCAGCACTGCAGGGGGCTCTCATGACAGCAGCATAGAGGGGCAGAATCACTGTTGTCAATCAACACTGCCAAGCCCTTCTCCTCAGGGCTGCAGGTGCCTTTTATCCCTTCAAATACAGCCTTAGGTAAGAGGAGACAGCCTTCAAGCCCCAGAAGAATCGGGGTGTGGACGGTGGAAACAATGAAAGATGTCTTTGTGTAAGAAACAATCCAAGTTACCGTCAGCACGATAATGTGAAACACTGGCAATTCACTGCTGGAGCTTCCTGCCACATCAAATGTATTGCCATGAATTATTTAGCAAATCTAATGGAATGTAATTTTGCTATTGGAGATAAGTAGCCACTGAGCTTAGTCTGAAAAATCAATTTGTCTATGTCAGAGTACTGATATCCCTTAGAAGTGGCTTGGGATCATTCACTGTATGCTGGCATTTTATGCCCTTCTTTTGGTGTTAGCTTGGCCTGGGATGTCCAAAAGTCCACAGCTCTCTGGGATCTTACGTGAAGGAGGTCGTAAATCTCCCTGAATTTCCAGGGTGACACACATCTCAAACATTTCTTTGTCCTTTCTGAAGGATTTACAGTATTTTGGGGCAGTGTGGCAGATACACCCAGTTCACTGAGTGGTGCAGAAGGGCTGGGCTTTGCCCAGAGCAGCTGCCAGGACTCGCAGTGGATATGCCGTGGAACTTCTGAGCAGATGAAAGCAAGCCAGGATGTAACACAGCTGGAAAGTATCTCTGCAATGGGAGCTAGGAAATTCTGTAAAGGGGTTGTGTAGGCTAAGAAACCTAGATTTGGTCTATTGAGGTCAACATCATCTACTGGGGATTAGGTAGGATCAAGTAATTAATGAAAAGGATAATTCATACTGGTTTTCTAATCCCTGCAGATAGTGTAGATGACACACTTCTGCTGCTGACCCTTCTAGATATGTTTTCATTGTAAAGATGTGCAGAGAGGGAAAGAATGGGCAACAGGCTGCAGAAGTTTCACTAACTCTTTCCAAGTGGAATTTTTTCAGTGGAATATTTTTGCTTCAGTGCTGTTCAGACTTTTCATAACAATGTCCTAAGTCAGAGTGATGTTTTTGGTTGCAGAACTTTTTGGTTCAGAACTTCCAAACCCGTTTCTCTCTGTTTTAAAGCTCACAAAATATTGTTTCAATAATTTCAATTAAACTCTTGGACTCTATTTTGAAATAATTTTCTAGTTTTAAAATGTCCCTTGGTTTTAAAAAACCCCTGTAATTTAAAATATTTAAAGTAGACTTGAAATGAAATGTGGATTTTATTAATTACATGGAAAACATCCTTTTCGGATCAACTGCAACTAAATTTTTCCTCTCTGACCTACTTTGTCCATCCAACTGGAAACTCCATTATCTTCCCATTTTTACATGGGATATTGGATGCTCAGCAAATGGAAACACTGATCTCCAGACATGTGTGCTGCTTCTGCCAGTGCCCACCCTGGACCCAGAGATGGGAGGGAGCACAGCTGGGCTGGCCACAGGAGGAGTTTGTCCCGGGGAATCCCTGCTGGGTGTTGCAGCAGAGGTGGGATGTTCCAGGGCACAACTGCATTGCCTTTCCTGACCAAGCAGCTCTGATGCCAAGGAAGTAGAGCCCGAGTGCTCTGGTGCTTGCAGTTTCAGTATGGCTCTCTAAGGTTGTTTCCCACAATGTTCTCACTTTTATTGCTGAAATATGATCCTTCAAATTACTCAACTGCAGCGTCTGGAGCTGTTTAGCCGTGTGGGAGAGTGTTTCTGGGTGCATATCGTGGGGGCTCATCTCTGCCACTGTCCTGGTGCAAAGGTGTCCTCCTGTGGAGGACAAGGTGGAGAGGGAAGAGGGAGAGCTGTCCTGGGTTTTCCTGGAGCAGGTGTCCAAGCAGCTTGAGTCTGCCAGGAAGTAAAAGAAGAATTGGAGAAGTAGGGAGAAGAAACTGTAACAGCCCCAGTCCCTGTTTTCATAGATCTATGGCTGTTTAGGATTGTCCTGAAGAGCTAATGTGGGGTTGAAGCTCCAGGAGATCAGTCCACAGGCATTTGTGCATTGATCTGTTTGGAAACATTAACCTGAGGAATTTCTCCATCTACACTTGTTTTCATTTGGGTGCTTGTTCACAGGGATTGATTTTCTTAAGATCTGAGCATTGAATCAGATGTTTTTCTGGATGCACTGCTTCAGCCTCAGCTTTTTTAAGGAGGCAACAACTGGGATTTCACCTAATTTGGCTTTGTTTTTGAGATTCACCAACAGTAAACAGTAGGTTTGTGACTGCATTTTCCTCAGCAGCCCTTGAAAGGGCAGAGGGCTCTTTTATCTGAACTGTGTTTTCACCCAAATGCTGTGGGAATTGGTGGCCTAATCCAGCTATTGCTGTGTGACAGGATCATGTGGCATGATAAAGGGCTGAACTCCTACCCCAACAAAACACAGTGACCTCTTGACAGCTAAAGAAGACACTAAGGTGTCATCTTTTCTTAGGAAAAATAATGTGTCTAGATACATAAGATGTGCATGTAAGTGTATATGTGTGTTAATGCATTTTCTTATCAAATTGCTTTGTTGTCCTCTGGCCATAGAGGAATGAGAGTGAAGCCTTAGATAAGGTGAAAGCCCAGTGGCCCAGTGCTCTGCAATCTATGTGAAAACATTTTTGGGGAGAGAAGGAGGTCCCCAAATGCACCAGAGGGCTACAGGAGAGGCTCCCCATTACATCTGCTGGGTGATGGTGCTGCCCATCTTCCAGCTCACCTCATGTGGGTACAGCCACACCTGCCCTTTGCTGTGACTGTCTGCCAGTGCCAAGCCCCTCTAATGAAAGCAGTGGGTATCTGTACCCAAAATGCTAAACCAGGCAATACTGTGGCCTTGTTTCCTCTGTCTTTGCCCTCCCCACAGGCTCTGTGCGTGCTCCTGCCCACTGCTTGCCGCTTAGCCCCAGTGGTCCCACACGGGCTGCCCTGAATCACAGGGAGACTGCTCCAAAGCCAGCTGTAAGTGGGGCCACTGCAAAGTTACAGAAGTAAAAGTGGCTTTGTCCCCTGCAGGCTTAGAACCTCTTTACCTTGAACCTGTGCAGAGCTTGACTTGCAGGGGTCAAGTCAGAGTGAGATAAAGTACAATTCATTACAGTGGTATTTTGTATGCAGGGGCTGAGCTCAGGCACTCTGTGTTACCAAAAGCTGATAACAAATAGATACGAAACACCTTTGAAATGTTAACTTATCCTAAAAAGCCTATTTCTTCAACCCTTCTAAGCAGCACAAAGCTTCATCCTAGACAATCTGCTCCCTTCTCTCTATTTTAATAAGCAAGAAGCATAGCATCTGTCTGGGAAGAATGCAACAAATATTTTTACATTCACAGGGATGGGGAGGTTGCAAAAACTTGAAGAAATCCCAGTTTCAAAGTACAGGGATGAGCAGACAGAAGAGAAAACTGGGACCAGTGAGGTTTTGGGCAGGATTGTGCTTCCTCCCATCGGTACTGTCCCATCTTTTCTCTATGGGCTGGAAGGGGCTACTTAGTCTGTGTCCTTCCAGGGGATAGTTGGTTTTTTTTTTTGACCTGCATGCAAGAGCAGCCAGAAGCCCAGGTTTCTGCCATAGCAGGCTCTGTTTAGCACAATATGCACTTTCTCTCCCCAGCTGCATTTTCCCTGGGCTCCCTCTGAAGTCAGGTTTGCTGCTGAACTCCTTGTGTGGGTACACTGTGACCCATTTCAGTTCAAATGAACTAGGTTAGCTAAAGCAATGGAAATTGTAGGTCTTTTGCTATTTTACCTAGCTTTGTGTGAGATCCATTGGATGTGGAAGACCAGTCCCTTGGCTGATGTAAGTCACTGTACCTCCTTTGACTTTGATGGAGGCTCATCTCTTTGTTCCAGCTGCTGATCTCCCCTGGCATCTGCTACAATCTACCCTGTGCGGTGTTTATTTTAATAGCCTGATAAAACTATTATTCTCAAGGGGAGATAGAGGCTGCTGGCTGTATGTTTAGACAAATCTGCACCCATACAGATTCCATAAGTGTTTGCTTCGAAGATGTAAACACCACATTACCCAATTAAAGGAATGTCCTTAATAATTTATCAGGCAATTAAAATGTTCATTGCCCTTTATCCCAGAGAGCTCCACCAGTGATATATAACCTGAACCTAAGTTAAAATGCCATAATAAATGAACAGCGATGCAATGTATCAAACATAATGGGAACATTAAGGCAGTGAAGGGTGGTTTGTCAAGAATGGAAGGTATAACACAATTAGTGCAGCTAACTTAATTTCTGGAAATACCACTGCTCCTGAGGAGTGGGACATGGCAGGGGGATGTCTGGCAAAAAAAATTTCAGCAATATGTTCCATGGAAAACTTACCCATTACAAGTTAGCAATAGAAAAGATCTCTGTCCCCAGTTATTATTAATAATCCTCTTGAGAATGTCATGAGAAAGGGAAATGAGCAACTGAAAGAGAGGGATTATAGCAGGAGCAGTGTTTCAGCTTAGCTCTGGCTGCTTGTCATAGCACAGTATTGCTTCAGACTTGTGTAATGGAAAAAGAAGTAAAGGGGGGATGAAAAAGGCAAATGCTTTTGTTACTAATTCTGATCTGGATGTTTTAAAAAAATGACCCCAGAGGTTGGGAGTCCAATTCATACTGAGCTAAAATCAGATTTGGACAGCTCGTTTCCCCTATGAAAATCTCAGTCATAATTGTAAAAATGCCAGAGCCTTGGTGGTGCCCAATCCCCTGACTGTGCTGCTCCCTCTGCTCCTGGGAGCTGCTCCTGGGAGTATTTTGTGCCGTGAAGGTGCACTCAAAGACGTGTAGGTCATGCAAACATACAACTGGTACGTGTTGCCTTGGGGATGAAGAAAGGATGATAGTTTCATCTTCCCTGTTTTTAATAGTATCTTAAGGTGGGAGGATGATTAAGGGCCACTACTACTGTTTTTAAAGACCTCCTCTTGAGCTCTTCAATTCTAGATATGAAAAAGGATGGGATGGAAGTGAATGGCAACATAAAAATAATGGTCCTGCAGGTCCCCTTTCCAAGCTCTGAGGCTCAAACATGCCAAGTGATTTGCTTCAATGGGGAAAACCTGAATGAGACTTATTCTGTGGCCAGAGTTGTGAGGCTTCACCAATAAATACCCACAGCTACTTTGACTGTGGGTGTGAATGTGGCACACTTTGAAAACAGGCTCCCACAATAGGGCTGCATCTCTGATCTTTCCATGGGGACACACATCCTTTGCCAGCTCAGGGGAAGAACTGTCCTGTCCAAGGCACCATTCCATGCTTGCTGGTTTATTTGTCAGCCTGTGCAGACCTGCATGATGCCTGTGGAAACTGTGGTTATTACTGCTGGAGTCTTAACACAGCATCTTGCATCAAGTGGAACTGTGCAACCACAGGGCCCAGCGTGGAGCCCCCCACACGCAGCAAGGGCAGGAAGGACATGGGAAGGGCTTTATTCCTGCTTCAGTTACTGTCTTGCTGCCTAATCCTGGACACTTTGTGCTGTTATGATTTTCCCTTTGCCTATTTGGTCCCCTGTGGATGCTTTGGAGAGGTAGCAGCTGCTTGCTGCAGGATTGAGGGTGCTTAGCACCGTCACTATATGGCAACTCATAACAATAGCAGGGAGGGCTGTTGGATGGTGAGCTTTATACTGAGTAATTTGGAGTGGATTATATGGACTAGAACAGTGCAATGGAACGCAGGGCTCATCCTTTTACCCAACACTTGCAGTATACATTAACTCCATTTATTTATACTGCCACTCTTCCTCCTTCATGTGATGCAGAGGAGAGTCAGCCCCCTCTTAAAAACTCCCAAAGATTTTTGGGGCTGGGATCTGCTCTTTACTACACATAGGAAATTTTTGAAAAAGCTGCTTCCAGCTGCACATGCATCTCTGGCATCCTAGCCTGCACAGCAGCATCCATGCTGGTGCATTGTGCTACCTACCTCCCTGGAGTAACAGCCTGGGGAACTGGACGCTTCTTGGCAATCCCCTGTCCTAGTTTAAAGAAGAACCACATCTGTCAGGATAGAAATATTTTGGTTTGTCTCATCTCTTCAGACTAAACTTTTCCACATAAAATTTAAGGACAAAAGAATACAATTAAACAGAAGCACAAGCCACAAAACAACAGCAAAATGTGCTTTTAGAGTGATACTTAAAACAAATAGCTTTTTATTAGTTTAACTCTGCCAGCACTTGGCTCTTTGTGCTAAGTTAAAGCAGGCATCTCCCTCTCTTAGCCTCAGAAAGGCGCACACAAAAATTGATATCCCTGTTTCTGTCATCCAGTGCCTGCATGTCCTTGTATTTTCACTCTTGCCTTTTGTGCTTGGTTCCCTTCTTTTTGCAAATGAGCATTTGGATGCTGTTCAGCCCAATGGGGGACTACGGCTGTTCTTTCCCTCCTCATCGTTCTGGTCACTTGGCTGACACTTCTAGCACCTAAACTTTCCCTTTCCTGGATTCAGTGTGCTTTTCCTTGCACACTTCTGAAGGCAGAACAGCAAGACCTTTTGTATTGTTATGAGGTTTAAAAAAACCAACCCAATCTTTTTAGGACACTCATAACTATTTTCTCTTGACTTTAGATGCTTAAATGAAAAGTGGCTTGTGTGGTTTACTGATGCACCACCTCACTGTAGAGTTATAGGGACTGCTGAAGGTCCCTCTGGAGTTAGATGCTGCCATTACTTCCTTTGTATAAGTGCTGTTCCTTGGCATAAAACTTAGAACACCTGAAAAAAAGCCAGAAATCTAATAGCCGATCCTCAGAAAATCAGGAAAAAGTCAGCTCTAAATTTGCTGAGAAAACATTTGATTTGTGATGAATTTCTAGAGGAAAATAAAAATAAAAATTGCTGCCTTGCAGAAACCACAAGAATTTCAGTAGCTTATAAGAGAAGTGTTCTTTTTGATGACTGCCTGAATCCTCCTAATGTCATATAATTTATGTTAATTAAATGCTGATGGAATCTGAATAAGCATATTGATGGAAGATGTATTTGAGATACTGTTATTAATTCATCATTCAGTAGCTAGTGCGTGAAATAATGCATTCCTAGGCTCTGATTTAGGACATTTCATTTTCAGTATTACCAAGATGTCTGTTTCCAACAGAAATAACCCTTTAATCTACCCAAAAAAACCCCAACCAAAGCACAGCACAACAACAATTAAACAACAACAAAAACCTACCAAAAACCTCATTGGAGGCAGCCTCATTAAACAACTCTGAAGCAGTAATTATTTATGCCTTTCAGAGCTATAGCACATACTGATCCCACTTCTCCAGGCAATGGACATAAAACAGGTTTTATAAATAGTTATAGGAGAACCTCTAAACCCAACAACATGTGCTTTATTGCACCCCAAGCTTACATTTTGGCAAGTGTAAGGACATGGCAACCTGTCTGGAACTGTGCTTGGTACCTAAATCCTCACCTTGCTGGTAGTGAGGTGTGGCCCGGACTCAGCATCCTCCATCCAGGCAAGTGAGCTGAGGCTGGCCAGAAACTTCACCTGATGGCAGAGTGTTCACACCATGCCATGATATTTACTGGTGCTGGAGATGGTTTCGTAGGTCATCTCTAAATGTTCAGTAAGTCTCTTATAAATTCATTTTGGGAGGTAACAGTGCCTAGAGGTGTAACTGCTCCCATAACTCTGAGCTGTACTGGAGGAGGGGAAGCACTGTGACCTCCAGAAATTACTTTCCTTTGCTAAAGGGTGGATCTGTAACCTGCCCCACCAGCCATGCTTAGTGACACCAGGAGGAAGAAGTGACACAAGCACGCTGAGGTTTCTTCAGCTTAGGGAGGGGAGGTCTAACCCCAAATCCAGGCAGAGGCTGGTGGAAGGCTGGGACATACGGTTCCCACCAACGCTATAATGTCTCTGAATGCACTTTGTTTTGTGGGGTCCTGTGAAACTGGGTCCTGATTTTTCTGCAAAGGTCTTCAGGTGCTCAACCAAGGCTTACAGCTCTGTCTCCTCTATAAAAGAGTCATTGCCTCAGGAGGTGGGGGAGCACTGATGGTGGCAAGAGATGTGTTAATTCGTGAGGCTGCTCACACTTTCCCCATCGCTGCATTGAGCCCTGGGGAGGAGTTCAGAAATGATGGAGAAACCTAATGATGAGCTTCACTGAGAGAATTACAAATGTAATAGGGAATGGAATGAGGTAAACAATGAAAACCAAGGTGAAATTTCCTGGCTAACTGAAGCTGAACTAACTGTGGGCCCTGCTGAAGGAAGCTGTCTCATCTCCTGGCTCTGCAGACTTTGCCACTTTCTTCACCCAATACCATCACACGGGGGGCAGGCTGAGTTCTCTTTAGACCTGTGGGGTTAGTTTTCAGGTGGATCACTGAGTTTAAGCCAGTGGAAGACTTCTGCTCATGCTTAAGATGAAGTGCAGTGGCAGCATTGCCAAGCTGCTGTACAACTGGAAGTGTAATGTGGAAAGCGGCAATGCTGTAGGTTGGATATATGGGCATACATGACAAATGTGCTCTTTCTCTGCAGTGGGGAAATACTGGCTTCACAATGCTCACAAATAACTGAAAGTATCTAATATCAGGTTTTAGCTTTCAGGGACCTTTATACTGCACTATCAAGAGAGAAATGAGAATCTGGGAAGAGATTTCTTTGAGCATCTGCACAGACAGGACAGAGGTGTTCCAGATTGCAAACAGCCACTTTCCCCTTCTGCTCCCCAAGACTTAGCAACGTGAGAATCATTCCACGTTTTGCTTATAGCCATTCAGACCAGTGAATTATTTAAATAATATGCCTGTGGCTTCTCAAATGGTGGCTGGAAACCTTTCTTTGGGTCATTTTGGAAAAGGTGCTTTTAGACTGTTAAGTTTTGCTGAGGAGATCCTGCTATTCAAGTGGGTCTGAAAGGGGTTTGCAAACAGTCTCTGTGTGTGTACAGCAGGGAGAAGTGGCTGCTCACTTTAATTCCCAATCCAGGCTGTGCTGTAAACCTGTGTTTAAACTTAACTGTGTACACCTGTAAACCTGTGTTTTCCTTCCTAGCTATCCTTCTTTATTGTTTAGATGCTTTTGACAGTAGGGCCTGTGAATATTTCTTGCTAGGACTGGTATTTGCCTTTGTTTTTTGGTTCTCCCCATCCCAGGGCAGGGCACACTGCACCATCAGGAGCTGTGCACTCTGTAGAACAAAGCACAAGAACTTTTTAGTTCCTGTGTTCACGTCCTCTGTTTTACATTACTGTGGGTTTATGTACCTCCACTTGCCTGGGGACTTGTCATCTTATTTGTAATCTATTGTTTTAATTATTTTCTGTGAAGGTGCCCAAAGACCTTGGGGTATTGAGACACAAATACATTATTTATTCATTAATTATTCATTACTGCTAACTACTCCCTACAATGTAGCTGTCTGCAGTAACGTGCCTGGGTGAATCCTCTCCTCTGGATAAGAGGGCAGCTCCTTTATTTGCCAGCTATTCCTTGGTCAGGAGTAAGATTGTTAAAAAATTGGAGGGAGAAATATTTACATTTGGCCAATAACATATTTTCTGATGATTTTTAGGTCAACTCTTAGAGATTCACAGAAGATGGAATGTAGGCTTCCTAATACACCTCTGGGGTTTATAACCTATTGCTAATTTGTCCCAGAACTGCCTGGAGGGGGATTTACCAGGTGAGTAAAAGGGATTTAATTTCCTTGGTTATCACTGGCTTTTCCCACTTAAGAAATGTCTCCTTCTGCAGCTTCACCTGCATCTGAAACCACCCCAGCTACCTCTGCAATTCAGTGCACAGGTAGTTGTCTGCACTGCATTTTGTTTGAAAGGCAGAAATAAGCACACAAATGTTAAAAATAGAAATAACCCTGAGCTGAAATGATTTCCCCTTCCTGGCTGGCTGCCTTGCACACCAGACTTCAGCCATAGATCATCTGAGATTGTCGAGGCTGGAGCTACCCAGTGCTAATCTCTGCATTGGTTTTCTCAGAGAGATACCCAGTCCCAATTTTTCATGGGCTTTACTTATTTCTTGTCCCTCAGTGATGTGCTTTCCATGATTTCTCTGCACTGGTTGCAAGAAAAGAGGGGACTGCAGCAAACCTCCAGCTTCCTCCCCTTGGTGCTGCAGTTCATTGCACCCCTTGGTACCAGGGGGTAACTGTGGTTGAAGCTCAGATCTCGGTGTGAGATCCAGTCCTGGTGGGGGATTGGATCCTCTCCCAGCCCAACCACTGCACGTGTGGCTGTGGGTCAACTGGGGTGACACCTGGTGGGCTGCTGCTGGAGGATGTGCTGCTTTGGAGATGGTTAAATGGAACTCTGATGAGTGACAGCTTTAAAGGAGGTCCTTTGAAACCCCAGGGAAATGTTAACAGGCTTCTGGTGTTTTGTTTAAAACAACTAAGAGCTGCCGAACTTTTGATTTTTAGCTTGAGGGGAAACCACTCATTTAAGAGTTGGATGATTCTTGTGGGCCCCTTCCAACTCAGAATACTCTGATTCTGTGAGTTGTAAACCTCTTGATTACTTAACTGACTGGTATCAGGTCAGAGAAGTTGAAATACCTCAGATGGATTGATAAGACCAGGTTTTCTGGGGATGGGAATGCAGACTGGAGAGGTCTGAGGTGGAGGTGAGCTGTGTGTAATATATGGTGATATTGTTTTGCCCTCCTGAAAGACCATCTCCTCTGGGACTATTGCAGCAACCTGAATTTGTGTGAGCACTTCTGGAAATAAGGCTCATCCACTCAGGAAAATCAATGCAGGCTGCCAGGCACTGCTGTGACTAGCAGGTCTGGAGAATTTTTTAATGTCTTAAGATCATTTCTGGGAGCTCTAAAACTCTGTAAAAAACCTCTTTGGCTCCATAATCTTACCAGAAATCCCCCTGGGACACTGTGGTCACAGTGACTGTCTACTCAAGAAGTTTTTGCATCTGCTTGATTACTGTGTTGGATTGCTACAGTAATCAAGGAAATTAAGTATTTAGTGGTATGGAAAAATATTCTGACAGTCCTGAAGAGTACAGAGGAAGTTTAGGTAAAAAATCCTGGCGCTGGAAGGGTAAATCGAACACCCAGCGTTGCTGTCAGATGTTTAAATGGAAAGCAGCTCAATCACTGGCAGGATCAATCCCTATAGACTGAGCCCATGGCTATTATCAACTTTTCCTATGTCCTTGCAGCTTGTAAATTTAACTCCACCTCTCAATAATTTTAAATGAAAGGCACAGCAGCACTGCAGAGAAAGGAAACAAAATGCTTCCCTAACATGTTGGTCTTTGAATACACCTCTTCTCTGTGTAAAACTTAGCTTCTGCCTGCTGCTTATGCTTGAATTTGTACCCCTCTTTGCTCTCTGCTGTGGTTGGTACCTCCCAGCTGTATTCCAGCGTGATACAGCTGGGAGGTACCTGTCTGCCCTCCCATAGTCACAAAGTCCACTTTAAAGGAAATGTTCTTGGGAGAGCACAGCCCATTGCACAGGGTTGTGAGTCTCTCTAGCAGAACAGCATATATTAAATGGTAATCATCTCAGATGGGTTGCAGGATAATTCTCCCTCTGCTGCTCTCTCCAATGCTCCTACCCTCTTGGAGTTGTGTTGAAGTGGGACTCGATTATTTTCAGTCTGCTGCTGATCTCCCTGGAGAGATCTGGAAAACAAGGTGGGAAAGTGCCTATCAGCCCTCTTGCTTGCACTTCCCAAGAGGTTTGGAGCTGCTCATCTGCCACCTCCCTTTGACAGAACCACAGAAAGGAGTCTCAGTGACCATTCCAAAGCTGTCGGGGCAGTGGCTGAGTGTGGCTGGCTCAGATGCTGAGAGGAGATAGCCTGGAGCTGGGGTAAGAAACCACACAGAACTCTGCCTAATGCAAGCTCCAAATTTGGCTGCGGGCACACAGTGAGTATTTTTAGCTTTCACACTCTCCCTGCCACTTAGGTGTTAATTTTACAGCCCTGCAGTGTGTTTGCCTACAGCTGCCTGCCTCACGCGGCCCCGCGTCCGCTCCGCGTCGAGCGCAGGCACCGCGCCAGCGACCGGAGCCACTGGGTATGGCAGCAGCAGGAGCATCCTATGCCAAAACCACCTCCTAGGCCTGGGTTAATGGAACACTGCTCAAATGCTTACTCAGTTTAACAGAAAACCCCCAGAAATGTCAACATGAGCTGGCAGCTGAAGGCCTTCGTGTGTGACTGTGTCGTGACTAAAATTGTGCAGAAAGAGATAAACTCCGAGGGTGTCCCAGCATTTATGGGAACACATGCACGTACATTATTATTGGACATTATCATATAAATTATCACCTTCTCTATACTTCCCAATTGCACTATAATCTTTAATAGTGCTGCTCCTCACTGTGCAAGGAGCAATAAGGGAGCTGGTGCCTCACACTGCTTTTCACAGAATAAAAGTGCAGCACTATTGTGACAGCATTTGTTGAGCGCCCCTGTGCCTGGAGCACATCCAGAGCCATCCACCCTGCACCTGGGAGATGAGCAGAGCTAATCTGACACAGCATCTGCCTCCTCTGTCCAATGCTCCTCATAAACACAGAAACAGTTCACACCAACATCTGTGGAAACTGGATCTTACAAGCCTTGCTGCCACATTTATTTCAATCTTTGCTTAAAGGAGAGAGAAGCAGAAGTCTGGAGACTTCTGTCTCTAGAGACAGAGAAAAGATCCTACCCCACACGCATGGTTGCCATAGTAAAACCAAACTTGGTTCGTGCAAAGGGTGTGAAAAGGTAAAAGTTTGAACTTAGACCAAGAAGGTTCATTATAGGAAAGGAAATAATAGACTTAAGAGCTGCAGGGAAGGAAAATACTCCTTCAGATAGTCTCACTTGATCTGTGATGAAATAAGGAGCCATTGAAAAAGGTTTTAGTGCGTTTCAATTATCTTGCTTTCAACAGAACTTGCCAAAGTCTGAAACCACAAGGTTTCAGTAGGAATGTGATAATGATGGAGATGGGGCTCAAAAAACATAAACAAGGGAAACTGAATCTGATATGGGCAGTTTGCTTGAGGTTGTTTTTAAAAAGCAGAATTTCTCTCCAAATCCTGCCTGTCTTAGTCTGTCAAGAAGATATATCTATGTGTACAGGATGTGCTCAACACCAGCATGATATATCACTGATGAATAAAGGACTTTGTGGACGAATACCTGCAGATTTAACACATAAACAAACCCTCTTTCCATACTGCCCTGCTACCTGTTGCAATCTAATGAGCAGAAATATGTTAGGGAACGCTAACAGCTTTTTTCCCAGCATATTGTCTTCAAATGCATAATTGGTACCAAGTTGCGACACTACAGAAGCTTGCAAAAATTTTAACTGATGATCAGAAAGCAGGGTTTGCCAGAGTTTTCTCCTTGGTTTTGCAGCCCCTGTTGAGTTAATTTAGCTGACCACGTAGGGTGGAGGAGTGCTGCAGCAGCTTATGGCTCCCCAGGTGTCTAGTGCCTACAGATGCTCTCCATGTTACCCTCTTGCCCTCTTCTCATTGCTAGTTTGATCCCAGCAATATTTTGCAAGCACCTGAGAAGGTTTGCACAGTGACATTGCCCCATACCCAGGCAGGAGAGCTGCTTGCCTCCCCCTGGCAGGGGAGAACAGGGGGGTGCAGGAATGGAGCTGTGACGACATTTCGTGGAGAGGTCTGGGGATCTTTCCACTAGAAAAGCAATACAGGACCCATCTCAGGTCTTTTTCCTGTATGAAGGCAATTTTTATCCAGTTTTTCTACTTGTCACAATACACAAGTGAAACCATCCTCCCTTTGCCTGTGACAACCAGTCTGTGAAGGCCACTCAGTGATTACAAGGTCACTTCATCCAGCATGGGGCAGATCCTGGGGTTTTTACTCAGATTTTTCTCTTTTCCTTATTTCACGGCAAAGATCTCCTTTAGCCAAGCCATCTGTAATTATAGCTGAGCTAATGTTTGCACCATTCCCCCAGAAACTGTCTTGTTTCCACAGCCCCTGGTTCTGCCTCGCAGAGTGTGCCTGGCTCAAAACCTCATTTTGCCTTGGAGGAGCTCGAAGGAGGCCAAGGTGAGATGCTGTGATTTGACCTGACTCTAGCTAAGTCAATGCAACTTTTCTTCCTTTCATCCTATTCATTTAACATACATCAGGGTAGGGTTTTCCATGTGGGGATGATATTTGCAACAGTGCTATGGTGTGGTGAATAAACCTAAGCCCATTATGACTATGGAAAATAAATTAATCGCAGTGAACTCGCTGTGCAGGGCAGAGGTAGCTGTGGTATGTTGTAGAAAGGCACCAAACACAAGGACCTGGAGGTAAGAATAATAAGCAAGAAACTCTGCTCTGCATGTATATAGGAGGTTTCTGATCAAAAGCAACACATTTTTTAGATTATGGAAATTATTTATGAACAGTATCTGGGGAATTCTAACTGGTGCAAATGAAAGGAGCTTGTCCTCCCCTCCCTGCAATTTGTCAGTCTCTAACTTCTCACCTCCTGGCTGCACAGCTGAAAACTGGGTTTTTATCTGAGGAAATGAAATTTAGTAAAAAAAGTTTTTTCAAAAGTGATCTGATCCCTGAGATTGGGGGAAAACATTACAGCTGCAGTATTTAATATAATTTAAAAACTGATTACTCTGCATGTGGAGTAAGTACTTTTCATAAGGCCTTCTACTACATCTGGTATGCACCCTAATTTGTATTAATGGCTTCTAAGGAGCCATCATAGTTTATCAAGAAAGTAATATGCATTTTAAAAGCATTCAAATAAAGATTTACATGATAAACCTTAATAACTCTGGAATGCATTATTAGCTAACATATACTCCCAGAAGCAGTCGCTCACTTCTGGCAAATTAGATAATTCAAGAAGCCATGAAAAGCTTCAGGTCAGAACTAAGCTGTTGCTTGGTCATTCTCTAGGATTTATTTAATGCATTAAGGGGCACTTTCCATCTCAGCCTCGGTATGGCAAGTGGCTATTTTGTGCATAGGAGAACTGCTATGGTTTCTTCTGAAGAAAACAACTGTTAAGCTTTAAAGCTCATTATTTATCGCAAAATAGCCTTATATCTCTGGCAATATTTCCCTGAATTGTCCTGTCAGCCAGATGCTAAGTAAGATATCAGTATAAACCGCTTTCACAATATCTGTGAAATATGGCTGGTAGATCACAATGTTACTGAGATGATGTTTTTAAATCATGAGAAAAGCCAGGCAGTAAATTGATGGCTTCCATAAAGCCAATGGAAAAATTAATACTGTGGAGGAGTGGGGCTGAAAGCTGCATTTAGTCCAGCAAGATGAGAACAAAGCAACAGTGCAAATGAAAATTCAGTTAACTCTTAATTGTGTTGAAGACTGGGACTCCTATGATACGAAAACTTGCATGGAACGAGAAAAAAATGCATCCTAGGGAATAGCTGTGTGCTCCAAATAAAGGGATTAACTGACCTTTCTCTGCCGTAGTCAAGATAATTTAACTTTAAATGTACTTCTTAGTGAGACTAGTCATGTCCTTAAAAATGAGTGATTTACACTTTTTTTCCCCCCACTGAGTTCTGAACTGACATTTTCATGCTGTCAACTCAATTTTCTGGCTATTCTGTATTTGCAATTATTCTTGTATGGACAGCCTCAGCACTAGGGACTTGTTTCGTGCTCCTTGCTGGTCAGCTTCATGGTGCTGGCTGGGCAGGAAAGGCTGCTGCCTAAAAAAGAGGAAATATGTAACTGCTCAGACCCTCTACTCTGCATCTGTGTGCAGCCAGTGGATTGATATGGTACTGCCTAAAGTGGGGTTTGGGTTTTTTTGGTCCTTAGACTTTGCTTACCCTGTGGGCTTGTTGTGCTCTGAGCTTTTTCACCTCCTCTGAAACTTTGGAGGGACTGCAAATACTTGTATATTCCACTGCTAGCTAGGATTAATGAGAGCAGAAGAACAGGCCTTAAGTGCACTACATTTTTTAGACATTTAGATGCCAGAGACCCTTATTCAGCTGGAGCAAACTCTGATAGTGAACAGCTGGTGAGGCAAATTGTTCTGAAAGATTAAAGGCCTTAACTTATCGTGAGTGGCACTATAAATGTCCTCCTGCCTTTGTGGGGTGTGTGCTGCTAAAGATCAGATACTCACTGTGGTCAGGGGAAGGGCAAAACAAGGGAAAATGGGAGGGGAAGAGAGAGGGGTGGTTTTACCGAAGTGATCTGCTTTTTCCCCATGTCTCTGACAGTGTGTGCCAAGGTGAATTACGGCTGAGCAGGGCAAGCAGGAGCTGGCAGAGCACTTGGCTGGCTGGGGCAGAGACCAGTGATTGCCTAGCAGAAAGTGTGTGGATTGCATTACCCAAAAAGTCATTATGTGCTGGAGTGCAGAGCAATTGCAGTGGCAAAGCCACCAGAGCTGGGTAGTGCCAAGTGGTTAGTGCAGGGCACCAGTGGCTCCTCACCTGGGCTCCATCCCAGCCAGAGTGAGAGCGGGGCTGGGTGGTGGGGCAGGGCTCAGCCAACCCTTTCTGGCAGCAGGGTCATGCTGCTCACATTTCTAACAGTGAAGGAGAAGCTGGAAAAGGCTCTTCTGGGGATTTGGTTGGATGGTTTGTTGTTTTCAAAAGGCTGCACAGCAGGGGCCGAACGAGCAGGGTCAAGTTACTGCCTGTGAGGAAGGGAATTGTGCCATCTTTGTTCTCTTGAACAAAAAAGCACAACTTTTTGGGAGTTCTGTGTATCTTGTAGGGCAGAGATAACTGAGTTACTGCCTTTGGAGCCCCTCTGCCTAGGCTGCTTTCAGGCCAAGCATGAGTTCACTGCAAGGGGAGTTTTACCGAGGGAAAGAAGCTGCCCTGGCCTGTCCCCAGCTGACCTGAGCTTGTTACCTGTTTACAAAACAGCTACATGTCCATGAATGTGCTTGCAAATCTGAAAAACTGTTAGGGCTGTCTCCTAATAAGCTGCAGCTGCCATTGGGGTAAATGACACACAGCTTTATTTCGTCCTGGGGAGTGGAAGAGAAAAGGAGGCTTGGGAAGTGCTGTATACTCCAAGGTCTGTGCAACGTGGTTGGTAGGAGTCCTTCCCTTCCCTTGGACAGGGTGTCCCCGAAACAGCACAGTTCTGCCTCAGTCCTTATCTCAGTTTTACTTTTATTTTACATCTGTATGTCTCTAGTGAGGCACCTGAGAGAAAGCATGCTCATGGTCTTGGCCATACCCTTCTCCTTCTTGTGCAGTGAGTGCCCTCACAGCCTAGCCTTGGGGTGGAGGAAACCTCCTGGTGAGACCGTGGGAGGCAGCAGAGAGGGGTAAAGGATGACCTGGGATGTTTGGAAGTAGCTGGAGAGGGAGTGGTAATGCCAGGTGAGGGCAATAGGGTGGGTGACTCCCACCCTGGGTGTTTTTCCTTAGCACAGGAAGGGGAAAGGAGCCTCCCACTGATATTTCTCTGTCAAGTAAGCCACTCAGGACAGGGAAACAGAGAGTCTGGACTCATGGTCCCCTTCCTTCCCCTGAGTGTCGCACTAATAGCAGCCTGGGATGGATTTCCAGCTGGGTTAATTACCTCTAATTGCCTGCACCTTTCTGGGCAGCCTCTCCTCTCCCCAGGAGGTGATGGCCTCAGTGGGAACAGCTGTGATTTGATGCCCAAGGAGCTGCTCCTGCTGCCTGTGGCCAGACATCACCTGCAGACCTCTTCCTCCACTGCTCAGCACTGAATTGTTTGGGCATCCTTGTAAATTCAGGTACTTGGGGAAAAACAAATGTTTAGGTTCCCACTAGTTTGATAAAAACTTTAGAAATGTGCATATAAAAATAACAGTTTTTTCACATGGGTTTGTTGTCACAGATTTCCTTCAGCTGCCTGATACAGTTCATCACAACTGCAGCATGATGTACTTTCTGGGAGCTGTAATGGGAAAAAATGACCCTTGAAAAGGCAGTGCAAAGTATTCCTATAAGGACACAACAAAGTTTTCCTTTCCTTCCTACTCCAAAGCTAGGCTTTGCTTTGTGTGCTTAAAAAAAAAAAAAAGGCTTTTTTTAAAGAGGTTTAGGTGCATTTGGTATCTGTTTACGCAAAATCCAGGGCTTAGTTGTGATGAGATAAAAGCAAATCTGGCTTTATTGTTCCTCTTCTGCATTTAAGTGATCACAGAAAGAGCAGCCGTAGCCCTACTGCTCAGACACACACTTTTCACATTCGGTTGTTGCTTGTATTAGTGTTAAGTCAGACTTTGAAATGAATTTTCTGCACATTTGTTTGTATGAAGTTTGGCACAAAGCAATTCAAAGCTTGGCATGGCAACAGCGAAGGGGAAGCAATTCAGAAATCCAGGGAAACGAGGCTGGCAGCTTTTCAGTGTTATTTACCTTCCTCTATAATCTCACTTGTGAATACTGGGACTAGGCAAAAATATGCTGTGCTCCTCTCCATTCTCCTCCTTCATTAACCTGTGGTACTCATTAACTGACGAACCTCTGAGCTCCACATGATCCTCTAACGTCCATCACAAATAACTGTGCTAATTAAATAGGTAACCGGATGGTTTGGCATGGGAGTGCAATTCCTGAGATGGGATGGGCACGTCTGTGAGCTACGAGCGCGCTCTGAGTAATAATATTTAGCACTAATAAATTAAATTTTGGAACTCCGTGAAAATTCATGCTTCAAGGCTTAAAGTTAATCTCTGTCAGGGTAAGACCACTGTTGGCATAGATTATCCTGTGTTTACCAATTAAGGAATTTCTTGTAGCTTCCTCAGAAGGCTGTTTTTGTCTGGCTTGGAAGGCAGGATTGCATCGAGGCAGAGCGTTTGTCTTACTTGGGTGGCAGCTCTTACAACAGGTGCACTGACCCAGGAGAATAAAGCAAAAATGGGCCCGACTCCATGAATGTAGGAGACGTTAACTGGGGTTTAGTAATTGTGCTGGAGTTTGGGAGATGGACTGATAACTTTGTTTTAGGCTTCCTGTGCGTTTTGGTACAATACAGGTAATTTTTCTGTGCCTTTGTTCATCTGCTTCCAAATAAGAAAATACAATCCCTCTTCTGACACCTTTTCAGTCAAAACACACATCCTTCACTGAGTAGGGATCAGCTCTTGCTGTGGGCTGGTACAGTCACTACCTGGCATCACGGAATGTGGAATTCGAGGATTTTCATTTTTAGCTGTGAGGCTGCTGCCATTCTTGATGATAAGGATGACAGCTGTAGCTTTGCTTTTTCTGAAGTTTATTGGTTTCAGCATTTATTTTTATGTTTCATTTTCTTACAGTAAAAACTACTTTTCACATTTAACAGCCTGTTGGTTTGATTTTTCAATTGTGAGGATGGATAGTAAAGACAACCAGGATTTAGCAGAGGGTGAAGTAGTTTGACAATATCTCTAGAATGTGAATGAAGAAATGAGGGTTAATTTATGATAAAACACTTCTTTTGCAACACACATTCTGTCTTATTCTCACAGATTTGGTGAAAGAGAGACCGCAGCACAAGACACATCTGAAATCTCAGGAGCTGGGGAAATGCTGTCATATAATTTGTAGATGTTTTTTCATGTCTGGCAGTAAAATAAGTTATAGATGAAAAGGATGAGTTAGAGAGGAAAAGGAACTCTGTTTGGACAAGCAATGTTTCCTGCACACGAAAGCCAGAAATATAACATATGAAATAACACATAAGAAGAAATGGGGAAAAAAGTGCTATCCTGGGAACTGAGAGCTTGAGAATCTGAAAGGCAGTTACTGCCTCAGAGAGGGAAGATTTTTTTCTGTAGTTACTATGAAACCTCATGAGTGGAAATGTCATTCTGCTGTATTTGTGCTATTATACAGTGCAATTTAGTGGCAGGTAACAAGCTCTTTGAAAGAAAAGCTGATGATAGTCCAGTTACTGTGATGCTCTGAATACACAACCCAGAAAAAAAAATCACCAGAGAGAAAGAGCTAGAAAATGGTGTGGTCTCTAATTAATTACCCCTCTGCCTTTCACTTGCTTGGCCAGACAACTTTGCTCTCGCTCTCTCCACCCCAGGGTATTACTTATCACCCATCCAGCCTCTGAGAGCTGCAAAATCATCATTCAGTACCTGTGATACGGCAATTCATTTGCAGCTGCTACTGCCCCAATCTTTCATTCCTCTCTGCTGCTCACACCAAGGAGCTCAGAAATCTGCCTCCAGGAGACTGAGGCAGGCAGAGAGGACGTGTGTGTGTGTGATGTTGAGGTGCTGAAGTCTGTGCAGCCCCCTCTGTACAGACACCACGCTGGCTTGTGGCCCAGCACGTTCTTGGGCTATATGTTGCCTTCATGTGCAACCTCTAAATGCATTTAATTGATCTTTATGGCTACATGTTTGTCTTCCACCTGGCTCAACATGAGGCTTTAATTGGCTACCATGTCACACACATTAATAATAAATATGGCAATTACCCAAATAACAAGTACAATTTTAGCTAACTCCTCTGTGTTATGTATCATGCATGAAGGCACACCAGAGCTGCTGCATGGCCTCACGAGCTGAACACACAGGCACGTATTCAGACCTCGTGCTGGGGATGGGCTCCTGTGCCTGCAGCAGTTAATGATGCCAGTGTTTCATCCCAAAAAATAGAGATTTTCAATATTAAGTGACACCTACCAAACAGGTTTGTGTGGTACCATTTGCAACTGTGAAATCCCTTAACATAAAATCACTTGCCCCCATCTCGCCTGTTTTCTAGCCTGTAGGGAAGGTGTGAAGGCTGTGAGTTGTTTTGTAGGCTGGGAATGAAAGACCAGCGCCCCTGTTCTCAGGTCTGTTTCCCAGGGAAGTCTGAAGGCACTCTTGATGATGAGCTGCTTTGAAAAATGTAGCCCTTAATTTTGGCAACTCTTTGAAGATAAAATATTTTTACTGTTGGTGTTTCCAGCTTCCAACAGATGCCAAATTTGTGATATTGTATTTTTGTCTCCCACCAGTCAGAATAAGGCAGGGCCACAACCACCTTGTAATGAATAGAAGAAAATAAAGTGGCTTTGTCGGGCCTCTGATGAAATACTTGTGTTGGATTCTGTATCAACTTTGAGATGGGAATTGGGCTGGTTTTTGTTCATCTTTAGCTGACAAACAGGATTAAAATCCTATTTATGCTCAGTCTCTGGCTATTGTTGACACTGTCCTGTATAATTCCCTTCTGCTGGGTTATCAAACTCCATCATAAAAATAGTCAGGGTTTATTCCCCTCCATCACTGAGAGATGCTTTTCATATTCTAATCCTTTTAGGGTAAGGTGATCTGACACCTAATATTTCAAGACAGAATCTATTATGAAAGCAAAATTAGGCAACAACATTTATTCTCTGATTTCATTTATAAACTCCAACATATCTTGGCACACTTCACTTTTTTCTCTCTGACTTATGCATAAGAGATGAAAGTTATCACTGTAAAAAATGTTAAAATCATTAGAGATGCTGTCACAGGTGACTATGATATTTATTCATGCACATCTGGGGGGCTTCTAAGGCTGATGGTGTGGTTCAATAGAAATTACAGAGTGGGAGATTTTTTCAGTATTAACAGTTGTTAAGTGTGTCAAAGCTGGTGAAGTCAGAGGAGCTTTACAAAGACAAATGCACAAGAAGCATGACAGCTGGTGAAATTCATTGATGAATTCTAGTAAGATGGATTGGAGAGAATCACCTCAACTTCTTATGTGTTGGCAGATTTTAAATTAATTATATTTTAACTGCTTTGGAAACAGACCTGAGAGCAAATGTGTGGAGCCCAATGTAAGTGGCTGTTCAATAAATGAAAGATGTATAGAAAAGCAATCATCATTTTAGCTGTGTACAGAATGAAAAAGAAATCAAACACTGAAAATATTATTACAGTGCCATTAACATAAATCAATTGCATGCTCTATCCTCAGAATCTTTTTTCATTTCTGGTCATCCTATCTCATAAAGTCTTTAATGGTTATAAAAAGAGTGCAGAGATTGACAGTAAAAATGATTAGAGACGTGTAAAGATTTTTGTAACAGGGGAGGCATTGGGCTGGAACTGCTTAGAAAAAAAGCTTTAGCTGCACTAGGAGACCTGAGCAGCTCAGCAGAACCAAGACAGGTTGTAGGTGCTGAATGTGGTCCCTCAATCACCTTGCTCACCTCCTCCCTAACCCTCAGGGCCCCTGAACTCTATAAACCAGCTGGGATTTTGATTCAAGGCCCCAGAGCTCAGGACTGTGGGCCTGAGTGGCAGCTCTTGTTCCTGTGGGTCACACTCTGCTCTGGGACAGGCCAAACAACCCCAGCCCAGCTTGGCCTCTTCCTGACACTGCTGGTTACAGGAACAGTCAAAATGGACCAAAACACTATTTAAAAAGGCACAGCTCTCTAAAACACAGGCTGAAGGTCTCACCCTTGAGAGCTGGATCTATCCCACAAACCTCTTGGTGGAAATGGGATTTCAAGCCTTTCCTGTCAGGTCCTCGCCCAGGTCCCTTGGTTTGGGAATGTCCAGCACAATGTACCAGCTGGATCTGTGGATTTTAACTCCCTGTCCTCTCCAGCACCAACTGCAAAAATGAATCTGCTGGAACTTCTGTATTATGCTAAAATATCTGCCACAGGATACACATCAATTGCTTAATAGGATTAAAAAAACCAAACCTCTAGAAATTTTTGCAGGTAAGGAGAGCATCTATCCATTTCATTGGGCAAGCTAAATATTTTCAAGGATATGCTATCTCATGCTTTAAGGTAGAAGTCAAACATGCAGCTACAGCAGATTCAGGCAATGGGTCCCTTCTTGGCAGGTTGCTCCGCAGTTTTGTGCCATTCCTGGGAGGAGGAACTGGCTGTTGGGATTCCCAGATGTGATCCTGCTGGGAGCTCCCCAGGGCACACTTCTCATGGCATTTCAGCAAAGGGGAAGGAGACCTGTCTCTCCTGCCACTGCATTTGGGGTGGGCTCAGCCCCCCACTCCCGCAGGTGCTTCTGGCACCTTTCTACCTCTCTCCTGATAAAATGGAAGAGAGAAACAGCGTTTCTGAGGTGTAAATAATGTTTAACAAGTGGGCCTTGGAGTTGTAAAGGAACTCCTGCACTTATGCTATAATCATTTTGGTGGTTGATTTAGAGCCAAATCCTGCTGGCCTGACTGAAGCAATTAGCCTGATTACTGCCAGAGGGATGCTCATGCAATTAAGGTGAGCAGTGTTTGCTCTTTATTCTGGAAACCAGTTGTCTGTGTAAAAGTAGTTGACACAGTGCACTGGTGCTGAGGCAGGAGGGTGATGGGCTCTGAGACAAACCTTCAAACCCCGACAGAACCTGGTGTCTTTCACAGAAGAGGGATGGACAGATGGACATTGTCTGACACTGCTCGGAGGGGAAAGCGAAAACCTGACAGTGAGAGACGTGTCCTGGTGTGTTTGCTCTGTGGGATTGCAGCTGTTGTTGCTTCCCCAGCTTCTCCAAAGGATGGAACTGGCTAATTAGATCTACAATTGCCATTTATCAAAAAGAGCATCTGAAGTCTTCAGTGATATTTTTCCCCCCTCTCTCCCTGCTATTTCTAAGGCACCTATCAATGTGGTGCAGAAGTACCATCTGGATACCTGGCTAGTGACCAGCAGGCTGTGATATGTGAGGGTTTTAAATAGAGACAAGAGAATGTAGAATGGAAAGAGTAGACAAACAGCATCTTTAAATGGAGGCTGAGGAGGGTATAAATGAACTGAAAAGCAAAGAAGGATGGAAAAACACCTTTTCTTCAAGTTTTCATGATGAAAGAAGCAGGGTATGTTAAATCTTCTAGGAACTTTCCTAGGAATATTTAAATTGCCTGGGAAGTATTCCTGCAGATGAGCAGGGCTGCTGCATTGACTCTGAGGATGAGCACTCATCACAGAGCAGGAACACCTCTGCAGAGGAAACTTCTTCCTGCCCTGCCAGGAGAACCTCTGCACCTTGCTCTGGATGCCAGCATTTATCTGCATTCACAGCTCAGGTGTGCTGGAGTTTTACTGAGGGCAGGCACAGCTTTGGGGTCAAGAGTTCTGACTTATCCCTCCCCCTGAATTCAAGGAAATTTAGAGGTTTTATTTGACTCTGAAGAAATCAAATACACTTTGCAAGGTGGGAATTTTCCTTTTTGATGGATCTGAAGGGTTTATGAATAGCCTAGTCCAAGGTTTTAGTGTGAAGCCACTTATGTCGTCTTAGTGATGTTGAATTCACTCATATCAATAGAGTTTACTCTCTGTGTTAGCACTGTCCCCCAGGTGGGTGCCTGTGTGTGCACAAAATAATGGCTCAGTCTGGCAGAATTTCTTTGCTAAGAAAACTTCACTTGTCAATTACTGGGAATTTTCCCTGAACTCTGATGGTTCTGGAGCAGAGTTCGGGCTTCTGGTGTTATGACAGAATTTTTCAGGTTCAGTGATGGCTTTTGACAGCTCAGGTCCCAGTAGGGAAAGACTCTTCACTTGAAATCAATCAACTTTATCACGCAGGAAAAAAGGAAATTGAAACCCACCTGAAGCTCAAACCTGCTTTAGCAGGGGCTCCTCTCTGACTGAGCTGTTACTGCAGATATCTCCACAAAACGAGCATATTCATGTAGGGAAACATCAAAAGATAGGTGCACCTAACAAAGACATCCTGTTCATGCTTAATGCACCAGATAAATTGTTTTAAAATGCAGAGGGGTTTTTTGAGTTCTTAGTGAATAAGCGCATCCACATATGCATCTCTGAAGAGATTTTAAATTAATTGCTTTCAGTCATTTCCTTTTATAAAATTAGAACAATGATGGAATAGACTAGCTGTGGAGTTTGGCCGAGGAAAGATTATACTAATCCACTTGAAATACGACTAAAACAGAAAGTAAGGAGAGATAAAAGCAATTTTTTTCCCCAAGCTTGTTTACCTGAGACAAAATCCTTCCAAATCAGCTGCACACAAAATACTGGATCATCTTAATTAAACTTGACCAAAAGAGATTTTGCTTTGGGCTTCTTGGGGTATTTCATATCCAGAGAGTTTGTCCTGTGATGATTATAGCAAGATGGGAAAATGTGATTCATGCAATTAATAATGAGGAGAGCAGCAGAGTTTTTAAAGGCCAGAGTGGCACCCAGATCAACTTGCTGAATGGAAGCAAACAAAAAGGGGGAATTTGTCAGAAATTTTTGATATATCCTGAGGCATCTCTAAGAGTGGTTTTCAAGAGTCAGGGGACCTTTCATTTGCATATTCTCCAGTTAACAAAAGGCTGTGGCTACAAATGAACTTCCTTTGTTCCCTGCATGGGTTATTGCTCCCTAAGCCTTGAACTACATATTCTTTTTGTTGAAGGAAAAAAAGATGTCCTAGTTAACGTGTTGCTTTCCCCTCAGACTTTTTTTCCAAAACTCTTATTTTCCAGAGCAGTAAACTTTTCCAAACCACAATTGCCCTCCATCCACCTGCTCCACAAAGACTGGTTTTCAGAATCAATTCTTTCCCTATCACCACAACAGCAGCTCTGGAATTCCACATATAAGCTTACAAACAGCTCATCACTACCCAGATGGGCCCTGACGATCAAAGACCAACGAGTGCAGACACATTGTTGTCCTTCTTTGCCCTTCAGCCAGCCGGCCCTGGGCTCTGCAACACGTTGTCGTGGTCAGCCTGTGGTTGCCTGAAGCCTGTTTCTGCAGCAGTCTCACCAGGTCATTAAGGCAGAGCAATTTAGGGGTGTTCAGCTGTGCCAGGACTGACTGCTCCTTGCTCCCTGTGCCTGCACCTGACTGTGCTCTTCTCCTGCTTTTCTTGCACCTGCTCTGGAGCTCGTTGACTCCCAGCTGGACTCCTTCAAGAGTCAAAACCAAAGCACAGTTTTCAGGAGTTTCCATGAGCTTGGAGGGCCAGGAGAGCCTGGAAGGTGCAGGAGTAGGTGGCCTGATGGGAATGGGAAGGCAACAAGAGAACAAGGGGCAATGTCAGCCCTGGGGCAGCCTGGCTGATGGGCTCCCTGAGCTGTCCCCCCAAAAAAGCCCACACACTCCTAACCGAGGTCAGGGAGTTGGTGTATTTGGCAGAAGCACTGAGGAGCACCTGGACACAAGCCTCCAGGAGGATTTAATATTCCTTTATTCCCTCTGACTTTGATTTAACCATGGGCTGTGATGCTTTAAGTACCAGATATTAATTAGAAGCAGTAGTAGGTCCCAAAGGGACCATACTCCAGATCTCCTCACCATTCCTAGTTTGACTTATTTCAAGTTACTACTCTGAAACATTATTTATGCACTCAGGAGCCTGACGTTTATTAGGCCTAACTGAATTTGCAAATAACTAATGGCTGTCAGTAAGGAGTAACACTGCTGAGGTGGAAAATAGCTTGGCCACGAGTAAAACATAGCCAAGTACATTAGATGTTTTCTGCAGCACTTCCTTAAGGCAGGCAATGTTATTTTGACCCTTCTTTGGTACCACGCCTAAGCAGGCACACAGGGACAGTGATACATGGAGGGGCCCACCACGATGGCAGTCTTGGAGAGATGAATCACTTTGGGCTTAAGCAGGAACTTCACTCTGAGCTCTGATCCTCTGACAGGGAAGTGGGGAAGTGGGACAAATGCTCTTTTGGCTCCTCTGGTCTTCAAAACCCTTCTGGCAGTGGTTGATTTAGGACAATGCAGTGGCACACAGAGTGGGAGGAATGCTGAATTCAGGCAAAATTGCTGGGTAGCTGGAGATGGCTGGGGCATCCCATTTGGCACAAGCAGAGGTGAAAGTTATTTATGGGTAGCAGGGCAGCTTTGTATTAAGAAAGAAAAAGTATCTGAAGACACAATAGGAGTTTTAGCAGTATCTAGGGGGAATTTCAAGTTGGGATTTCATTCCAGACTACACTGAGTCAATTTTTGTCCTACCAAAGATTCTCTGTATTTGCTCTGACTTTAGTTCCTCTAATTCTTCTCATTCTCTTACTCTCCCCAGGCAGTATCAGTCTGGTGTTACGTGTGCCCTGACAGAATATGAATACACGTGTGTTGCCTGTAGTGACTCTCACTGTGTGACTCACAGCACTTACAATTTAGGCCCTTCTATTTTTAGAAAAAAAAGGATATCTAGGATCATTGGACTTTAAAATCATTGAAAAGGTAAAAAGGGGCCATCTGACGGGGGTGTAACTGCTGGTTGTCTCTATGAAGTCTTAGTAACCCTGTTGATTCAGCTCACACCAGACTTTCTATATAAAGTATGTGGACAATAGAGCTGACTCAGTGGGAGACATGAGGTTTCCTCCTATATGACATAAGTACAGTGCAAAAATATCTCAAAAGGCAAATATATTCATGTTTTATAACCTTCTCCCTTTGATTTGTTTCTGAGTAAAAGAGCTTGGTGTTTTGACAGCTGAAATTTTCTTTGTGTTTGTGAGGAAATGCATTTGACAGAAATTCTTCACCCAACTGGTTTTGACTGCTTTTAAACCATATATCAGGTGATAGTTTTCTTCTCATCTGCCGTTTTCACAACTCTTCCATACCTCCATGGCATGTTATCAGACCCCTGAGTGACAAAAATTAAACTGTGTCACCTGATTGCTTGGTGGCACTTTTGGAGAGCACAGGGAAGGATTGGGAGCAACATCTCCAGGGCTTGCCATGGGCTGAGTCTGGTAAGACCATAGACCTCGAGGTTAATGACCCAAATTCACTAGATTCATTGTTAAAAATGGTACTTGTACATTAGGTGCTCCTGCTGTTTCCATTCTACCTCCTCTGTACCTGCTCTATGTGCCACTGATCCCTCCTCCTGCTAGGCACCCTTATTCTTCCCCTCTTTCAGTGTTTTCTCCTGCACTCACTGCCTCACTGTTGATGCTCTCTTGCTGTCCTGTCCTCCCTGTTGGCTGTCTTCATGTCACAGAACGTGCAAGACAGGCACAACAGGAGAGGTTATAATGTGGAAAATTTAGAAATTTCCATTATGGTGTTTTTTCCTTCTAAATTGGCTGCACAAACAGTTTCCCCTGGCACTGTGGACTCACACTGGAGAGTTGTGGAGACTATGGGGACACGGCAAGTGCTGTGAGAGAACGGCCCATGCAGTGCAGGATGGATGATGCCGACTATTCATTTTAACAGAGCAGCAGGAATTCAAACACTTTTCATGAATATTCCTATGAAATTGAAAGCTGTTTAACCTGGCTCTCACATCTGTCTGGTGGGAGCACTTCAGTGCTTATGTGTTGCTCGTACGACTACTTGCAAGATGTGAATTTTAAACCTGACTGCTCAGAGAGTGATGGAAATCCAGTATGAAACAGTACACTTGGTTGTGAAATTTGCAATTCACTTTCTGCCAGTTAGCTACAGAAATCAGCTAATCAAGGAACACCACAGGATTGAACCAAGCAACACAGTATAAATTTGCAAACATTTGCCATTCCCAAAAGATCTGTAAGCCACGAGTTGTTTGCTGAAGAAAGCCCTAAATAATATCAAATAAATAAATTAGAAAATTGCATGACCTCCACTGACAATTTATAACAGAAAAGGCAAGTGAGATTCATGGCAAAAAGTACTCATTGAGCTTCTGAAGAAAACAGGGAAATCGCCCCTCAGCACAGTGAATCAATCTGATGTGGTTTGCTTCACTATCTGCTGCACATTGATGGAATGATGAGAGATCTGGAGTCGCTTCTGACAGGCCCTCAGACGAATGGGTATTTGTTCCTGGCAGAAGTTTTTGTAAGTGGACAGTTTCTCTGGGATAGTTTTGAGAACAGATTTAGTTTTGGATCCTGGGATTTGCATCATGTTGTATTTTACAGTTAAAAATGCCTGAAACATTAACCTCCTTCTGCCACAAATTTGGCTTTGCATTTTGCCCTGTCTGGAGCCCTGTGTTCAGCTTCATTCCCTGAGCACCACAGGCTGTATTTCCATTGCACCATTACCATATCAGTCTTGTTTGCAAGGCAGGGCTGTTGCACTGCCCATTTCCCAGAGATGCTGAGGGATTTGCCCAAGTCTCCCTAAGAAGCCTGGGCACAGGTTGAATGCAGTCTCCCACCTCCTCATGGCTTTACCCCTCCAGACCCTTCCCTCAGAGGGGCACTGAGGTAAAAAAAGTAAAACTGTTTAAGCCTCTGGACAAAAGTGAGATGGAGAAGAAAAACCACGTACTTGATTTCCACATGCACTGCTCATTTCTGGCACACATTTAATATCTCTGCAGTTTAATAACTCTTTGATCCATACTGCAAACTGCTACAACAATTTCTTTGGAAGAAAGTTTTCACAGTTATCTTTATGTACTCAGTAGAGTACATAACACAGGTTGAAATGATTTCCCCCCAAATTTGCAATGCAAAGTAATGCAGTTAACTGAAAAGTTCTTGCTGGGATCAAATGGGGAACATTTATGTTTCTTAAAAGCAATTCTTACCATTCCTGATCCAATATTGCTTCTTTTTGGCACAACCAGTATTCACTTAGACTGAATGCATTTAGCACTTTTGTTGTTAAATTGTCACTGGTGTTTTGTTTTTAAATTAATTATGTCATGACCTGTTTACAATGCAGTAAAACACACTGAAGCTCTCCTTAAAGGGAACATTAGTTAGGATGAGTAAATTCAAATTACTTGGTAAGTCCCTTCTATATAGGAATTCTTTTTCTGATGAAGATTTAATGAAAACAATCAATCTAACAGAATTCTCGAAGTTGTGAGCTTTTGACAACAGTATTGTAAAGTATTCTCAGTGACATCCACACTAAAGTAGATTTAAAATGGCATGATAACCTTAATTTTCAAATGTAGCACAGCAAGTGACTTCATACCTCTTGCTGCAAGATATGACTCTCAGCTTCTTTAAGTGCATTTTTAATAGGTCCTGTGAGAAGCGTTTCCACAAGCAGAACATTTTATTGTTACTAAATACCACTCACTCTGAAGTCTCTCTGTTGTTTGGAAATGAAACTTTAATGAACAAGTCGAAACAATTCATCAACCCAGGGAACATCACACTCAGATCAAACACAGCAAACGGTAAGGGCTCTGCATATGCATGGAATATGATTGTCATTCATTATGTTCCTGCTGCTCATCCTGGTGAGGGTCACGCACACTGACAAAAACCCAAACGCACAGCCCAGCC
Source organism: Aleadryas rufinucha (assembly GCA_013397815.1). Taxonomy (NCBI): domain Eukaryota; kingdom Metazoa; phylum Chordata; class Aves; order Passeriformes; genus Aleadryas; species Aleadryas rufinucha. The sequence goes on from VZTH01001641.1 coordinate 192,160, forward strand.
CTGCCCAGGACCCCGTGCAGACCCTGCTGCCCTGTCTGCCCACGCAGACCTGACTCTGATGTTCAGACATTTTCTTGTCTGGTGATGCTAAATAGGCACGTCATAAAAAAGTACAGGAGGCTTCTAACTTTGCCTATCACCCCTTGGACTTCTGGCTAGGGAGAAACAAGCTTTTTCGAGGGGAAGCTTTCCTGTTATCCTACTGAGTGTTCACTCTCCCCCTCAGCCCTTGCTCACAGCCCTCTCAGCATCCAGCTGAACGCTGTGTACATCCTTCCCCACACTGGTTTCTCAGGGGGAGGAGGGTGCCGGGGGCTGGCAGTGACACGGGAGGAAATCATGCCTTTTTCTGCCTGAAACTAAAATTCTCGTCCAGCAAAACATTGCCAACAGTGCAGAGAAAGCTTTGATTATGCAAAATGGATGGACACATCACGCCTTCTTTTACAATAGGTTATAACCTAAGGAGTTCCTCACCCGGAAAATTCCTCCCACCACCTTCCCCCGCGAATGTTTTCCCCCTTTCAAAATGACATCGGTGGCACTCCAGACACATTTTACACAGTAATAGCATGTCTCTCTCATCCTACAGGCTCCATAGCTTTCCCCTTCCCCTTTTATTTTAGGGCAGCTTCCCCCTCTCGCTTCTCCCATCTCAGAAACAGCCCGGCTGGCTCGGTAGAAAAGGAGTAAAGTGTTTTCTTGCATGACCTCTATGTATTTCACTCCGCGGGAAGAACAACGTGTAATGCACACTCAGCAGGCAGCGAGGTTTGAGCCAGTTTGTCCTCGAGGCATTTCTGCCACAAAACACAGGACTATCCACAGTATTTCCCCCCCGGCTCTCCCCCCATCCCGGCGCCCCCTCCCCAGCGCTGCCGCCGCACCTGGCTGCGCTCGGAAAGCCGGGGAGCAAAGCACAAACAGCGGGCACCGAACAGCAACAGCTCCCTTTGTTTCCCATGCAAATCCTACCTCCGATAGCTGTCACATCTTCCTCCGAGGCGAAGCCTAATTATTAACAAACAGAGATCCAGCGGAATCCTCCGAACTGCCACCGGTTGTTAAGAGCTGTCATCGTTCCCTCCTGGTGCTTAAACCTTTTTGGACCATTAATGTCACAACCCCTGCTAACTCATCGCTTAGTACTCGCTGCTCAAAATGTCTGAAATAGTTTGGAAGGACAATAGGAATGACAGGCACACTAGACAGCCATGCTTGAAATTAGTTTTCTCCAGCTGACTTAAGGCTGTTTCGTAGTGCTTTTAGGCATGCACTCCGTAGGGTTTACTAACCTAGGCTAGACATGCCATTCCTGCTTTTATTCAGGGCTGTAATAGGATGGCTGCTAGGAATGCAGCGATAGGTCTAACTCCATTCATCCCTTCGTAGTTCTTAAACCTCCCTGGGAGAGGAAATAGCTTCAGTCATCCTTAAACTTACTGAGGCTACTGTTTCTGCAGAGCAGGCTTTCACACATTGTTTTGAAACTAAAGAGAAAATCCCTCCCGGGAATGGAAGGTGCCGTAGCGCTCCTGGCTGATGCGAACGGCAAGAGGAGCCGGCAGCATCCGCCCCCGCCGCAAGCTGAGGCTGGCGCAGGACTTAGTGGAAGTAGCGATTGGAAGCTGAAAGTTCTTAAAACTCTGTGAGGCAGCTGTGGCATAAAGAGAACGAGGGGGATGTAGGGACCGTGCTGTGCTTTGTATGCACAGAGTCACAGATGTGCACTGCGCGTCTCAAAAGGCAAAATTCTGTTTGCAGATGGCAGGGACTCTTGCAATCTAAATTTCTAAGTAAGCAGCACCTGGGATAATAATGGTGGGCAGAAGAAATGAGAGCAATGCACAGCATTCGAGGTGCCTGTGATGTGGGGAAGAGACGTGGTGAGAGATGCTACAGGACACTGCTCTTTTCAGTAAAACTGTGCTAATCACCAAATCCGAGCCCAGAGATATTAGAGCTCTGAAGAGATCTTGGAGACTCTTTCTTCTTGGTTGTTAGTTAATGACCAGCCCAGGTCAAGATGCAGCAAGGCTTGTTAACATCTGCTATCACTTTGGTGATGCTGATCTCAGTGTGGTCCCTAGTGGACAAAAGTAAGAGCCACCAGCACAGATGTGTCTCTGCCAGCAGCAATGGCACACATGGGCTGAAGGACTGGAGAGGCACCCTAGGGCCAAGGCACGCTGGGACAGAGCAAGTGGGGAGTAAATTCTTTTACTGCTTGTTCCACACCTGCCTGTTTTTTTTAGTACCATCTGGTTCACAGCCCTTTGCTCTAAATGAAAATACCATTCAGGAAACATCTCAGAAATGAATGGTGTTGGGAGAGATTAAGGAGGAAAGCAGATCACAGTGAAACCCCCACTATGGCTGCCTCACACCCTGGGAATGAAAGGGTTAGGATAGCACCGATGGCAGATTTGCTTTACCAAACAGCAAATCAGTGTTTGTGCATAGCATGGGCCACTGGTTTCTCCTCCTGCATTGGCCTTCACTGAAACTATAAAAGCAGGCTTGTTGCTGGTAAAAGCCAGCCATAGATGGGGACATCTGGAGGGACCACGAGCATGATGTTTGCTTGGGAATCAATGCTGCTCCAACAGAGCTGCCTTTGCACTCTGTGCTTCCCTATGTCTGTACTTGCTGTTGCTCTTGGACATCCTCCCTTCCCCTCTTCACCCACTGCTCACAGTTGGTGGTTTGGAGGGGATGCTCAAGGGTCCACTTTTGTTTCTCAATTTACACTGGGGTATTATTAGTACATTAAGCTGGTGGCAGCAAAGGAGACTTTGAATTTTGTAGTCATGAATTACAGGGTGGACAACTACATGCTGACTGACAGCAGGGCTGACTGAACAATACCTGCTTTCTTAATAATTTAAAGAAATTTTTTCCCTGTCACCTATCTTGCATCTTTTGTGTGCCCTTCATTCACCTCAAGGCAGAAAAAGATAAGGAAAAAAAAGAAAAGTTCTCCTTGTCCCGAGAAATATACTTCTGTCTCACTAAGGGTCTCGCTGTGGCATTGATTTGTCAGTGGAATGACACAGCAGTTCAAGAGGCACAAGATTCTGGTTGGAGATACCCAGGTGTAGGAGTCCTGACTTTTGCAGATGATCTTTTCAGAGATTTCAATACTCTTGGACACAGGAGTGTTCCATGACAGGTTAAAGCAGGTGGTAGTTGCAACCCGTGCTCACAGTTCCTAGGTTGTGTATGCTGAGGAGGTTCATAAATGATAGATGACTATCCCAGCTCCCCCTCCCTCACGGATATCTCTGCCAGGGTCATCCCAAAGGTCTCAGTCCTTCACAGTAAGTTAAAGTCACTCAGACTTGGGGGGGCAGCAGGTGACAGCTGTCTGTGAGAGCTGCATGACTGAATGGAGAGGAGAGGTTCTCACCTTGGGTGGTAATTGAAGGGGGGAATAAATTGTTCAAGGTGTGCTGCATAGGCTGAAAGGGAATGACCAGAAAGATCTTCTGGGGGCTGATTAGTTCAACATGGTTCATTCTTAGGGAGATGCTCTATGACACTCACCCTTACCTCAGCCTTTTTCTAATCACTGAGCAGCAACAGCAGCTGCCATCAGTGATGGGACTGGTGTACCCCCTGACCTTACTAGGGCTCTACTGTGGTTGCATTTTTCTGGCACGCCAATCTGCTCCTTGCTGGCAAAAAGATACAGGGAGCAGTGGAGTGGTGATCTGATCTGGTATGCCAATTTTCTGTCTTCCTGCACTGTATGAATGTTGCAAAGTAGGATTGCCCAGGGAAGCAGAGGGCTCACATGGGCTTTCACTCTGCCTTCCATCAGGAAAATCCTATTCTGTAGGAGAGGGGATTGCTGCTCAGCTGTACAGCAGTGGACCCTCTCTGAGAAAACCCATTGCTTGCAAAGGAGTTGCAACAATTTAAAGTGCCTTTGTCAGTTTCTGACCAGTATTTACTTAGGAAATGGCCAAGGAGGATGAAGGATGGGAGAAATTCAGATTTGCAGTTTGCGTGCTGACAGTAAGCCAAACAATATAATGAACAGAGCAACTAATGCATAATTTCCTGTGAGTCATCCTCATTATAACAGGAATTTGATAGATATGTAACCAGAAAGTGTAACTATCACTTACAAATACACGTTTCTACTTGCAAAGGAAAGGGCATGATATAATTAAACCTTCAGGTTGCACATACAATAACCTTTTCTCCTCCCATGGTCACAAATTCTCTAGGAACAGTGTGAGTATATTTTGAAGTTGCATACATATCAGACAGCATTCCTTCTACCCACTTGCTGAGTCTTTTTGAAACAGCAGCAGGTAGTCTCACTAATCCATAGATACTTGGTGTGAATCCTGTATTAAAGGAATTGCAGGAATGATCTGTCGATGGCTCTTCCACGCTGGGTGCCTCTGTAGAGTGTCAGTGTTCAGTGCAGCATTAGGCTGGCAGGGCTGCAGGTGTGATGTGCACAACAGGTAACAGGTTGTGTTCAGGATGTCAGTGAACATTAGTCTAGCAGGAAAAGGGATCCTCCAGAAAGGGCCAAATTCTGTCATGCACATCTAGATAATCCTGGGTGTTGTGGAGCCTGAAATCAGACCTGAGTTTTGCAGAGGGCAGCTATTCCCCAAAAAGGATGAGTCCAGTGTGGGGGAAGATAAATTCCTAACAATTATCTTGGCAACAAGCATTAAACTCACCTCTGTCATTTAAATGAAAGAAATATCAAGAAACCCTGTTGATGTCAGTCCCCACATTTACAGCTCTCCCTGATTTCCCTTCTTTTTCCTGTGGCAGAACAGGCAGCACCTGTGTGGATGCAACCCTGTGTTTGACCACAGTTTTGCAGTGTCTTGTGCTGAGAACCTCAGGACACCCAAGTGTTCATTTGACTGAGTTACATCACAGTGACTGGCTAATTGTTTCCACATGCTGCTTGATTGTCCCCCTTTATATGCCAGCTCTGCCTTTTTCTTGCACAGCTCTTTTTGAGCCGCTTGCCTAAGAGAAAATAACTACATCTGGGGTGCTGTTAAATGACCCAGAAGCTGCTGCTTTGCAGACTGACAGTATTTGATGCAAATAGATGGTTCCTTGCTGTGAAAATCTCCTTGGTTGACAATCCATCGGGTACTTTCAACGATAGTTGTCTGAGTTAAAACACAGCCTCCTCTTTGTATATTCACACTGTCATTCTCACAGAACTGCTGGTATTAAATTCTTCCTGTGCAGTTTCAGTGGAGGCCTTTCTACTCCCCATTTGTGCACCAGCTGCTGGTGCACATCGCTCCCTCTCTTTGCCTTCAGCTTTTGCCATCTGCCACCATTAAGTTGCCCAGGTGTCGGAAATCTTCTTGCTCTTCTCTGGCAAACATTACTCTGCCTCCTTCTCCACTAATTCAACCTTCATTTGTATGGAGGCTGATAGATCGGGATCAAACATCTGCTGCATTTCCTACTTCATGGGGGCGGATGGGGAACACAGCACGTACAGTTGCTGGCAAAAATAAAGACTGGTTAACCCTTCCCTAACTTTCCATTTCATCTTCAAGAGCTTATGGTTTTCTTGCACTTCTAGATGTGCCAATTAATTAATACTTGCCAGTCAGTATGTTACCTGGAGCAAATATATCCTAAAGCAGAGCTAATTTTCAGAAACATCAAAGCTTTCACATACTGCAACAGTGTCTAGGCCTGAAGTACTGAGGAGCAGCAGAGCTGGAACATGTCTAAGACAGTTATCAGCAAAGACACCAGAATAAACCTTTTTTCCTCTTTAGACTGCTCCTGCTGGTGCAAACAGGGGCCACACCACTGACTTTATTATGCTTTCCACTGAGATACGGGTCAGGCATCCTTTGTGGTTGCCTGCAGGGGAAATCCAGACTCACTGATCATCTTTCACAACAAAGGGTGGTGTAAACTGTTGAATTATTCTGGTAGTGATGATGAAATTAAATGATTTCCAGTGTGCCCAATCCTCTTCAGTAAATCACTGAAGATTGACTGCAAGTTTGAGCAGCAACAAACCAGAATCCAACAAAACAGGCTGCTCACACAATGCTGCTTGCTGGGCCCAGGGAATATTTCCTGCTTAAAGACTAGTAAAATATGTATCTGAGGATGCACACCCAGCTGCTGGGCCCAGTCTCCAGTGTGACTGTTGAGTAATTCCAACAGGATTTCACACTTCAGCAGTTTTACTCTCCTCAGCCTGGTTCTCAGTGCTTTCAGAGCCTGATATTGTGTGAGACTCTTGGGCAGAGATGGTTCCCTGCTCTGAGCAGTTCTGCTGAGCAGCAATTGCTGCCCGCTGCTTTCCCATTTGTTAAGCAATGGATTACTGCTCAGACATTTGCAGGCCACGTTGGTCTAAGCCCTGTGTGCAATTCTGCAGATTTACTCCTCTCCTGGAATGCCATGATCAGAGGTTGTTTCTCGCTTGTTCAATAATTCCCTGAAGCACTGCTCCAATCGACACTGCTGTGATTTCCCTGCTTTGTGACAGATAATGCATTGTGCTATTCACCTTTCACAGAAACACCAAATTGGCCACTTAGATGCTCACTGATTTTACACACAGTGCCTGGCTGTTTCTCCAACTCCTGACTGCTCTTTCTGTCCACACTTTCCTATTCCAATGTTAATATTACTTCTCCAGCAACCTTAGCAAGATATTGCTAGATAATTCTTTTGCCTTTTTTGCCACCCCCCTGCAAATCATTTGCTAAGCCGAACTCTCCTTTCTTCAGGACTCAAGTATCTCCTTTAATCTGTTCTTCCTTCTATTCTTTACTCAGCTGCTGCTGCCTTGCTTTGGTGGAATAGTCACTCATCTGATGAAGCTCATGCTTCTGTTTCTGTTCTCTCTCTTTTGAAAGGTCCTCTGCATCAGTGAGATGCCTCTTTGGGTTTCTTTGGGTGATTTGATGCTGTATACTGAGCTCTACACTCCAGGAGTGAAAGATCAAGTTGGAAAGATTAGGTTGTGGAGAGAGTGTGCAAAGGGGGAGGGAAGGGGGGTTTTGCCATGCCCCAGTGAGGGGGTTTTCAGTGAAGCAATAACAGAAGCAGACAGGTAAATGGCCAGGCCAGGAGCAGGACAGTGGAGAGGTTGTTTTGTAGCACTGTGCCTCAGTTTCCCCACTTGTAAACTAAGAATAATCCTCTGCCTTTATAAATTCCTTTGTGAGCTTTGCCTGAGAACTGAAACAAGATGACTGAAATTCAGCCTTGCTAAGCTTATATTGTCTTGCTGATGAACTTTAAATTCAGAATAGCAAGGGCCTAAAACTGCCTGAGTAGCCTCCACATCGTACAGGGTGTTTGGTGCTGTGTGGCCACACACATCCACTTGGAAGGCAGAGTGTCTTGGTGTCCCCTGGCTCTTCTGTCTGGGAACACCACAGACTCTCATGGGAGGTGCTGTAGGGGTGCAGCACTGCTTGTAGGGTGAAAGAGGGGTTTGGTGGCAGCTTCACAGCAGCCAGGGAGCAGGAGGGACATTGCCTGGGCTGGATTCAAACCCAGCCTGTTTGGAGAAAATGTCTGCTGGTAGGGACAGGAGAAACCTCACACAAGATGACACTTTTTAATTTTCCTGATCTATATACTGCAGCAGGTGCTCAGAGTGGCACATAAATCCAGCAGCACAGGATTTATGGTTGTGAACACCAAATATTCACCAAAGCTCAAAATCTCTTCTCAGTTTTCCTGAGGAGTGACCAGAGGGATTTGACTATACTTACTGAAGTAGAGTTGTTTGGGATTTACACCTCTGAGGGCAACATTTGGTCCTAAACATACATCTCCACATATATAGAGGTTTTGTACAAAGTTATTTCTTCCCCATGAAGAAAAGATTAGAGTGCCTGTACAAACCTGCCACCTCTTCCCCATCACCACAGTGATGCCTTAACCTAAGGCATCAACAGCAGCTGAGGACACAGGATGTGTTTATGAATAAATTAGTTGGGGAAAAATGGTATTTGGAAACCAAAAAGAGGCTTTCCAAGAGGAAATAGGCAGAATGATAGAACTTTGCTTTTAAGACAAGCTACAGGGATAGTCCTTTAGCATAAACACACATTTTTTCATTGATAAAACAGATCTCTTTTTTCCACCCTCTCTGATGAATTTTTCAATTCTGCATATGCAAAAATATTAATGTATCATCAAAAGCTGAAGTGGACTCCAGAGGAATTTAGCCAGTCAGTTATCTCTGGTTTTAATTGCTTAATGGTATTTGTTTACATCTGCTTGAAATGATTTTATACTCATTATGGATATTGAAGTAATGTTTCGTTATTTCTCCACTTTCATGAGTTTTTAAAACAACAAAAATAATTAAAAAAAAAAAAGGAACAAATTGTCCGTAGATACACCTGTAATCTGACCTTTCCTCTGCCCTGAAAAATTTTAAGAAGATTATTTAAGTTTTAGTGTCTGTACTTGCTCTATTTTCAGAGTCTTAGAAATAACCTTGACTCGAAATTGTGGCCTCTGAGAGAGGCACAGAAGATGCATTACAAGCAGTGGAGTTCATCCCTACTGGGATGAGGGGCCATATCCTCACTGCATGAGAGCTTCTCCAACAATACACAAACCCCTGTTGCAGCAGGTCCCAGCTGGAGCTTCAGACCACAGAAAGCAGCTATGTTTTCATGGCATGAATAAAACAGACCTGGGAAAACAGTCCCAGGAAGTCTGTACTTCTGCAACTAATGTCCCAGCTCCAGTGTGACCAGGATGTTGCAGGATCAGGCTCTGGCAATGCCTTCTGGCCTCAGCTGCCTGTGTTTAAAGATAAAGGCACCCTGATGTGCCTCACAGGCACACAACAGGCACACACTGTGTCTTTAACCCTCGGCTCACTCCTCTAATCCCCTCTCCTCCCATCCACAGCCACTGCAGGAAGGATGTATTTTCTTTACTTGGATTCCCTGCTCCGATTTCAAATGCCCCTTGGTGCAGTAAACTAGCAAAAAAACCCCAGTCCCTGGAAATGNCTGGAGCTTCAGACCACAGAAAGCAGCTATGTTTTCATGGCATGAATAAAACAGACCTGGGAAAACAGTCCCAGGAAGTCTGTACTTCTGCAACTAATGTCCCAGCTCCAGTGTGACCAGGATGTTGCAGGATCAGGCTCTGGCAATGCCTTCTGGCCTCAGCTGCCTGTGTTTAAAGATAAAGGCACCCTGATGTGCCTCACAGGCACACACAGGCACACACTGTGTCTTTAACCCTCGGCTCACTCCTCTAATCCCCTCTCCTCCCATCCACAGCCACTGCAGGAAGGATGTATTTTCTTTACTTGGATTCCCTGCTCCGATTTCAAATGCCCCTTGGTGCAGTAAACTAGCAAAAAAACCCCAGTCCCTGGAAATGCAACATCCTTTGGGGGAAGCATGATGGATCTGGTAGTGCAGGAACAAACATCCCCAGGGTCCCGTTTATCTCACACACCATGTCTATTTACCTGGTTTTTTTCCCCTCAGAGTTGCACAGAGGACTAAAACAACTCTCCCCCTTCTTGCCTCCATGCTCACTGGCTCCTGCTTGCTCTCCTGGTGGTCCCAGCTGGATCTTTAACCCCTGCTATGCTGGTGGGCTTGAGCAGGGCTTAGCCCCCAGCAGCAAGCTCCAATGTAATCCCTGAGGAAAGCAAAGGTGACTCCTTGGAGCTCCTGCCCGGCTCTCCAGACAGATTGGGCTGTTTGCAGAGCAGAGGTGAATAACAGATCCTCAGACATCTCCCCAAATCTAACTTAAGTGAATCCACCAAACAAGAAAAGAATCTTGTCCCTCTTTGTCTGATGCAGAACCTCTGCTCTGATCAGGTTTAGTGGGATATGAAGGGTCAGGAAGCCCATGGGGGCAGGGAGGTCTCTGAAGCTGTGAAGAGTGTGGTAGGCACCTGTCAAATGTGAAAGGAGCTACCTGGGGTGGAGGCCTGGTTTCCTCTGTCCTTGCAGATGTGTGTGGGGCACTGTGTGGTGCAGCTGTTGCAAAGGAGCACTGACAGGATGTTGGGGATGGCCCTGGAGCATGTAGCACCCTGTGACGGGGATTTGCTTTCCCAGGCTTCCCTCCTGGGCCTGGCACAGCCTTTTCCAGCAAAGAGAGCACCACACCTTCCCCAGACTGTGGGGTATGAGAGGCTCAATGCCCTACACCAGTGATGGGCTCCTGCCTTCACAGAGCCTGCAGGATTTGAAATATCTGTGTGAAAGGCAGTCCCAAACAGGAGCCACTGGCCTGTTTGAGAGACAGAGCAGGGCTCTCATGGGCACTGGTGTGGGTGTGTGGGCAGCCAGCAGCATCTGGGGTGGCATCGTCACTGCTGCCCCTCTTGTCTCTGTTAGAAAACTCAGAGCAGAACAAAAAGAGGGGCCGCATTAATATATGAGGTTAGAGATACTTCAGTGTTTGTCAAGATAGGATTTCAAGACAGAGGAATCCAAATTATACCTACCAAAGGGGTAAAGAAGTAGTGACATGATTAATCTCTCAGCTCTACTTGTGTAAATACAGAGCAACTCCCCGGCAGTCGATGGAGATGCTCCTACCTGTGCCAGTGTCAGGCAGAATTTGGCATGGCTGGAGGCAGGATGGCATGAAGGAACACTGATGTGGAGCCAAATAGGAGCCCAGTGTTACCAGACTGATTGCAAGTGATGTCTCTCCCACACACCACAATGAGGATACAGGTCTGGGTCCAAAAGTAGATGATGTGCTTTTTCTGTCCTCTCTTTTGCAAAGAAAACAATTGTGTGCATTAATTACTTTGGCCAGCTCAGTCCTTTCAGGGTTCTTTCCCAGGGACTGCTCTATTGTGTCAAGAGCAGTACAGCCACTGAACAAAAAGACATTGTGTGCCCAATGTTATTTATGTGCTTTATTTCAGTAACTCTCAATATTTTACGTACTAGAATATTCCTTGAAATATCTGATGTGCTGTGAAGAAATTTCATGCCATTAATTTTTAGTATAGATGTTTTTAATGACATAGAGGATCAAGATTCTACATTTATGTATTTGGTATGATATATAGACGTTATATTCTCTCCTCTGTAAGTTGTACTGTCTGTGTTAATTTCTGTCTCCAGATGTACAAATGCATTTTGCTTTGAAAAACTTCAATCCTGACATGGGATTTTCCTCAGAGATCTTTTGTCCATTAAATAATAACAGTCAATAATATTTGAGTATGATGGGAGAACCATCTGAATGTAAGAATGAGCCCTGTTACTGTCAAGCAATATAGTTTTACAGAGGAAGTCTTAAACTTTCCTGAAGCTCTTCTGATTTCAGTGGTTTGACAAGAATACAAATGAGAAGGAAATTTTCCCCCTTTGCTGGCATCTGATTTCTGAGTTGGATTAATTATGATGAGTTTTTTCCTTGCATAATCAGATTTGCTAAAATTTCCTTATTAGGTTCATAAAACTGTTTTGTGAAACAGAAAATTAAGTGGGGATTTTTTTTGCCGCTAAGTTCAAATTTGTCTGAACTTTCAACCGGACTCTGGTATCCTATTAGAGCCTGTCTTTGATAATAATCATGTTTGAATTCCATTACTTTCTCTTCTAATTCCAGTCGCTGACCATTTTACTTTTTTCTAACAGCAGTACGAGGTAAATTGCCGATGCAAGGCTGTTTAAGACGGTCCTAGAACAGCTCAAGTGAAATGCCCTCATTTTTCTTAATTTTCATTAACTCCCCATCTTTACTGTTTGTGTGTAGTACCAGCAGTTAGCAGAACACCACACTGCAGACCTGCACAGTCTGGCTTGGAGGTCAGTCTCAGCAACGACTGGAACAGTCCCAGTGGATACTAAAACTGAGGAGGAGGGAATGCAGAGCCTGGCCAAGGGCTGTGCCAAGCAAAGGAGTAGTAGAGGAGCAAGCAATGAATGATAGACTCTTTCTCAGGCATGAGAAAGTGAAAAAGAGTCATAAAGATGTGAAATGACCTGCAAAACCCACGGCATTTCTGGCACTGAAACCCCTCCAGCTCATGGCCTTCCACCCTCCTCTGCCCCCATCTTCCTCACATAAACTGCACATCTGTGGGTTAGTGATCTCTTTAGGGCTTCCTCTCAGACCAGAGCTGTGAAAAGCTGGCACTGCAATCACATCTGGTCATCCTGAGGGAGGGTAACCATGAAAATGAGGTTTCAGGGAGAAAACTATAAAAGCTGCCCTGGCTGAGGCAAGAACAAGGAGTTCCTCAGTGGGTGGGATGAAGGGAGGAGGGAAAACAGGGAGAGAAAATACATTAATATAGACAGCTTGATAATATAAATTTAGCACACAGGAGCCCACCAGGTCCCCAAATCCAGGTCCTTTTTCATGAGTGGCTAAAGGATATAGAAATGTTTAAAAATTAGATCTCCAGCCAGAAGGCTGTGAACATCTAATAGCCCATTACCTGCACCATCCAGAAGCCTTTGGATCAAACCCAAACAAAACACATGTAATATTCACAATTTTATTTTCATTTCTAACCACCTGCTTCTATGCACTTTCAAATTCTCTGGCCTCTTCTAGGGAAGAAATTTCCTCACTGCCATAGGAAAAGATTCAGCATTTTGTTTCCATGGGTCTTGTGAAAATCCAGGTCTTACATTATTTTCCTGGAACTTGGTCTGCTTGACTCCTAAACCCCTGAGTCTGTACTTTGACACTGTAAAAGCGTCATTTCAAACCTCTTTTGAACTAAAGAATGTAAAAAAGTCCAAACGTTTTTCAAAAAGGTAGAAAAGCAGGTAATAGAGGTTAGGTGCTATTCTGCTGTGGCTTTGCTAGAGCCAATTTGTTTGGAATCTGGCTCCAGATGGGGCACTGTTCCTGTCACCCCTTTGTCACTGCTCCTGTCACCCCTTTGTGTAGTACTCACTTAGTATATTTTTAAAGGAAAAACTTGATCTATGTGACTAAAGGCTGGTTTGTCTGACCTCAACATTATACAAAGCTTTAGGAAGTAAAAGGACTTCTTTTTGAAGGAAAGAATGCAGCAAAGCTTTACCAAAGCAATGTTGTGTCAGATGCATTTGATGATTTTATTTGATAGGATAATTGATTTTCTTAACAAAAGCAGCGCAGTAGATCTAATCTCTCTGCACTTCTACAGTGTGTTTGACGTGGTGACAAGATTAGTCAAACTGCAGGAAACGGGGATTAGTGGAATTGTGCAGGAAATGCCCGGAGAACTACGGAGAGTATATTTTAGGAAAGTTTGGGGTGTAGTGGTGACCCTGGCATCCCTTTAGGGTTGGTGGGGGAGATTGATTGCATTTATAATTCTAATTTTCCTGGCACAAAAGGAGACTCGCTAAAATTTGTGGCTGAGATGAAATCAGGGTGGATAAGCACAATAGTGCAGGTTCAGAAAATTATTCAAAAATGGGATGGACTTGAAGGCTGCAGCAAGAGAGGTGGGAGTGTGAAGAAGGATGTGATCATATGAAGGGCAAGGCTGGGCACTGAGAGAACCCTGCCATGCACTATTTCTCTGAAATGGGATTTACCTTTTAGAAACAATAGAGAAAAAAGTGAAGTCAGATGATCTGGGGTGCTCCAAGAGACTTTGTGAATTCATGTTGATGCATCAGACAGCCAGTGTGAACATCCCTGCTCCAGGGCCTGATGAGGTCTTACCTGGAGCACCAGGCAGTCAGTCCTGGCACAGAAACTCAGAAAAGGTCTGTTAAAACAGGGACAGCTGCAGAGAAGTGCAGCAAATGCAGCCTTTCCTTTCCATGGCTTTGAGAGATGTCACTGCCGTCTACAAATGCAGCTGGGAGGAGGGCTAACAATGGAGGGTGAGAAGAGCTATTTCAGCTCAAGAACAGCATTGACACAAGAACAAATAGGTAGAAGGCTGGAAATTTTGAGAAGATTTCCAGCCGTCAGAAGAATGAGGTATTAAGTTAGTCCTCTTGACAAAGAGGTGGAGGTAAAGAAAGTAAACTACGTAAACTGGGTAAAATTAGTCTTAAGATAACAGCTTCACTGCTGGATGAAAGGGATCTTATGAAATGATGGCCTGTGACTGCAGGCAATTAGGCTCAGTGATGCAGAACCCTCTCCCAGCCCTTTGTTTTTCTGCTCCTGTCAGGAGATCTCCAGTTTTGCAGTGATTCTGTGAAATCCTGTGCCTTGCAAGGCAGTGTCTGAGGAGGGCTCAGAAAAGAGGCTCTGCAGCAGTCAGGAGCACAGACAATACCTACGGAAGGCCAGCTCTGGGAGACCACGCGTGAATACCCCTGGTGTGCACGTTTGTGGGTGTCAGCATCTTTATGGCCTCTGGATGAAGGAAGCAGCTTTCCCCGAGCTGGGCACTCCAGCCAGGCAGGACAGAGCTTGGCAGGCACAGCAGAGCAGCTGCTCTCTTGTTCCTACCCTGCAGAAAAAATGGTCAGAATCCCTTGTAACTGAGAGAGTCATGACCTGTGACTGAAACTTTTCTCTAAATCCTGAAAATAGAACTGGTCTGATCCTCAACTCCCAGGAAACAGCAGCAGCAGGAGGGGCAGACAGGCATCAGCTCAGCATCGGCAATTCTTCTCCCCTTTTCCCTCCTCAGCCCCTCAGTAGGTGACCCCCAGCTCTTGCTGCTTCACCTGGGGAGCAGCACTGAACCCAGCCACGTCCCTGGGAGAGCTGTGAAATCCCCAGGCGCAGCGAGGATTGCTGCAGGCAGGGCTGCTGCTCTGCTGCAGTGCTGCTCACAGCCCAGCGCTCGCAGGATTCGCAGGGAGGATCCTGCAGAGACTCAGCAGCTCGTTTTACCCCCAGCCTAATTGCACCGAGCCCTGCAGGCTGTGTTAGCCCAGGTCTGGCCTCCTGCTCCTGCCACACCAAGGCACAGGAGTGTGAGGGCCAGGTCAGGGCTGTGCTGGTGTGTGACGTGTCGTGAGGCTGGGCTGGCTCATGTCTTGGAAAATGCCATAGCTGCGTGCCACAGTGATGCTTCTCAGCTGAATGATACCGTTCTCATGGGGAAATGTTCTCCTTCTACTGGCACGAAGTAGATGTCTCTTTAGCTCATGTAAAGCAGGCTAGCTGGGAAACAGCACGGCTAAGATGTCATGTTACCCAGGAAAGAACCTCTTGACTCATTTTCAGAGGAGTAGCTGAAACAGCGAGGTTGCCAGTCAAGGAATTGTTCTTGTCTGAGCAAACATCTCCTCAGTTTCCCCTTTCTGAGGGGAAGCAGAGGGGCAGGCACTGACCCCTTCTCTCTGGTGACCAGCACTAGGAGCCAAGGGAACGGCTGGAGCTGTGTCAGGGGAGGTTTAGGTTGGATATCAGGGAAACATTCTTCTCCCAGAGGTTCCCCAGGGAAGTGGTCCCAGCACCAAGCCTGACAGAGTTCAAGGAATGTTTGGACAAGGTTCTCAGGCACATGGTGAGATTCTTGGGGTATCCTATGCAGGGCCAGGAACTGGACTCGATGATCCCTGTGGGTCCCTTCCAACTCAGGATATTCTATGATACCATATTAAAACTCATCCTATATCAGATCCTGCCTTCTGAGCATGAAGGTAGTTGCAAAGTCCATAAATTTACTGTGATATTCAAGTCAGGAAGCAAAAGGGACTCTGTTCCTGCAAATGTCTGAACATTTTCTTTTATAAAGTCCAGGCCATGAGGAGTAACTGCACGGTGTCCAGGTGGTATTGTCCAGAATGGAAACAAGTGTGTGTGTGAGTGTGCAGATCCTGTATGCGTTTGAGAAGTTCTGATACTTCAGGAGAGAAGAATGAACATTTACTTCTGGGAAGGTTCTTAGTGTCACAGGGTTAAAAATGGGAAAATAAGCGTGTCCAAAGGTGAAGAGTTCAGACCAAACCTCCCTTCCTTTGGTGCTGTGTAACACCTAATAGAGTTTCTCCAGCAGAGAGACCTTCCCTGTAGTCCTTTGTAGCTGGCACTGATATGTCTATAGCTTCTCTTCTTTTTTTTTTTTTTTCCAGAAGAACTGAAAAGACTGTGTCAAATAAAAAGCACATATCTTGTCTCTGACAAAAATAGCAGAGAGAAGAATTAAAAAGACCCAGAGGACAGAAAATTAGTGTTTAAAAGAAAGAAAAAAAAAAGAGATACAGGCCCATTTTTCAGCTTGACTGAGTTTTGGCTCCCATTTTCTTGTACTCCCTATATGAAAGCCAGCATTTCTTAGAGTCAGAGGTGCACTGCTGGGTCTGCTATTACCATGAAGAATGCAGACACCTTGGGGCAACACCTGCACCCCCAGGGTTACAGAAGGAAGAGACTTGGCCTCCTGAAACTACCTGAGATTTTCTTCCAGTGATGAACTTCTCTAGATGAACACCCTTCAAAGAGTGCCCATTAAGGAAATTGCTGCAGAACTTGTGAATACCATTTGGAATTACCCTGGTGATGAAGGATTCAGTGCCATCTTTTGTCAGTGACATACTGATACTTTTCCCCAGCTTACTCCCAAGGAGAATGCAGTTGCAGAGATGGACTGGCAGCCATAGTCTGTCATTGCTGGATGTTCTGTTGAATTCTTGGGCATTTCCTTGAGTTTCGGTTTGCTCCTTTGTAAAGCAAGTATTTTTCCTGATGCTGAAGGTATTTGTGAAACCAGGTGGTGTCCATGGAATGCTCTGCATTCCCCAACTCCACTGGAAAGGATGGAGTGCTGCTACTCCAACCCAAGGTCATGCTGTCCTTGATTGCTGCACATGACTAAGGCACCCTTTTTTTTTTTCTTGCTGCTAAAATAGAAGCACTGAGAACAGTTCACTCACTCCTGCCATTTCGGCAGATTCCCTTTTACTCTGAGCGCTTTCTTCGAGTCAAATGGTCAAACTGTAAAAGGTTTCTGTGCATCCAGTGGATGCCTCAGAGTGAGAGGAAGCCAGCAAAAGTATCACCACAGCAGACAGAAGCTGCCCGTATTTAGCTATTACAGACGACTTTTCCCCATCACCTCATCTGAGCACTAAGCAGCTGAGAAGTAATTATGCCTAATGTTCCCTGATCTCTTCCCTCTCTGCACATGGCAGGATATTCTGTTTCTGAAACACGCGCCTCATGTCCATGGCATTTGGCCTGTTGCAGGGAGGTTGAGTCCAGCCCCAGAATGTCTAAAACATTTTCTTCTAATAGATGGCTCACCATAAGCTGGAAATGCGTCACGCACCAGCCAGTTATTTCCACATCATAAACTCCTAATGCTTCTTTAGACTGATGGGGTTTTGTATTTGCTAAGACCTGGAAATATGCCAAATATTCTTCCACGCACTACGCTTCTTTTATTTCAGCCACTGCTGAGTTAATCGTTGGGTATTTCTGGTGTTTGAAAGCCCCTCCATTTGCTCCTGGGTATGAGCTCAAAGCTGCTCCACAGCTCGGCACACTCTGCCTAGCAGGGACAGAAAACATTTGTGCTGAGATGTGACCTCCCACCCTGGCTGTGGGGTTTGCATTGCAGGCATTCCCAGGACTTTAGGGAATTCCTGGGGCTGGGATCTGAGCTGTCCTCACATCCAGGTTTCCAGTCAGTGAACTCCTAAATGTTTTCTTCAAGCTCTGCATGCCACCAGTCCTATTCCCCCACCTCTCTGCATTTTTTCCTCTTCCACCAGCCTTGCCCGTTAAAATCCCAGTAGAGCTGGGAAGTTCAGCTTATCAGCATTTGCTGGAAGGAGAGGTATTTGGGAGGGCAGTGAGCATAAGCACAGATTTTCAGTGGTGGCTTGACTTCTGTGCTCAGATCTCTGGTGATCCCGTTGGGATGCAATTGACTGTTCATCCCAAGAACCAAAAGGCAATTCTGTTCCATTAATCACTTTGCTAGCTGGCTTTTAATGGTCTTATCAACATGCTTTCTTGTGTGCAGACTGTTCCACCTTTGAAGTGCTCTGCCTGCTCACCTCTCCCTTTAATTTGTTCCTTTTATGGCAAGACTCTGGTAACTGCAGAATTTCCTCTTTTCCCCGACTCCAAGTCTGATGTGCTTTCCAGAATCTCCAGCTGCTCAACGCTAGTTAAGACTGTGCCAACTTGTCAGATAAACCCGCGTTTCTTTTTCCCCCCCACCCAGAGGTTTGTGTGTACAAAGCTTCAGGCATAAAAACTGCTTCGATCCGGAAGCTTGGCAGACACACCTCAGGACAGTAGCAAATATCTTTGCCAGGTTCAAAACAGTGATAATACTTTTGGCCTCTTTTTTTTCCAATACTGAGAGTGTAAAACTAATAGTTTGTGTGATGGAGGAGTGTATGAGCTTATTTAACTGGAGCGGGTTTGATTTAGCACGAGGATTTTGCAAGGGATTCAGCCTCAATACAGCCTATTGCAGTGCTTTAAATCCCTCCTCTTTCCTCTTTTGAGGTTAATGCAGTTACGTTCTCACAAGGAGGAGAGTGTCTCCTGCAACTTGACACTTTGTTTTCCAAATGCACTCAGGAACGAGGAGTTAATTACACCCACAGACCTGCTTGCATATGCACATGCATGCAAATGCACACAGGCAATGCATGCATGGTTTGTTTCCTCTTTGCCCTTTCTAAAGGCTCTGACCTTGTACCAACTCTTCTCCTGTAGTTACAGAGCTGCTCCTTCCAGAGCTCTGCGGAGCTGTGCCCCACCAACACAAGCTTCAGCTCCTCACAAAGTACCTGAGAGCCGCTGTTCGTGAATCCTGGCTTCCCTGGCTGACACCAGACCTCGCCACATGCAGGGAATCCTTCAAATGTCAGCTCCCACAGGGACTCCTTTGAAAGGACAGCAATAATAGTGATGCTTTGCGCTTCTGCCACACTTCTCATCACAGGAGAGCAAAGCATTACATCATCACTGGGTCCTGACTACAGAGGGGCATGCTGGCATCCTCTACCCTAAAAGCACAAAAAAATTCTCGACTTGAGTGCAAACCCCAGCAGAAATGCCCACTGTGGCTGTGGCCTGTGTGCACTGAGCTGTAGGAGCAGAGATCTGGTCATGGCTGCAGGCAGAAGGATGTCACACATGGAGGGAAGGAAGGAAGAAGAGGTAAGGCAATTAGAGCAATGAAATCCTACCTTTACTGCATCCAGGCTATGTGAATTAACCAGATTCAGCCCAAAGTGTTCTAAAATCACAGCAAACTGCCATAATTAATAGTAAACATAAACACCTACAAGATCACCTCTGCTTTATCAGCATACCCCCTGATACAGAGTCTGACACAACTGCGTAGAGATGGACAGAATCTCACACTTCAACATATGTGAAATGTCTAAACATTTCATGATGCCTAGAAAAGAGTTTTAACAATGCAGTGAGTTTATTCCGAGTCATAATGCACAACAATTAATGACAAGGGCACGGTTCCTGCCCAAATCCCTAAAAGCACAAAACAAAAGCCTCCCTGGTATAAACACAGACTCATACTGTATTTCTTAATTCCACCCCAAAACACTTCAGATCCCCAGTCCCACTGGAGAGCTTTATATTTATCAAAATCCAATAGACAAAACAAAAAGGCATGGCAGAACCCAGCCTGTCCAAATTAAAGCCTCTGAGATTCTCTGTAAATCCATCAAGGAGCATAAAAATCATTAATTTATCTCCTGGTTTCACATCCTCCTGACAACTTAGTATCCAAATGCATTATTAGTGGCCATCTCTTGACAGTTGGTAGCCAAAAGGGAATTGGGAGGGAAAGGGCTTGTGGTTACCAGCACAGACCAGGGGCACCCTCAGGAGCTGCACTTTGCCACAGGTTGCTGTATCCTCTTGGTCAAGTTGCTTAACCTTTTTATGCCCCCTCTCCCTCTCTGTCCTGGATAACAACTGCTGATTTACTTCACAAGACTTTTGTGAAGCTCCATTTGTCAGTGCCTGTGATGTATTATTTATTGTCAAAGACATAAACAATCGCATCCTGAGGATACTGAGCACATCACCTGCATTTTGATTTCTGCCAAAACCTGTCTTCCACGCAGGACAAACCCTTTCTCCTTCACTAGCATAATAATATTTTATTAAGTTATAATGTAATTTAAACAAGTCAATATGCATGTGTGGGGCCACGAAGCCAGCTCCCAATTACTGACTCTCTGGATCAGGGGAGGCTCAAGGGAAAGCCACTGGATTTGTGATGCAGTGGTGAAAAAAAATTGCTGCTAGTTTTGAGGACTCACTGCAAGATGCTTACAATTGGTGGTCCTGTCTGTCTTCAGCAAGGTGTTACTCATGCCTGAAGGACAGATTTTAGGGTGAGCAAATGCCCTGCACAGAAGCTTAAAGAGCAGCAGAATAAACATACGTGAAGAAAAGCAGAACAGAGCCCAGATAAAGCACATCTATCTCTGTTAAAGCTACATGGGGTAAATGTATCTGAGAAAAGGCACATAAAAAGAAGCATATTTTCTATAAATCTTGGCAAAAATATTGACTTGGTTTTCATATTTTTTCTTCTGGGAATTCTGGTCTATCAGGCTTCCTTGTTCCTGTTACAAAACGTGATGACAAACTAGGCAGTGGCTAGATTTAACATCCCCACTGACCTTATCTAACCGACCTTGCACCAAAACAGCACAGTGTGCTGCCAAATTTTCCAATTCTCTTCAGTATCTGAAGTCTCAGGAGGTCCATTTCCTAAATAATTCTGCGTCTGCTGACCTTATCTCACTGCCCAAAAGCAAAAGTCCCAGGCAGGCAGTGGGGGCACTTCAGCACGCTCAGAAATGGGTGAGCTCTGGGTGCAAAGCCCTTCTCTGGAAATGCCCTCAGCTTGTGGGTGGTGGGGCTGCTGTAAATCACGGCAAACAACAAAGTCTGTGTCACTAAAGTACCTTTAGCTTCCAAATTCAACCAAGTGTTTAACTAAAATCCTGCCAAACTCTGGAAGACTGAACGTGGTTTGGATGACACAAAATGTTGCAATTTTCAAGATGCATGGCTTCAGTTTGGGGAGAGCTCTTCTCAACACTTAAAAATAAACCAGAGAAAGTTAGAAATGTATCTTGTGACTCTCCAGAAGTTTTATGCTATTTCACTTGTTATGCAAGCCAAAAATGGGTTTAACACAAAATGGCATTGACTTTTCAATCATTAATGGCACAATCAACTAAAATACATAATCTGTTGCAGTGTTTGTAAACATGTGCAATTAAAGTGGAATAAGATTCAATTATAATGGATTATGTGTGCATAATAATGCAGATCATGCAATTCTTATTAGTTGGGCTGTACCCTGAACTCCGTTCAGGAGGAAATTATATTGAAATGCTCTATAATGAAGAGGAAATTTTAATGGGAAGACAAGGTTGAAAAAATATTACTCAAAGCAAGAGGAATGAAAGTATCCGGAGGCAGAATACAAATGACAGTAATACAAAGTCATTTGACTCCATCTCCGGCTTTATGCAAAGATTAGGAATTCACACTTGACAGCTGCTGGGAACGAGGCAGGCACAGTTCGCCCCACTGGTTGCCTCTGTTCACAGAGCAGCTCTGTGCTTCCTCTCCAGATAAGCTCCCTACAAGCTTTGCTCATTTTAAGAGTTTCACCTGGTGCAAGAGACAAAAGAATTCGGCTCTCTGTTCTAAAAGAGTGTCTCCTTCTCCTAGGCTGCTACTTTTTGGGTGGGGGCAAACAGTGCACCCAAAGATGCTTAATTTAATTACTTTCCACTTTTTTCCTCTGATCCATCAGCTTATATCTAAAGATGATATGCAGCCATCCAATCTTTCCCTTTGTTCAGTCATTCATGGAAGGTAGTTTACTTCACATGAATTGGTTTAATTAACTATCATTAGGAGGGGGGGGGGGGGGNGGGGGGGGGCAAACTACATTTTCTAATGCACAGAAAATTACTCCTGAAGAGAGCACAGGTGATACAGAGCACATAAGAGTTGCTCTCAACTAAAACATGCAGCCCTTGTCTCATTCTGGAAACAGACAGCTCACGTGCTGCTTTACTAAAGCAGTTACAATGGGCTCACGTGTACAACAATGCAAACTGTGCTGCACTGATTAGTGCAAGGCTTTGGCTTGACTTAATCAATATTTGAGAGGTGAAAGCAATACAGCGTGTGAAGTAAAACAAAATAGATGAGAAACCCAAGCTGCTGTGTTGCATTAGCCTCGCAATCCTTAGGTGGCTGAAATCCTGAAGAAGAATCTGTATTGGCTCGGACAAGGCATTAAGGATATCTGCCCTGGGTTTGATGCTGCTGGCACAGAGCATAAGGGTGCACTTCTGTAGAGTGATGACAAGGGGCTGTAGGTGTGGGAGATTAAACTGGAAATTTTACATGGAGAAGAAAACCTCTGTGTGTGTCTGGTCCCACCATACCACCCAGCATTAAATCTCTCGGATAAGGGAAAAATTGCCCAGAAACCAGAATCCAAATTCTCCATTCTGAACAAATGCTCACTAGAGGAAATTTGAAATTACATGAAGGAAATGATCCTGTCACCACAGCTCATGGTGAACAATAGTCTCATGCATATTCATACATTCATCGATCTCCTGTCACCCCCAGAGGGGGATGTGTGCCTGTCCCAGGGAGAGCAGGGGGCACACGGTGATCTCCTGGCTCTCTGGGGACTGGGTGATCACCCTCCATTGCACATCTTCTGGATTGTGCTTCACTTTGACTTCACGTGCTGCAACCTGAGAGTTCCCTTGCCAGGAATTCTTTCTGGATATTTAATCTCTGTCCCTTTCTCATTTCCAATTCTCATACTTCCTTTCACATCCCACCACTTAATTCTTCCCTGTCTTTGGCATTTGTACCTTTCAGCACTAGATTGTAACATCTCTCTGTAGCCATTTTTCTCTGAATAAGTGTATTACAAATTCAGTTCTTCCCGTACTGATTTAGTTTCTTTAATCTTCCTTTATAAATGAATCTCTCTATCCCCTTGATAATTTTTGTTACTCTTCTCTGAACTCACTACAATTTTTCAATATCTCCTTGCTAATGAGTTTCCCAGAACTGAACACAATGTTCCAGGTGTAGAAACAGCAGAAGAGCACAAAGGTGATCTGAACCTGTCCCACCCCAAACTGCACTGCCCTTTTGCTGCTATAGCTCATTTCTAGCTTGGTTCTAACTTGTGCCCACAAGTTTGAAGAGAGTAGATGGAACTCACCCATTGTTCTGTTTCAGATGTTTAGCAGGCAAATACTAAAATTTCAATTTTTTTTAAACAAGTATTATTGAGTATGCACATCTGTCCTGAAGACTGCAGTCTGAGCATGTCACCCATGTGGAAGTCAAACTCTGCCTTATGTCACTAATTCAGAAAATATCTAAATTGTACAACGTGCTGGGGTAGAAGTGGATTTTCATAAGCCTTCAGGCTCACAAGACTCACATATGCAGAAGCAGACATGCAAAATTATGAACCCAAACCTCCTCTCCTCCTACCAATGAAAACTAATGATCTGTTTGTTCCTGTAAACAGGAAAACTGGTCACAGTCTCCTGCTCTGTAACTAACCCTGAATTCATTTTATATTGTCCTTCTCCCTCTGGATCTGTTTGCATCTTTTGTGGAGGATTTAATTCCTCTTAGTTTCATCTCTTCTGCATATCATATTAAAATGTTGTTTCCTTCACCATTTCTAGATGAACAGTGAGGATATTAAATATAAATTAAGAGTAAGCTTTGTGGTTCTTCTACAGTCTCCTCATCTCCAACTCCATGCTTTGCCACTCCCTGTAAACCTCTCTTTACAGCCTTCCAGCCTGGTCTCAATTAAGAAGACAGTGTTCATCTCCAAGCTGGTTTAAATTAATTTTTCTAGAAAGATTTCATGAGGCACAGTATCAAATGCACTTCTCAGATGCAAATATATTAAAGCTCCAGCATCCCCTTCATCCGTTAATTTTCTGTTTCTATCAGAAAAGCAATCAAGTTTGTCTGGTGAGATTTATTCTTGCTAGAATGGCACTGCTGGAGGATCTGTGCTGCTGGGCCCAGCTCTCAGGTGCCAAACACCCATGACCAGAGTTGTCTCTGAGGCAGCAGGATGTGTCAACATAAAAATGGGTGTTTGGGGGGCAGTGTTATGCAAATTCTACACTGTGGGCTCAGATAATTGGCAGTTCTGTCATTAATGTGCCAATGCAAGCCCAGGTGAAAATACTGACTTGTGATTTCTGTCCCAAAATGTTGGGATCCTGTACAGCAACCTGGGGTGCAATTTCCCTCCTGGAGGCTGCAGCCCTGATTCTGGTCCCTCCAGCTGCTGAAAGCAGAAGCTCTTTTGTCACCCAAGAGACTCCAGAAAGCATTTCTGCCTCAGCACCACCTTCAGAGCATCCTGCTCCTCATCCTGCTCCCTATCCTGCTCCCCATCCTGCTCCCTGTCCTGCTCCCCATCCTGCTCCCTGTCCTGCTCCCTGCCAGCTGGCACTCCCAGGGCGTGGCACCCGGCCAGGATGGGGACCTCCTGCCTGGAGTCTCATCACAAACATAGCAACGAGCTGCTGGCAGCAGTGGCCATTGCCACGAGGGACTGCAGCCACCACCCAGGGACCATGCGAGGAACTTCTGATGGGCCTATTTGTGCCACTTGCCTTTGTATTCCTCACCTTCACCACCTTCCAGAGCAATGATGATTAGTTTAGAAAGGGTATAAGGTAGATATTCAGAACACAGTGTTTGAGATAATTTATTTCTCATTTTAAGTGTCTGTATAGACTTCTCTTTAGTCAATTCTTAGTCTTCTGGTCACTAATTCGGAGGAATAATCACAGGCAGCATGGCATTTTCACCATTTCCCCTAATAATACAGGCTCATCTGTATCAGCTGATTTCCGTATCTGCTCATTTTCCTTGAAGTATTTTCTCATGTGTTACTAAGAAAAGATATTTTATTGGCTTTTCCTCATTTCTGAATTGTTCACATTTCTTTCATCTGTCTCATTAAAGACAGATTCTAGTCATCATTATTTTCATACCAACTTAGTTTACTAATTAATGGACATATCGTCTGTCTAGGATTTGTGCTTGTCTTCCCCTGGTACTCATAATAAGAATCTTTCATATTTCCTTTAAACCCTTTGACAGCATTAATTCACTCTGATTTTTTTTTCTGTCCTTATCATTCCCTGACGAGCTCTAAACGAATCTGTATTCTTGTTTGATTCCCCTCCCACCGTTTCCCATTTCAGCACAGGATTTTAACCTCACGTCTTTGAGCAGTCCCTGGTGAAGTGACTGTAACTGTGGCAGATAACAAACTTTTCGTGCACACTTATTAGTCATGCTGATTGTGCATCCTGGCTGCCAGAGAGATTGGAGGGGTCATTTCTGGAAATAGCCTCTTGTGAATTAAGGGTGCAGGGCCTGGGTCAGGACAGGGACCACTGTCACTGGGTCCTCCTAAGCTGAGCATCCTCCCATGAGCCAGACAAACTAAAGTTGTGTTCCCACCCCAAAAAAAATCAGCCATTAACCCCTTAGAGCAAGCAGAAGTCCCAGCAAATTCATCAGGGTCCTTCAAAGGATCCCTGGCACACACCTGATGCTCAGAAAAAACAGTAAACCTCTTGCTGTCAGTAATTAGTTCCTTAAATAATTAGTTAATATTTGTATAGTACTTTGAAGGTGTTAAGCGCTCTGTAAGTGCACACATTATTTTTGGCGTTTAAGGGCCCTTTCAGTCTCTGCTGGCAGTGCCTGGTTCCCAGCACTAATGAATTATGTGACATTGCTTAGGGTAGATGTGTTCAGCAGAAAGGATTAGTTGCTATCTCTCCCCACACTCTATGAAAAAAAACAACAAACCCAAACCCAAATGAACTTACTGTTTGCCAGGAAAGGGAATATCCACCTTTACCACTCCCTTAGGGCAGCAGAGAGCCTCATCCTGGGCCCCTGGTCCAAACTGGGCAGTTGTTGTCCTGGGGGTGGGGAGCAGAGCTAAACCAGTCTGCCCATTCCGTGTTCCAGCTGCAAACCCTTCCCTCACTCCATTACAGCTTGGTGGGGTAAGGGAAAAGGCAAATTCTCTTCTACAGGCCATGTAAACCATTACATTTTTTGCTGTCACCTCTAAAGTGGGAATTCTGAATATGAATGATTTTATTTTTTGAGTCACTATGTTTCCAGCAGCGACACTGGTGAAGTTATTCTCAAAGTCAGGCAATCAACATATTAAGTAGCCTCTTGATGTGATCTGTCTTAAACAAGTGAAAGTGGTGTTTGTGTTGGTACTGTTTATATTGTTCCTACAAACTTACTTAAAGTTCCTGGCTAATTCATTATTCTGGGAGCCTAATTCAAGGCAGCAGGTACTACAGTTCCCCTGCAGAGTTTATTTTCAATATTAATTATCTTGCTGTGCATTAAGTAGTTTTTGTTTTTGCGTTAAAAGGTTTATGAAAATTAGATTATTAAAATGATAAAAACTAATTTTCTCAAGTGTAGCCACTCTGCAGCAGTCAAGTCAAAAGAGAAAAATATGTGCACTTAGTTGTCTTGGAAAAATGGCACCAAAGCTAAATTATCATATGTGGAGGAAGGGAACAGTCGGAAAGGCTGCTTTATCACAAATGTTGTTGCTGTCCTGCTGGCCACACACTTGTGCTTGTGTTGATGGATCTGCTGCTCATTTTCATTCCCAATAAAGCAGATTTTTGTCTGAGAAATTAATTTCAATATATGACAGGGATGGCTATCACTTGCAAACATACCACATCTGCTGCAAAGCAAAGCCCAACATGATAGCAGGGTGTATTCTGACTGCTCTTTCAGGAGGAGGGGGCTGATGAAACCTCCCTGTGCCTGGGTCTGGTTTCAGGGCATTAAGTTGGGCTGCCCTCTTGCAGGGGCAGCTGTTCCTGGAGGATGATCTTATGGGTAAAGGAATCTCTTTGACCAGCACCACTGCTGTGCCTCAGTTCCCTTGCTGCAAAATGATGAGGAAGCTCTGAAGGAGAGGGATAAGTCACAGCCCTGCCTTCTGTGAGACATTGTTATTAGTCTGCTAATGCTGACAGATATCTGGTTTCACTCCTTTGCTCTTTATCCCCGGTGGCATCCAGAGGGACTCTGCAGAGCTCTTACAGCTTATTACAATATATTGCTAAATTTGGGGTTGTTGGACCTCAGCAGATTTGTTGGTTTAATTTTGGCCAAACAGTGAACTCTGAGGCGAGGCTGGATGGTTAAGAAAGATTTATCCATCCCTTTCTCTTTGAGCCAGTGGGCTGGAGGTGTGATCTGAGTGGTGCTGCAGCAGAGGTGGGTGCAGCTCCCTGAGCCCTTCCCTGCAAGGCTGCCATCCCCAGGCACCCATGCTGCAGTTTGCTGTCCTGTCACCTCTGCTGCTTCCACCATAGGTTGGCTGACAGAGGGGAAAGTGGCCAAATCAGCAGCAATGCCATCCCCATTCCCTGTGCTCCACATCCTCCCCTGTGACTCTGGCACAGAACACCCTTTCCTTTCTACCCATCATTGCAAACACAGGGACTCTTAAGCAGCGTAACACATTTTGTTATAACAAAGTTTCCTGCCTGTCAGGCAGAGGGATCTGCAGAGAATTTGCTAATGCCAAAGCCATGGGAATTAAAGTCACTCTTATCTTTAGCAGTTGTCACCCCCATTGCACGTGCGAGGATGAAACCGAAGAGCAAAAGGTGCTTTGTGAGATACCAGCATAAGCCAAGGAGCTGAGGAACAGCAGGAGGGTTGCTCTGATTATTTTTCATGCTGCAAATATCCATTTTATGTGGTCCTGTAGTGGTTTCTGCATTTTGGAACACTTTCCTTCAACGACTAGCATTCTAAATATCGTTTTTTCCATGAGGTTGTTATTGTTAGCGTTATGAACTGTTTATTTGTTGATATCATGCAGTTTTTCAATGTCCTAGAATTTATTATGGGTATTAGAGATGCCAATGTTTATCCATTTTACACCTTCATTATCTGATCTAGGCTCCATCATTACTCCAGATACATACAATGGTACTATCATTGTTGTCTTGTTTCATTAAAATTCCCATTTGTTTAGTGCTTTATTTCTAAGAAATAATTTGTTAGAAAACATGCTGAAGCATAATCAGCCCCCATATTACATATGTTTGGATCTCAGGCATTTGACAGAAAATACCTGTGACTGAGAAGTGGCACAGTGTCTGTTTTACATCAGTGCCCACAGACTGGGCCAACAAGCACAATTAATGCTACACCCTAACAGCCTCTGAGAGCCTGAAATGTCTGTGGGGATACCCCAGTCTCTTACATGTGCCCAGGGAAGGTTCCTCCCCGTGTTATATACAGCCTCTGTCCTTAGAAAATGAGCAATTTGTCATATGAATATATGCCTCTCCTACAGTAAAAATGCCCGATGTGTATGTGATCTTTTTTCCTTAGCTCTCCTGAACTGAACCTCTGTGTTTTGTGAGGCTACACTCAGTTGTAGAGGGGGAAAAAGAAGAGAGAAAGAAGAGAGAGTGGGGGAGGAAGAAATTAAAGCAGGGTTCAGCTGCCTCTGACTGAGATGGACACAGATGTCACCCTGTCATGGTGGCAACTGTTAGATTTTTATGCTGAGAAGGATTTTAAGGATCAGCTCAATAAAAAGTAAAGCTGAGATGGGAATGCAGAGCACAGAGGGGCCAGAAAGACAGCTGTGACATGTGTGACATGAGGGGACTCCTGATTAAGGACACTGCCTGTCCACCCTGGGCAGAGAAAGTGTGCTCCCAGCATAGGACAAATCACTGAATGTCCTGCCTGAGAGAAAGCAGTGAAAAAGCTGACCTGAATCCATTTTTAGCAGCGATTGTTCTTCTGACTGGAAGTGTTTTCCAGCTGCAGGGAAGCTGCACTCAGCTACGAGCAGGTTCTGCCTTGCTGGATTCCCACCAGGTCATCAGTGTGAGGTGGTGGGATGCCACCAACTCTCGAGGAGGACAGCCTGGGCTTGTTCAACAGCCCTTCCTCTGATTGCACTGTGTAGCTCACGGCAATCATTGGCCACAAGTAACACAGAGTCACAGGAGGTCTTGTAAGAGCATCTGCTGCAATAAAAGCAGATAATTGTATCTGTATTTTAGGGAAGCTTGCAGAGAGTCTGAGTTAGTAACCCAAACACAGCACTTCATCCCTGTTAAAGGCTGGGAGGGAAAAGTCCCAATTTCTCAGTTTGTGAGGTGTCATTAATAAACAACCCTTGGAGAAAATACCAGAAACAGTGTTTTGGAACAAATGATATGATTAAAAAAAGTATATTTCATCCAGCAAGTAATTATCACACCCACTGACATTTG
The DNA here is from genome assembly GCA_013397815.1 of Aleadryas rufinucha. Taxonomy (NCBI): domain Eukaryota; kingdom Metazoa; phylum Chordata; class Aves; order Passeriformes; genus Aleadryas; species Aleadryas rufinucha. The sequence continues at coordinate 221,427 of VZTH01001641.1, forward strand.
CTAAGATATAATTCAGTGAAAAATAGAACCTGTGTTTCTGCTATAAATTCTGGCTCAATTCCCGCAGATACCAATCCTCAATCTTTAGCCAAAATTTGCTGAGGCATTTTCTGACACAGAAAATGGACTCTGAGTTCTAATGTAAAAGCTAATTAAAGGAGGTACTGCAAGATAAGGCAAGAGATGATGCTTGTAGTGCTTAAGAAGACAGGGTTTGGTACTCATTCTTTTCCAGAAAAAAACCACCCAGATATCAGTAACACTGCCTCAGATGCAGAACATGCCCACAGACACATCCTACTTCAGTACTGAAAGGTATAAACTGCCTTCTCTCCTCTTCACTCAAACCCCAAAAACCTGCAGCAGTATCAACAAACACCATAAAAATTAGAAATAACATTCCAGTTCCCAATGCAAAGAAGCTGTGGTATTTGCACACAGGGTGAAGTGTGAGGATTTGGCTGATAGGTGAGAAGTCAAGATTGGTTCTATACAACATAATATTTGGAAAGCCTGTCTATCTATTCATCAGGAGCAGCTTCATGCCTGGGCAGAGAGGGCAGCTGGGTCAGGCAGGGCAGCAATGCCCATCTCGGGACAGCAGAATATTGTGGGGGGCACTAACGTCTCTGCAGGCATGAAGACCTTTGGCATCAGGTCTGGATTCCCCAGATGCCTGTCCCTCAGCACCAGGAAGCTGCACTTTGCTGACAGTTTTGCCTGGAGGCTGTGTGTTCGCACAAACGGGAAGTTTGCCATTGGCTATGTGAAACTGCATAGGAATGAGGGGCTGGCAAAGGCAGGGTAACAGCACGGCTCTGAATTAGGCTGCAGGGAAAGTGCTGCAAAATGCACTTTTGTGGGAGAGCTGCTCAGCACCGAGGGCTCAGCCTGGCCGTGTGCGGGTCGTGGGAGCCGTCAGTGGCTCAGTGCAGCAGTGCCAGCTCCCAAACAGTGCCCGAGCTCAGGTACCCCCACCCAGTGCTCAGCTCCCACCACAGCTCCATGACTGACTCAGAGCAAAAGTTATCATTCATTACAGAGAAAGGAGAAATTGGGATCTCGGTTCTCCAGCAGGTGCAGGGAAGCTGTCCAGAGCTTTGTCAGGGAGGTGGCACAGCCTGTGCTATAAGCTGTAAAGCTCCTCTGCTCCCTGCTGCTTATCAAGCACCATTTCTCATTTAGGACATGGTTTGATGTGGCAGAGCAGTGGGTAGGGGCCATTCTTCTGTAGGTTCATCTCCATGCAGAGCTGCTGCCAGTATCTGCCCAGGACCTCTTATCCACAGTTTGATATTCCTGCTGGATTGCCTGGGCACTGCTGGAGCTGAGTCTGTGTGCTTCCTTCCAGGGAGTATTTCCTATGTGCTGAAGTGGCAACAGCTGAACATCCCAAGGTTAACAAGGCTTTTCCTCCCCTGAGGCATTGCCACCTGTGTCTCAGGATCACCTGTGTTGGATTATGCTCCAGAAGAGCACCTTCCAGTTGCTCCCATCACTGCACCCTAACACAGCTCTCTGCCACCCAACTAATTCTCATGGCATGCCTTGACCTTGCCATTCTATGATCAGCATCACACAACCCTCACATTTCAGCATGCAAAGACCACCAGAGATCACATACAGGCATTAAATGCATTTGTTGAGAGTTCCCAGATGGAAAAATTAGAGAGCTGTTCTCCAAGGTTTGTGCCTGATCACGCACCATCCCTGCCCTAAGCTGAGATTAATATTTCAAAGGAAATTCAGTGTCTTGTGGGCACTTTCAGAGAGGTCCTGCAGACCAGCTGAACCAGGATAAACTTATAAGAGGCACAATCTTCTTGTTTCCTTCTCTCTGCAGTTCATATAGGAATAAACTACTTATATATAAGTGTACATGTGCTATCAGGGATGCAACGTGAACTTTGATAGTTCTCATTACTCAAGGACAGGGAGGTCTGTTATCCACTGTCCCAATGCTCACAGTGTATTTGTGGGATGGTGTTGAGGGTTCATCTGGCTGCAAAGAACTCACGCTATGTCCTGCACAGCATGGGACACAAACAGAAGAAAACAGTTAATACAGCATCTCTGTAGTGGTGGGGGGATGAAATCCTCTTCCTCGGTTGTCACAGCTGGCATGGGATCAGCTGGGTATGGAACACCTTAAACTTGTGTATCTTGGGGCATCAGGAAAGGAGGAACAACACCTTACCTTAATGCAAGGTGAAAATCATTGTATGGCAGTAAAGAGGAAAACTGAGGTTGCCCTTGGGAAACAAGGGAATGTTTGTCACTCATTTAGGAAACAGCAGGATAAGACTTACAGATTGGCTAAATGAGTAAAGTTCCTGGAGGAGAGGGAATTAATGTGCTTTCTGGTACATGTTCTAATTTTCCATCACATTGTGGTAAGCTTACGGTGGTCATGACATGTTTTGTGATAGTGATCAATATCTAATTAGGCAAAATGCTAATTTGCTAATGCCTGAAGCCTTAAACCTCACCCTGTAGAACCAGCCCCATGTGCATTACTGCTGTCTGTGACAAATTACTTGTGTCCTTGCCCTTGACCTGGCAGGGCTAACTCCTATCCCGACAATGCCACTAGCTCAGTTTAACCTCTTCTTTTTCCTTTGTCTGAAAAGCTAAACTACAGCTGTCCCTCAGTAAAAATATGATGCAGAAGGTAATGCTCAGGGTGTCCCCTCTGCAGCAGGAGATGTGGAGGGATAGCTGTGTCTGGTGTGCTGGTTTACACAAGAATTAACGCGATGCTTTAAAAAAAGGCACATTTTGGTGATCCAGAACTGCTGCAGTTTCCTCCTGCAATATGAGGAAGTTGCTGCCATCCCTTTCCCGTTTTTCCTGCCGGGAAATCCATAGCTGGTAGTATAGCAGCACCTAGAGGTGGATTCCAGGGACAGCCCTGCCCAGGGGGGTCTGCACAGAGAGGGCACAGGGGGCTGAAGAGAGCTGCTGCCGGGTCCCAGGGAGCACCCACAAAACTGCAGGGCTCTGGCAGAGTGTCCCAGAGCTTCTCCAGTGTCCCAGAGGATTTGGGGTCAAAGCAGAATGGACCCAACCTTCCTGCATCTCAGGACCATTCCTACCTTTCATACCAGACCCACCAGTTCTGTGAGACTGAAGAGACCCACCAGAGATGACTTCTGGGGCAAGTTGTCCTAGGAAAGTCATGTGAACAGCTCTGCCCCATGGAAGGCACGTCTGCATGGAAGTGATCACAGCCTTGTCACTGAATAATCCTATCCACTGTAGGGGAGAGCTTTTTTTGAGTAACGCCTTTGTGTGTATGTCTGGAGATCTTGATATAAAAAGGTTAAAACTTCTCTGGAAGTCAGGGATGTCATCTGATCCTGACCCGGTCAAAGAAGGGAGAACCTTGCCATTCATGCTGACATGGTTGGTCACTGAAAATTCCCCTTGCTGCTCACTGGGCTACAGCTGGCTTCTAGATGGCTCTTTCTTCCAGCTTTTTCTGAAAGATTAAACAGTTCTTTATGCCTGATACTTTTTTCTTTTCCTCACAAAACCAGTTTTATGTTCAAATTAAGTCCAGAATTAAGTTCCAGAGAAGTCTCTGACATTAGTTGTTCTACAAGCTAAGGAACAAACTCACCCTCTGCAGCCTTTTGCCAATGCTATGGATCTGCATTTGCTTTGGTATTTAAGCCTGGAGAAAATACAGGTGCTAGAAATAGTGCAGCAATTCAGTATAATGCTAAATATGGAGGTAACCACACTTCCTTCAATTAGCCGTAATTTCCTTGTTAATATAGCCAAGAAGTTCAGCCTGGCTTTGGTGCCTGTCTTGGAGAGACACTCTTTTTCACTTGGGGGTTAGGAGGGGAAGGTCTGAGCAAAGGGGTGGAATTAGGAGAGGATAAGGAGGTCTGAGGAGAGCCAGGTCAGTGCAGCCCTTCACAAGGGCTGTAGTTAGTTTCTACCCAAGGAGAAAGGTCTCAAACCCCTCTGAAGGAGGGGATGAGTTGGCTGTATGACATCTGCTACCCAAACAGAGCTGTGCTGCTTCTGTTCTGGGGGAAATGAGACAGGGGGAAGAGAAACTCAGTCCATGTTCTGGTAAAGCTGCTGAGTCCACGGAGACCTCGCCTTGTCTGTCTCTCCTCAGGCTAGGGGTGGGCTCATCCTCTTGTCTTGAGGGCTGAACCAGCCCTGAGTTGCACAGCTCCTGCAGTGAGGGCTGTGGCAAAAGCAGAGCTGATGGAAGGACTCTGCATAGGGTGGATGGGCAATATGTCTATAAACTGGTACACATCAGAGCAGACCAGCTTTTTGTGTGCTTTTCCAATCTTTCCATTGATCTTATTTAAACTAAGCCGAATCCTAGCACAGACAGGACAACACTAAGGTCAGAAACATCCCTTGAGGCAGGGCCTCTGTTTTACACCACATCCTGGCTTTCCTTGCCTGCTGGTGGCCAGTGTCGCCTATGGTGTTATGCTGGCACATCTAGGAAGTGCATCTTATGTTCATAGTCCCTTTGCACAGGACCTTTGTGACAAATGTATAAGTGTGCATTAGAAGTCAGTCCTGGCATAAAATGGGCAAACAGGCACTAGAGACATATCCAGAGAGAAAAGGGAATGGAAGTATTTTTACAAGTGAGACAAGCCCCTCACTGCCACAGGACACCTCAGTTTTTGTGCTTTCCTTGCAACCAGTCATTTTCTTGCACCCTGTTTTTCCTTCCATCCTCTCCCATTTCCCTCATGGTCATGCTTTGTACAAAAACATTCATGCAAAAAAAGTATTGTGGAAACTCAATATTTTCACTGTGTCCTACCGTCATCAAGCCAGCATGGTAATTCCTCACAGCCCTCCCTGTGCCTGGCAAACTGGAAGGCAGTGCCTTTAGGTGTCAGTGCTCATAATGGCCATTGTATTTTCACTTGCTGGTTCCTATGTGCTGGTCACCAACCTGAAATAAGCAGGGACCCTTTCTCACTCCTGCAGCCACTGCTGGATCATAACCAGTGCTCCTGGGTGCTTTTGGCCACTGAGAGCCCTAGGACGGGGTGGAGGTGGTGTGGTCACAGCACTGAGCTGTGGTTACTGAAGCGGAAGGTGAAATTCACCTCACTCTCATGTCATGAGGAGCAACATTGTGCAGCTCCTTGTTTCTTAATCAAAACCTGATATTCCAGCAAGAAATGAGTGCAAAGAGCCATGCAGGACTAGCATAGTAAATAAAGCATGTCAGCAAACAGATTTATTGTTAATACTCATGAACAAGACTCTGTGCAGATGGAATGCTTTGGAAAGATCAGGATTGTGCAGGTATGTCTGAGACTGTTGCTTTCTCCTACTTCACCAGCACCATTGAGAGCCCTCTTTCTTGCTCTTGAGAGCAGCATACTGCAGGGAAAGATTAATCTCTGTTTCTGACTTTCAAAGGGATACAACCAGTAGAATTTTGATTCCTACTCCCTAATTAACCTATCAGACTAAAAAAAGCTGAGCTCTGTGACTTGGTTTTCCTTTCTTGGAGAAGAGAGATGCCTCAATCCCATCTTCTTGTCTGACTAGGCTACCAGGGCACATTTTGTGTTATCCAAAGTTTTCCTTTCCAGCATCTAGCTGGTATCCTCAAATGAGCATCTTTGCCACTGCAGCTTTTCCTAACCTTCGGGGAAAAAAGAAAAAGCTTTCTGTAATCTAAGTCTAAAATATTTGTCTATAGGGAACATGAAAAGGGCTAAAGGAAGGTATTCTCCACAGAGGAAGTTGCATAATTACAAAGAAAGCATGTCCTGTGCAGGCCCAGACACTGCTCTGCAGAGGGGCCAGTTCTGGCAGTCACTGACTCTAATAAATCAATATGAGTGTTTGTGTGTTATCAAACCTGTGAAAATTGATAAGGGCAGGTAGCCAGCTGGCACGTGTCAGAGCATCTCCACAGCATTTGGCTTGCACCCGTTGGTCAGGCACTGGCCATAAGGCCAGAGCACACGTGTGCCACAGGGGGTGAGCTGCTGAAAATTAGGGGCCCTGCAGAGCCCCTGCTCACCAGATGCTTCATGGAGTCCATTAATTGCTTAAAGAGCAGCAGATGAAGTGAGTGTTTCCTCAGGAAGCACTGAAGGAAGCGGAGCGAGAGCGTTTGCAGCGGAGTTTCACCGGCAGCTGGAGCAGCTGGTGGGCAGCAGGTGGGCTGGGAGGTGGGAGGCAGCAGGATGGGCTCTGCCTGCACACACCACTTGGCATTAATCAAATCTGCTGGGCTTCTCCTTCAAATCTTCCATGGGAGATCATGTGTGGCATGTCTTTAACTCTTTGAACTGTGGTAGAGAGGCTTGTCTGGAAACCGCGCTGACAGGGAAATCCACAAAGCATGTCCGCTGGTTTTCCGCACTGTAAGCAGCCTCGTCTGGCTTTTCAGCAGGTATTGGGTCTGGTGGTGTGCTCCTTATTTTCAGTGCAAGGGACACAAGTAATAGCTGTCTTGCTCAATGTCATGAATGGCTATTGAAGTCAACATTGGCTGTGAGAGACATTTCCTTCATTGAATTAATTCTGGTGTGCAAGGTTTCATTAAATACAGGAAACAGACATCGACCAAGTGCTGCAAATCCTCTCCTAACTGCAGTTATTCCTTCTTGTCCTTTATTTATATACTGAACCCACATTGGAATCGTATGAGTGACAATTCACTTAAAAACTGACAGTAACTGTTCTCTTTGTGAAATCACAAACAGGAATTCTTTAGCCTCCATGGAGGGAAAGGTTGTATTTCCCATCCTAAAGGAGGAGGTTTTAAGCCTGAACCTTGCCTAGGGTCTCTCCTATTTCCTGAGAGCCAGGAATCAGATCTCCTGTGCTCCAGCCCAACCTTGTAACTACGGGGCTGTTCTCTAATCTCTTATTCCTGAAAGCCATTACTCTATAAACATGATAAATAGACTGGTAGAAGTGTTTAGCATTGAATATTCCTGAAGCATAATTATTCCAGCCTCTCTTGGCAGCAGAAACATTACTCTTATGTCAAAGATGAGGAAACAGGGCCACAGCGCTTTGTCCAAGCTTGCAGGACTGTTGAGCCCTGGGCTGTGGCCCCAGGTCAGTCCTGTGAACTGTGTTCCAGTCAGCGCCAGCTACTGCCAGTGAATTAAATAATAGCTCAGTGGAAGAGGAAAGTGAAGCAGTACTGCTGAGGAAGACAAGGTATGGTTTTCAATGAGATTTGAAAATTGAGACAGGAGTTGATTAGGTTCATATCACTGTGCAATCTAGAGATGTTAAACAACCAGCTCTCCACAGCTGGGCTGGTGGGAATATCGACCAGGTGGAATTACTCCTCCTGAAATGCAGTAACCTGCTAGTACTGCAGGGCTGCTTGGAGGGGGTTATTCTGTCATGGGAGGGAAGAAACAAACCTTTCCTTCTCTGACCCACAAAATCTTAGGGAAACCTGGTGTAATAACAAGGTACTTAATTTTTCCTTGACTGATTTGTAAAGAAGATAATGTCAGAGAAGCAATGGAGATACAGTGGAAGAGAGAAAGTTTATGGGGAATAACTATTAGCAGTATAAGGAACACAACTATAGTGTGAGGCCACATCTACTCTGTGATGGGAAAAATTGCAGGAAAGAGAACGTTTGAGGGTGCTGAGCCCCTGAGCACGATCCCTCCTGTCCCTGGCACAAGCTGTGCCTTGGCTGTGGTTCAGATGGGCTGGGTGGAGGAGAGACCAGGAGGCAAAGCCACTGGCCTGGGCTTCCTCTGCAGGTCCTGTGGCTGAATGACAGTGGGGCAGATCACTGCACTCGGGATCTCCCTTTCCAGACTGTAGGGAATGTCAGATGGCAACAGGGGGGACTGACACTGACAGTAGGCTGAGAACTGCAATGAGCTGGCAAGTGGTAGAGAGAGATAAGGGTGTGCAAACACCCACACTCTAAATGTGCAAGACATAAGACAGAGAAGGAGGATTATGGATGCTGAAACTTTTTGAAATGCTACTTTTCCAAGAATGTCTGTCTTTGCTATGATGCTCCCTCTCCAAGTACATTTTTAGTGGTTTGTTATGTGAAATCCAGTTCCAGCTGACTGACACACGGTATCAAACAAGGCACACCATGAAATGTATGTCAGCCTGGTGAACTGAGGAGGAAAAAAATATCCCCATTTCTGAAAACTGTCTTTGAAAAAAAATTTAAACCCTACACAAACAAAAATACCAAACAAGCTGCCTCTGTAACTCATGCTTTGCAACTGCATGACCAAACACAGCTGCTCTCGGCCCACACATGTGTCTGCCAGTTCTGCCTGACTTAATGGGGCACCCGGAGTCCAGGAGGGTCCCCTCACAGTGAATCCACATTATGAAGTATTGTCTGCTTAGGGGGCCTTGGGTGGCTGAGGGGGACATGGCAGGTGGAGCTGCAGACAGTCAGGGTACCAAAGGTTTCATGGAACAGGAGCAGGATTTCTGTATGGCTGTGCACAGTGGTGAATTGATATGGGTTTTGTGCTGCCTCAAAAAGGAGAACAGAGGCAGAGAAGCAGGGATGAGGGGGAAAGGATCAGCATTGATTAAGCTGACAGTTCTGCTAATGTCACTGTGGACACAGCCACTTTCCTTTGCCAGCAGCAACTTCAATAATAAGATGCAGAGGGAGAAGGAGGGAGTGCTACTGCTCACGGTGCTGCTGGCAGTATTTAGATGAGAAACTGGTGGTGTGATGGATGGCCATGATGCAAAGATACATAGTGATCAGTGCTCTGGAAACGCAGGCAGATTAAGTAGGACTGTGCCTGACTGGTCTGAAGGTGACTCTACCAAGAGCCAGTGGTTAGATGCTAATCTCTTTTTGTTCCCCACAAATAATATTTGTGCAGAACTCAAAACACTTCTTGCAAATATGCTGGCAGGTGCTGCTTTCTCACTTCGGCCTGGATCTGCTCGCTGGGCTCTGGGGTTCACGGGCAGAGGAGAACTTGTTTGGTCCTGACAAAGCTGCACATCAAGCCTTGGCAGAGCTGAGTGATCCAGCTGTCCTGTCTCCTGCCCCTGGTCCTGCACCCAGTGCCTCACTGAGGAGCCACTGGACAGGCAGGCTGAATGGCACTCTTGTCTCACCATGGTCTGCAGACAAACTCAATTCCTGAACTCTGTACTGTTCTACAGGAGTATTTTTTCTATTTTTACCTTCCTTCTGGCAGGCAAGAAGGATTGATACAGCTCTGCCCAAGGACCTCTAGCTTCAATGTAAGGCAGTGCGTTCCTGGCTGGTCTGGAATGTGCTTGCTGTGAGATGGGACAGTCTTTGTCATCTTCACAGACACCAGTTAGGGCTGGACTGAATAGGGATAAATCACAAGTAAGGAATGTGACTCATGGTGACTGTGCTCTGTACCTGTATCAAGCCTGAAGAATGAAACTAAATCTTTTTACGCCCACAGTTTTAGCCCTAAACCCCTGCTTTAGAAAAGGAGGAGGGTGATGTAGAAATAGTGTCTAGGCTGGTTAGAGTTATCATCAGCACATGGGTTTGCAGACTGAGTTTAATTGTAGTTAAGAACAGAGCCCACCAAATCTTGTATCCCACACGATGGCTCCTAAGTCTTACATTAGACTGCTGGACTAAGATTTAGGGCTCATTCCATTCATTTTCATGGACAGAATCAGATTAACCAAAAGATGTTTCTGGTTTTATAAACTTCACATGTATTTGGCAAAATTAGCTGTGATGGGCAGCTCTGAGAGGAGCCATTTGTATAAATATCCAGACATCATTACTTGGATCCACACCTCCGAGGTCATTACGAAGGGGTAATCTTTGACAAACAAAACACCAAGTCAAGCTCTTTCTAAGTAGGTTTCTGCTTGGAGATGAGTATAAATCTTTAGTTTTCATTTTGTAGGAGTTAAACTGAAAGTTATTAACATCTCCAACACTAGACTTCACATATAGAGCATTGTGCATATCTATCTCATGTCTCCACTTAGCCAGGGGCACTGTCTTTGCTGTCTCTCTTATCCAAGGACAAAAGTAATTTGTTAGGATGGCAAATTTTCTCCCATTCTTGCAAATTAGCATTAGACCATCACTATAGAAATAATCCATGCTATCTGGATAATGGCAAATTTCTGTAAATGAAAGCTGGTTTCTAAACTAATATTTAAAGAAGATGAGAGGGAGATGTCTACATGAGGGGCATTACTAAACAGATTTCAGTATTTATTTTTCTGACAGAGATTTTGTTTCTCCTGAAAGGGTAATGTACATCTATCTTGCAAGGAGTTTCCTTAGAGGGTTTAAATGAAGAGTGGAGCTTTGAGAACAAACTGAAAATGGAAGAAGAAATATACTGCCATAGGAAGATCAAAAATGAGGCACTTGGGGCTTCAGAGAGTTATCATTAATCCCCTCCTGCCCAGAGGGCATTCCTGTGTGACCATCAAAATGACACACATGCAGCTGTCTGGCGGTTTGCCACATCTCTGGGTTTGATGGACTTTGCTCTGGGGATGGCTAAACCTCCAGCTGTTCAGAATGGCAGCTTGTTTTCCTCAACAAATTCGCTCTGATGTTTATCTGACCCATCTGAAGCCACAAAAGTCAATTATAAATTGTTTCAAGTGTGTTTTCAACACCTTTTCCTTACCAAAACCTGGAGACACAAGCAGCCATCAAAACCTGAAAGCCTGTCCTGCCTGAGCACAGCTTTGCCTTTAGATTAGGATCAATGTCAAGACTGGGTTGTACTGCCCAAGGTTGCTGTTGTACTCATGACTTAACAAAATGTATGATAAGGTTCACCTTATTAATACAGGGGGAAACAGAGGTGTGTGTCTGTCTGGTGTGATGATAAGATTGTGAGGGTCACACTTACCCCCAGGACAGCACAAAGATGTCCCTGGCTGCTTCTGTGGGGCACTACTGCCCAAGCAGTTGCATGGCAAAAACGTATACTTCAAATAGGTAAAAGGAGGCAAAGGTCAGAAATATACTCGAGAGGCAAAGTGAGCTCTTCAAAGTGAGGAGGAGCTCAGGGATAGAGCTGAAAGTCTCACTGAACCAGCAGTGCCTGAAATGGTTTGGTTCTGTTCACCTCATTAGCTTGGGCGTTCTCCAAATCAAGGGATTTGGAGCACTGAAAAATTGTTTATTAATAACTGACAAAATGTAAGCATTGATTTTGAAAATGCTGCACAGGTATGAAAAAAGAGTAGGTACGTGATGGAGGACAGAGAGCTGTGGGAAGCACTTGTTTGGCTTCGTTTGGGTTGAGCAAAAGAGAGAGAGAAGGGTCTCCTAAGAGTAGCATGAGTATGAACAGTGTAAGACACACTCAGACCATATAACATATTTCAGCCTCCTTTCCCACCCTGTGCAGCTGCACACAGATACAGGGATGGTTACCAAGACAATAGCTGATGCCTGCAGATAAAATGTTTATCGCTTTTATATAAAAAGTGAGCTGGAAGTACGGCTCATGATTGCAAACTGGGAAAGAGGACAGATATTTCCAAAGCTACTGCCAATCCCCTTACAAGGACATGATCTGACTCCTGCACATACTCAAGGGGAACCCGTGACTCGACGTGTGGATCTGAACTGAATTGCATTCACAGGTTTTTATTCATTATGACTCCTAAGCTCCAAAAATAAGAACCTTTCAAAAAAAAAAAAAATTAAAAAGACACCAGGGAGTGATGTTAAAAAACTACCAACAAACCAACCCTTCTGAAATAATGGGAACAACTGTACATATTTCTCAGCAGTGAAAGAACTAAAACGCAGGTGTATTCTGACTCAGATAAATCTTAAGTTTCCCCTGTGTACAATGGAGACTGTAAATTGGAGAAAGACTGATGTGGGGAGATGAAAGCTTCCTTGCCGGATGAGGACTTGGCTCTTCTTGCTCAAATACACTTATTTTCAAGACTATTTGCTTTGTGACAGCTCTAAATCCAGGGCTTTCAGTCTCTTAACAAAACTCCTGAATACAGTAAATGCACTGCAATAGGAAAGTCTCCCTGCAGACAGCAGGACTTGCTGCTGCGGCTGATTCCACCCAGCGTGGGTGAGGGTGGAATGGATGGCGTTTCCTGTCCCTGTGCTCCTTTTCCCAGTGCTACCAGTAACACACAGACCAGTGCTGCATCATTTCCAAGCAGCCTCAACACCTGAAACCGGTGAGTTCATTATCCTGCAGGCAGGCAAGGCCAGGACACCGTCAGGAATTCGGGGTTAAGTGCATTAACCTGGCTCATGTTTGAGCACGCTGATAGCAGCCTCTCAAAAGAGACGGAAGTTCTCAGGGCTCAGCTGGAGGATAAGGTCAGGAACTGACATTTTTTATAGTGCTTTTTAGAACTTCTGCCTCCAAACATACAGATGAAGTCCATTTCTTCACTTAAAAGTCAATATTGTGATAGGAATACTAATGCAATGGAGGAACATGTGCCACACAAACAGTATCACAGGCTGCTGTAGGCAACTGAGTATTTTCTAAAAAAGTTGTAAAATTGATAGTGTTTGCATGCACAGCCTTTCTTTTGCTGGGATAGATTTCAGCTTTTCAGTTGTCTGAAAACACAGACAACACCTGGCCCTGCATGGAGCCTGTTAGCTCTCCTGCAGAGCTCATGACTGCTTATGAAATGCAAGCAAAACAGTCCAAACTGGCCCCATCTAAGCCACCCTCCATCATTTGTCTTATTTGTTGACTAATACAGGGCCATCTGTCCTGTTAGTGAGACAGAAGCATTAAATTAGAGAAATCATAGAAAAGAAAGACTGGGAGGCCCCTCAAAGGTCACTTGGTCCATCTACTGCCCCATGGCACATTCAGCTTTCCCTGCACCACTTCTCTCTGTTTTGCCTTACCTGTTTTCCAAAATCATTTCCAAAATTCCCAAATCACCCACCACTCCACTAGGGATAAAATAAAAGATGTGCTTCATGAAAAGCACAACTGTTCAGCCAGCAGCTTCCAAGATGTTCATCTGACGGACAACACATCCACTGTGTGGTTTCCTTATGCTTCCAGGAGGAAGGAAATCAAGCTGATCCTTTGGGAACATGCAAATCTCAGGGCTGGAAAATGGGAGGTACATGCTAACAGTTGCCTGTGAGGTTGTTATTGGTAATGTGCATAGGTGAATTTTGGCTAGATGGGGTTTCTGGTCTAATGTACTTGTGCAGCTGCCTTTAAGACCTTAATTGTAACAAATGGGATTAGGCACATCCTGAGCAACTCTCAGGCAGTGCTCTATCAGTGATCTCCTCTTTCTGTGCCTTCCCAAGGCATAAGGTAAAGTTGGACTAACTCTATTTGGTTCATCCTCTTCTTTTCCTTTTCCTTTTCATTCTTGAGCACATTTTTAAGGAGTGCGTAGAAGGGCCCCACAAAAGGGACCCCCCAGGCTCAGTGCCACAGTCACTGGGAGAAGGTTGCTGCATGTTCCACGGTGAGCCTCTTCCACACTTCAAATCCAGTAACTTCTCCCCAGAACCTAGAGGGAATGGCACCAAAATTGCTTCCTGCAACCCAGCATCCCACCAGTGCTGTCAAACTGGCACCATTGCAGAGCTCATACCAGTCAGTGCCGGGGTGACAGAAGCATTTAAGGAGACCACCAGCACATTATGGATTTTAAAAATTGCTTTTAATATCTAATGTCCACATCTTAATCCCCGTCAAATTAGCTGAACTCCTGAACACACTTTCAGGGGCTGTAAGTGGGTGGAAAGGAAGAATGTTTGTGAATGGATGCAAGGAAACAGCAGGAAGATTTCACAGAAGAGGCAATTGAGAGCTAATCCCAGGCTCTGCTGCGTGACAGTGCCTCTGAATGCTCTCTTATTTACTGATGAAGAGCAATTGACTGAATTGCACTATTAATATGTTTTAAGCATTTTTACAAAACTGCATACTTCACAGGAGTATGTGGGACAAACTGGCAATGGAAAGGAGCAATTCTAAAGTAGTTAACAGGCCTGACTGTCATTTCTATTGAGCCTGTCTATGTAAAGCATTTTAAAAGTAGTTTTAAGGAAAATGAGAATCAACACACTTGAGCTTACATTGCCTCTCACAGTTTGAGGAGCTTGCACAAATCTTGCATTCCCTTCTTCACTTCATGGAATATAAATCAGAGAATATTATAATTTAAAAAAATAATTCTGCTTTGCCTAACAGCAGGAAAATCCATGATTCCAGTGATGAAGACTAACAGTATAAAACTTATTTATTCATGTCAGGTACTGCAGGTTTTCCCATCAATTCCTGACTTGCCAGCAGCTCTCTACATTAGTAGGACTTTCTTCATGGCTGCATATTCCAGGATTTTCCTAGACTGAAGCTTCCTAAATTGAAAGATATGGCTGGATGTTGACCATACAAAACAATCTCTTTTCTAGCAGATCAGAGCAGAGCAGACACATATACACCGCTTGCTTCCTAACCCAGGACTTGTAGAGTTTCACTTTTTGTTATCCCTCCAGGAGCTTTAAGATTAGGGAAGAATGTAAGTCAAAAGGTTTGAGGCTCTGAGGGGTTGCACTGAAATCTGGGTGTTTGTTGTTTGTTTGGGTTTTGTTGGTTTTATTTTGATTGTGCATTTTCCTTTTTTGAATCTTATGCAAAGTACTCAAATGTGGTGGAATTAGAGCCAATGCCAAATTGCTGGCCCAGCACTTGTTATCCTTTTCTCCCTCTGACTTATTCTCCTGTTTGGTAATTGCTCTTGTTTGAGAAGATTTGGTTGGGTGTAGCTTTTTTTCGGGTATTTTACACTGCTCTGAGAATAAGGCCCCAAAGACAAAGTTGAGGAAGAAGAAATTCCTGGGGGTAGAGAAACTGGGCTAAAACACTCTTCTCGCACTCAGAACTTTCACAGATGCCTTTAATAGCATATATCCAAAAGAGAAACATGTCTATCAGGGGGTTACCTTTGCCAGTATTTCTCAACAAATCTTCAGAAGCTTTTGGTTATGCAAGAAACACTAGATATTTTCCCCACTTTTTAAAACATCACAGTATAATCAGAAATAAATAGATTACTGTTAGTTTCAACATAATTTCATGCTGTCCAGAAATAAGATGGGAGAAAAACCTTTTAGGTAAAAGCAGAAATTTCACTAAGAAGCAACATGTGAAACACTTTCTTTGTTAAGCATAATTAGCAGTTCAAAGACACTTGCCTTTCAAAGTGTCTGCTTTGATTCCTGTCAGATGCAGAGGCAGTGATATATGACACGACATTCATCAACTAACTCTCAACATAAAATGATGTGATGATTTCTCTCTAATTGAGGGGATGGGAAAGCAGGCCTTTTTTTTTCTTAAACGAGCTTGAGAAATAATTTAAATGGCTGTCAGATCTCCAGCAGCAGGAACTTCCAAAACACTGGATAGAAGATTTTCAAATTCAGTTTTTGCCCATTCCCAATGTTTTTCTTTTAAAAGTACTTTACTTTCTGACATGTCAGATATTGCTTATAGCAATAGTTTTCCCCTGTTTTTAAGACATCTCCTGTTCAAATTTGCCTGCTGACTTCAATATACCATTCTGACAGCTTTCTTTGAGACTAGGTGGCTCTTCTGAAATGTACTCCAATTGAGAGGTTTCAAAGTAGTTTCATTTTATTTTTGATCTTCCTGTGACTATCAGGTATTATGCTGGCCTTTTTTTCTAGTTGGCTGCTCTGGTGTTTCTTTCTCTTCACTCTCCACTCCCCAGCTCATTTTTATTTTACAGGTGGATATTTTGTGTACTCTTCCTTGAATGCTATTTTTCTTTTTCTCTGGATTCTACAATTAGCATAATTCTGCCTTTTTTTTTTTTTTTTTCAGAGTATAAAAATTACTAAAATAGTCTAAAATAACTAATATAATAGCCAGCTAGAATGACTCGGTAGCAGAGGAACTTGTGAGCATGAACTGCTCACAGCAGAAATCCAAGGTCTGTGCTCCATCTGAGAGCTCAGGAGAGAAGGGGTGACTGGTCCTACATCACCTTGAGTACTTGATGTGGCTTTGATGACTGCAATAGGTTATTTCCACATGCCCAAAACCTGCCCCTTCAGATTTTACACAGGCTGTGGGCAGCATTTCAAGCTGTCCAAAAAGAGAAACTGAAAAGCTAGTAGAAATACTCCCTGATGTAAAATCAGGTTGTGAAAATAACTACACAAGTTATTTTTAATTCCTTTCTCTATGTCTGTGGTTCAAGGTTTTAAACATGATCCAGGCCTGTCTTCTGGGTTTGTTCCTGACACAGGACTTTCTCTCTCTTCCCTTGTTACCAAGTTTTGTTTGTTGCCTGTGTTTTTGTCTCAATGTAGCGTATGAAAAGCAAAGTTCTGCAGCAAGAAGTGTCCTGGAAGCCTTGGTGAAAGAGGAAGGTTGTATTTTGGAAAAGCAAATGTTCAAAGCTGCTGCTTTGTGTCGAGTGACTCAGCTGTCTGGACTTGGGTTTGCCAACAAAAAGGCAGCTAAACTCAGTGTTTCCATGAAACCAGTGAACAGAACAGCCATCCTGTGAGCTCTGGTACTGACATGTAAAACCTTCCATCAACTGCAGTGAACTCTTTGCCATGGAAAGGGATGAATAAAGCCGGAGCACTGTGTGGACACCCAGTCAGGGGAGGCTCCTGCCCCGAGGAAAGTTGGGTCTATGTGAGAGAGGAGGGAGAAGCCAGAGGTGATGACCAACAGGAAGATAATTTTTATATCCCCAGTACAAGGTTGTCCCTCTCCAACACCCTTGCTGAGTTAGTGTCCTCCCAGAAGTCACATTTCCTTCATGCACCAAAACACAACTCTGCTTTCTGGTACTTTACAACAAGAGCAAGCAGTGCCTGGTCTCTCTGAACTGAAGGGGAAACTAATCTAACAAGTTTGTTGATTCTACAAAATACTTTATGAGAATGTTCATTCTGTTTCATTTATGAACTAGCCCTGTGGTCTCTGACCTGCAATTGTTTGTTATCAGTACTTTCGTAGAAAACTTTTAAATAGACATAAGATTGAATTATAAGCAAACAGAAAATAACAATGTTTTCTTTTTTGGCTGTTGAGTCAGGAAACCTGGCTCCAAACCCCCTGATAAAGCAGCAGGAGACCAAAACCACATCATAGGTGTGCATGTAAAACTAATGTAACCTAAAAGTTTGATAGTAGAAATACTCATTGAACAGTACAGAAAAAAACCCCTCCATCTCAGAAAATGTCAAGATTCTTAAAAGATAACTTAGAAAACAGAAAGAAGGAGTGTCAAGAATATTTAATCCTTTACTGTCTGTTCTTGACTCGCATGTAGAGTCTTGTTTGTACAACACAAGATCATTTTCATGCACCCAACTGCCAGGTATGACACCCTATGAGTAAAAGATCTGCATGTCATCAAATCCTGTACTGAGTAATTTTCCTTTAAAGAGACCGTTCTTGATTTATCTCAGAGTCCAGCTTAGCTCTCAGTACCACTTTTATGCCAGTACCACCAAATTGTACCATCATTATAGGATTATGAAGTGGAATCACTTACCCTGTCAAGTCTGGTTTCACACTGATACTTCCAGCAGGGCAGGTGCTATATTTTATTAGTTACAGAGATTCACTGTGCATCCAGAGCCTGCCCTCTGCACCCTGCTTTTATAGCAGGATTCAATACAGCTGAGCAAATACAACCTCTGCATTATATATGAGATACAGGGAGATGATGGGAGCAGGGTAAATGCTCTCATTAGGTGTAGTGTGCCTGATTCAGGGAATCAGAAACACAGAGGCACTCTTCGAGACCAGGGAAAAGGAGGAGGGAAAATGTGTTTGAGGTCTGCCATGAAGGCCCAGGAAACCCTGCTCAAAGGATTTCTGTCCCAGCCAGCTCTGTAATCCCTACCCAAGGCCTGGATGCAATTACAGCTCCAGTATATTTCCATGCCAGACTTCAGTTAAATTCTCAACATTGCAGCCAAACAGGGGGGAAAACCCCAAACAAATCCGATGTAGTAGTTGCCGATGTACTAATAACTTCTGAACAGCAAACCAACAGCAATGCCCCAGCCCAAACAGCTCCACTTTTTTCTACTCACCTCCATTTGTCTCTGGGATATTTAAGGCAAAGGCTCATTTTTGTCCTGCAGATTCGGTGCCGCTGCTCAGTGTTATTTTGCCAGGTCGTAAAAAAGGCTCCTGACCAAAAGGAAGAGGAAAGCAACACGTAAAGCAAACACAGAAGCCCAAGAGGAAAGCTACACCCCACGGACCAGCACTAATAGCAGCAGCGAGGAAGGAGAGAACACTCCCAGTTAGTAACTTTTTCCATCGATACATCTGTTACAAAACAATTTTGCTGCACACTTCTCTTCCTTCTTGCAAGCAATGCTTAGCCACGGAGGAGACCTCAGATAAACTACATGATGAATGTGGGGTTTGTCAGGGTTTTTTTGGGTTTTGTTTTTTTTACCAAGTAAGCAAATCAGTGAAATATAAACTAGAAGCTCAGCTGACTGCTTTAAAAACACCCTGCTAGGCAATAATTGTCACAAGATGCATTTGTCCATACTTTGGATTTTTTTTTAATTCAAAAGTCTTCAACAGAAGCAGAGTCATATTTGAAATAACCACCTATGGGGGTTTCTGACCAGAAACCCTCAGTGCAGCAGAGGTGAATGTCCAGATGATTAATAACTTAATTTTTTAAGAGCTTGATGGGCAGACAAGGAAAATATGCCAAACTGTCCTTGCCTCAGAAGGACTTTTAGTGCCAAACCAGAACCGCAACGAGAAGGAAAACTCGTGATTTCACCTCTAAAGACTTTCAGAGTTGAGAGATGTGTGGAGGGGCAAAGGGATTTACTGCAGCAGCAGAAGCTGCTGGGCCCAGCTGTGTTTTCACACTCTTGCCTCAGTGGATTTGAGCTTCTCCGAGTGCCAGGGCTGTTCCTCAGTGTAGGTCATAGGGTAGCTCCGTGTGTGAGCCCACAGAGGCAGCATGGAAATGTTTGTGCTGACAGTTAATGTGTGGCTTGGAAGAAATAACAAACAATTTGGTTTGAATTAAAGGAATTTGACAGGTACATCTTGCCAAATGTTAGTCAGAAAGGAAAACTGGTGAATGTATCATGTTTGAAAATTCCCAGGGTGTAGCAAATTCATTTGTTTTCCAAAAGCCAGTATCAGGTTCTTCTCTTGCCTCAGAATAAACCTGGAACTACTTTAGGGACGTTGAGAGAAATTAAGATTCCATTCACCAGTGTAAATGAAATCTGCCTTGAGCCCAGAGCCAGAAAATGCAGTATCCAGTAGCAGAGGTGTAGAACTGCTACAGGAGTTGTCCTATTAAATGTAATTTTAACCCCCACCCCTGTGTCCCTGGAACCCTGTGACATCTTGCTTTGCTGTTTTCCATCTCCACGTGCTGGTGGACTTTTAAAAAGTTTTGATTTACTTAAGGAGACACACAGATCATATAATAAGGTGATAAGTCAGATCATGGGAGAAAGGAGTCATCTGGTTCCCATCTGGAATATTAAAAGAGACCTGAATCAGCTTGGTTCCCAAATCTCCTCTGACCCAACGGAGCAGGCGTGCCTGTGCCCTCAATGCTCCTTGAAAACTGCAGTCGGCATCTCCTCCAAGCCTTGTTTTCTGAAGGAGTTTTCCCATGTGAGCTCCTCTCAGGAGCAAACCTGAAAGTCTTTCCATCCACACTGCCAAGCAAGGCAAGGTATGGCCTTGGGACACAAGCCCAGGAGGGACAGAAATGTCCCCAGCCCTGACTTGGCCATTGTCTTCAAGCTGAGAACTGCTCCCTGGGCAGGAGCAGCCTGCATCTTCCCCCCAATGGTTGTGCAAAACTTAGAGCAGCATCTGGCCAAGGTTGAAAGACTGAGGACTTAAAACACTGTACAAGAGGTGAGAACTAATTTTGGAGGGATAGGACAGTTGAGTTACACCACTAAAGTCATTGTGTATAAAACCAGACCTTTAGAAGAACACAGACCCTGGTTTTTTTTAGTCTTTTTGGATTATTCCTTTAAGAATGCTCCTTTTGGTCTGGCACAACATGGAGTGACATGACAGCACTCTTTCCCCTCCTTTATCATTTTCTCTCAGAAAAAGCATCTGGCCTTGCTGCCTTTGTAGCTGGTTAAAAGCTTGACATGTCAGCTCTGAATAATTGAGCCAGGTTAATGGTAGAACAAAATTTACAAGCCTCCCAGCATATAAATCAGTTGGTACAGCTGTTTGGAGTAATTGCCAGCAATGGATTTGTGCTTTCTCACTGTTCACAGAGCTGGTCATCTTACGAAAGAAAATCAGTGGAGTAATTCCAGTACAATTATGTTTGAGCTACTGGTTTTCAAAAGGCCTTTGAAGCAAAATATTTACTTCCTCATTATTAATGCAGCACTGCCAAAAGCATGGGTAATATTCTTAGGTACCAAACCTGGCTCTGCATGCAGCAAGGACAGGGTTTATTGTGAATCCAGAGGCTGGTTACTGCCAAAATATTGAAATTGTCCTGCTGTCCCTGCTCTGTATCATTCTGTATAGGAATTTTATTGATATTTGAACAGGATGTATATTTAGCTTTTATAATTAACTACAATTAATTGTGTAATTACATCTCAGTGTGTACACACCCACCTTGCATCACTGCTTGCCCTCTCACTGGGCGCTGGTTCAGGGGTCAGTGGGCACCAAAGTCACTCCATTCTCTGCCCATTTCACTCCCTGGGTGGGTCTCTAGGAAGGCAGAGAGCAACAGACCTTTGACCTTTCGGGGACATTTGAATTTTGGGATTACTTTTGACATCTCAGTGATCTTTGACCCTCAGAAGGAGTATTTGACCCTTTGAATGTGAACTGTCACCTTTCAGGATGACCTTTGGCCTTCTGTGAGAGCCTCTGATCTCTTGGGATGACCTTTTACATTTGGCTGGTCTTCCACCTTCGGAATTTCGGGATGACCTTTGACCTTTCAGCAAACAAATTTCACTGTCAGGGTGACCTTTGACCTTTCTGTGACCTCTGATCTTTTGGATCTCTTTACATTTCAGGCTAATCCTTGAATTTTTGATGACCTTTGACAGTGTGAGGGACCTTTGTGTGACCTTTGACCTGTCCTTGACATTTTACCTTTATGTAACCTCTGATGTGTTAGTGACTTTTTACATCTCTAGTGACCTTTGAGCTTTCAGTGACCCTCAACCTTTTCAGCAACCTTTGACCTTTCTGATAACTTTCTGACTTTTTGTTATGACCTTTGACCTTTCTGGATGACCTTTGACCTTTCTGTATTGCCTCTGGGGATTGCCTTTGGCTTTTGTCGTTTTGAGTATGACCATTTACCTTTCTTCCCCCATGTGTTTTCAGGTTATTTTATTCCTTATTTAAGACAGACCCAGAACACTCTCTAGTCCACTTTTTCTTCAAGAAAATCCCCTGCATGTGATAGTTTTGTGGTGCTTGACTATCTGTGCTTTCAGAGGATAATACTTATTTTGTGACTGAAATTGTGTTTCAGCACTTCCCTGTTACATTTTATTCATGGTTAAAAGTATCTGGATATTCTTATTGATAGGAACAGCTGAATGTTTTTGAGCCCTGCTAATTTGACCTCGTAGTAATTCATAGCAGATGCATCACAAATTAATTATGTGTTCTGGGAAACAAAGATTCCCTATCATCCCTTCTGCTGGTTGCTGCCATTTGATTTCACTGATGCATCTCTTGTTGATGTTGTGTGAGACACAGCAAATCTTTACAGTCTCTTTTCTGTCCATTGTTCATAAACATCTGTCGGTGTCAGTTTTAATTTACTTCCCCCTTCCACTAAATTTTATTTGATCTGTATCCTCATTGATGTCTTCTGCATGTTAATAAGTGATCTTGCTCTTCGTCTCCTCCATTCCTGTTTTATGGTTTGACAACAGGGGATTCTAGCTGAGACAGCAGTATTAAAAGCATGAATTTGGAAAGTGGGAAGGGTTGATGTAATGCCCTAAATCCAGGCAGGAATGCTGCACAGGGTAGGGGAGTATCCCCTTGCAAGCCCATATCTCAGTGCCTTTGGTGTCAAGTCCTCCTGGCAGGAGATCCAAATGCATGTTGAAAATTAGGGAGGGAAGAGCCATGAAAACACTGAACACCCTGGAAGACCTTACTTGCAGGGATAACTTTCAGGGCAGCCCCATCTGTTTAGCTCTAAGAATTTAAGGAATACTTGATTAGTCTTAAGCACCCTACAGAAAAAATACAAATGTAATAACAAAGAAATCTTCAGTCTGCTAAAATGATTGTAAATAGACAGTGAGGCTAGTGAAATGCAGATTTGCAAGAAGCTGCAAAATCCTAACAGGAGAATTTGCTGTCAGACCATTATCTGGAGGTTTTCTTGGCCATCCATCCTTGGGAGTTTAAATGTGGCCTACCTAAAAATCTGGTAATGAATGGACATGAGGACATGACATGTCATCAAAACCACCAATTAAGACAAAAATCACCAGTCTGGACTCTGGTGGATAGGCCACCTTCACTTAATCTGGAAAAAGAACATAAATAAATATATAAATTACATATAAAAATTAGCTATATAAATTATATTCAATAAATAACATGGTTCTGCTACATTTCCTGAGCATTTCTGATAAAAAAAGGAACCAGAACTTTTAAAATACCATTTATTTTATGTAAGATCAGCAAAAGCAGCCAAGCAAACACTTCCAGGGGTTAGGTGCATAAAAGGAATGATGTGTCTCATGGAAATAATATTTAGAATAGCTGAGATTAAAGAAGTGACCCTGGCCCAGAGGCTATTCTAAGATATTGGATGATTCCTCATGCAGCCAAATTTCCTGGGAGGTTGTGAGCAATGTTTAGTGGGCATAAGGTGCAGTCTCACTTCCTCTGGATAAAAAACACGCTTAAACTCACACAGTGTTGGGTTACAGGTGCACTGGGAACGAAAGGGGAAAGCATATTTCCAAACCCAGGCAGTACTTCACTAAAATTCCCTTTGGTGATGCAAATTCATCCTGGGATTTTGCACCCAGAAGGGGATAACTTAACTAGGATCCTTGCTGATTCTCTCCCCACCCTATCTATCTATCCATCTATCTATCTATCTATCTATCTATCTATCTATCTATCTATTCATCCATCATATCTAGCTTAGCCTGAGACAAAATGTGTCAGCTTTTCCCATGGGCAGTACCTGGGATGCACTGCTTCTCAGCACAGCCTGCCCAGGGCTGCTCTCTCCCTGGGCAATCCTGGGAATATCTGCTGTGCTTTCATCTGTTTGTGGCATTTTGATTTTATTTGGTAACAGGGGAAGGAAAGGCTGGCAGTGTGAGAGTGGGAGGGAAGCAGTATTGGGTAGTGTCTGTTATCCCAAATTACAGCAAACCAGCCCCAAATGTGAGCTCTGGCAGTGAGTTTGTGTGTGCTGCTCGGGTGAAAACCAAATCCAGTACCCTGATGGCTTAGACTCGCCTCTTTTATGCAACACCTCCTTGGAGGAGGCCGACCCAGGTGAATTTTACACCTTGTTTTGCAAACTTTTGATCAGCCTTGCTGTACAAGGTCTCTCCTTGCAATTTCCACCCTACAAGGGCTGCATTTTAATAGGGAGGAAACTGAATCCTGTAACTCAAGCTGTGTGTGATGTGAATGAGTAAACCATGGGAAAACATGAGAAGAAACATCAGCTACAATATGAGAACAAACAAACAAACTTGATATTTACCTTCCCAGAGAAACAGGACAGAATTTTAGATTCTTTTCTTGCCATTAGCATACAAAAACCTGAGCAGACCTGACCAATCCCTTTGAAATAACTATGTTATTGCCCAATTCCTTTAGGTTTTTAGCATAGATGTAACTGGGTGTGTGACTGCTGCCAGTGTAACAGTTTGGAAAGGAAACAAAAGGCCTATTGATCCCTTGAAAACTCCACGTGTTTTCTGCCTTAGGGCTCTATGCTCAGCGTGACCTCCGTGGCTGTCCTTTATTCACACGGAAATGTTCTTGTCCTTAGTCCTGTTGCCAGGAGCTAATTTCTCTGCTGGGCTCTGCTGTCAGCCTCCTGCCATCCCTTGCCAAAGGTACTTCCATTGCATCTGCCTTCTCTTGGCACCCCGTTTTGGGAACTAAGGTCTGCAGCACACCGAGGGCTAGTCAGATCTTTTGTGATGGATTTTTCTTTATAGCTTCTTCCTGGGTTTTTTCCCTGTGCTATCTATCTCCTATCTTCTTATTATCCTAAAGCTGATTTTTTCTGACCTTGTCTTGAATCTGACACCGCCTTTGTGCTTTTCCCCCTTGGAGTATTGCTGTTCTGAATGTTTAAGGGTTTGTGGTTCTGCTTTCAACTTCACTTTGCTGCCCCAGCACACCTTCCATCTCTGGCATTTAGTTTTTGGGTAAAATTTCTTGTGAACCTGCTGCCCCTAAGCCTTGTTCCCACTGGTTCTGCCTGTTTGCACCAAGGATAGTGCTTTCCCTGTAACGCCTCCATCTGTGGACTGAAATATCTGTGCAGTGCACATCTGTGAGAGGTGGGCATGGAGGGCAGCCACAGAGCACGGTGATACAGCTGTGCTCCAACTTCCTGCAGCCTTGGCCACCAGGGAATGGCAGTCTCGAACGGCTTGTGTTGGATAACTTGCAAATTGTCCTTTTGTGGGACTGAAAATGGCACTGAGAGGTTTCCATGTGGCTCGTGTAAATGCCATAAACATTTTAATACAACTAAAGCATCCAGGAGACATGGCTACCATATGGTATGTCCGAGACACGGGCACTTATCCAAACAGTAATTCTCTCACTGCACTCATTTCTTTGGGGTGACAATGATGAGGGATTTCCTTTAACATCTCTAGAGGACACCTGGGCCTGCAATGTTCCTTTTAGAAAGGTTATTTCAACAATAGATATTTTCTAATTATTATACACAGTACAGTATCTGCTTCCAGAGTCATTGCTTTAGTAGAGAGCCATTTTATAGAAGCATTATTCACTGATAATGGTCATATTCTTGCCATTTATTGCCAAATAAATATAACAATAAATGAGCAAATATTGCCTCAAATGTGCCTGTCTGAGCACCTTCAGTCACTGAAGGTTATCAGTGCAGACAGACTGAAACAACCAGGCATCTGCAGCCTCCTCTGTACCTTTCTCTTCTTTCAGGTGTGTGTACAACCCATTCCTGTAGCACCCTGGGGTTCTCTCATGTTGATGTCACTTTGTTAATATTTTCATGGGAAATGCCCCAGAAAAAAACCAACTTGATTAACCTACCTTTTTAAATATATATTTATCTTTAATGTGTAGATCTGGTGTATTTGTTCTTGGACAAAATCACATGAACCTCTGCTTAGGCTCGGGGTTTCTCCAAAGAGGCAGTGTCACATTGTGGTCAGGGGAGGCCAGGCTCAGCTGCACTTTGGTGCTTGTCAGGCATCCAAACCCCTTGGGACCTCTGGCCGGGTCTGCTGGATGTGTTTCACACCTTTGCTGCATTCTGAGTTCCAAAACACAGGCTCCATGCCATGGGGCCTTTCCCTCTCCCTTAGGTGCTGTAAATGTATTTTCTTGAAGTCACAGTGCTGTCTGCAGGAGCTGCAGGAATGTTCTGTAAATTGGTGTCCTGGCAGTTGGGAGATGTATGAAATGCAACGTTTGTGTGTCAGAGCAGCCTTAAGCATTGTTATAGGCTGTGATAATTTCCAATCTGTTGAACTCACACTGCACTGTAAAACACCTTGCCAGAAAGGAAGCAGTTCCTTGGTTTGTCTACTTTGAGCAGGCCATTTAGACTGAAATTCTGCATGAGCCCCTGTGAGGTGATGCCATAAACTGCAAACCAAGTGTGTTCCCCCAATACCCAGTGATACCTCAGCCAGATGCACACCTCAGGAGACTGGTGTGATCTTTCTGTTCTTATTGCCACATGAAGACCTGTTACTGCCAGGCAAGACCTGGACATGCAGATGAACCCTGGGAGAATTTAATTTTTTTTTAAATATCCTTGAGCAGTAGTCAGAGGAGCAAACTTTATTTTTGCAAAACATTCCTCCTAACTTCAGAGCATGTTTGACAGTTTTCTGTCTCTCATTTTCTCCATTGGAGGCAGGAGAGGAGGAGCTTGTATATTAGTTATTAAGGCAAGAAAAGGATACACACCCCACTCAGCTGCCCCAGCCTGGCATGAGGAATCAGAAGACTACACTGATCTGAGCTCTTCTTCCTTGCCCAGGTTTCTGCAGAGGGAAGAGAAGGAATGAAACGCAGGAGCCTTAAAACATCTCCCTCTCAGTGCTGTGTAATCCTGATTCAAGCTTTTGGTGGCTGTAGGGAAGCTGGGAGCTCTGCTTGGCACCATTAACCTTGGCTGTCAGGTGAGCCTGAGGGGAGAAGAGGCTCTCCGACTTATTGCTGTGACCCCCTAACATGCCAGCCCAGCACTAGTTTAATTCCAGTAAATTCAATACAGTTACACCAGAGATCAATTTGTTCTGAAGTATTTTTGGTGTGTTCATACACAGAAGTGTCAGATATCATTAGCAACAGAAGTTTATCTTGTGAGATAGTATTAAGAACCTGATAGAAGTGTGATTTTGTTTCATACTGGCAGCGAGTGTAGGAAATGCTGTTTGACTCTCTTCACAGCATGGATTAGCAAAATTAGACTTGTCTCCTTTGCACTAACAAGCCCCAGAACAGAATGTGAGCCGTTAAATGAAGGAAATTCCTTTCAGACACACACACACAAAGCTGTGGGAAGAAAACCATCTAGGCTTCCAGGAGGACAGATTATTACAGAGTTCATATCTGTAGGGCATCCACTCTGCAGGGCTTTTTGTGCACAATGACATGACTTTATGTATTTATTTACATTTTCTGAAGAGTTCACATGATGTTGCCATGGGGGATGCTGCAGTTGTCTGGGGTACCCTTTTATATTTACATCACACACACAATTCTGCCTATATACTGACTTGATGCTGTTTGACAATCAGTAACTATGGTGGGGCCGTTAACAGTTTGAGTCAGGTTTTAATATAGTTAGAGAATTGTTGTGTCTTCATTTTATTTTACCTTCTGTTTATTTTTCATTTCTTTCCATTTTGCATGAGTAATGCCTTTGGAACCTAGACAAACCTGGAAGCTGGCAAATCCTGTTCTCTGAGGGTCTACAGAGCACTGCTTGCCCTAGGCAAGATTTGCAGAGAAGATCATTTCTGTATAAGCACCCAAGTAAGTGACCAAATTCTAACTCAGCCTTCAGGGACAACCTGGGTGCCAGGTGTGCCCTAGTCAGATGGTTGAGTATTTCTGGTAGCCCTGGACAGCCATAATGAACACTTGAAATTTTCCCTGAAACCTTTTTAAAATCTGCCCTCAAGGCTGAGCCCTGAGCTGATGTAGTGAAAGAGAGAGACTTTATTAATTTTCACCTGGTGGGCCTTGAAGCTGGCCCAAGTTAGTTCCACTTACAAATAAATTTCAGCTTCTAGTAGAAGTTAGGTGAGGACAAAAAGCACGAGTTTCAAATCTGTTTCAAAGCATGTCTCTGTGGAAGTTTAGTTCACAGGCTCTCTGTTCACACAGTGAGGAGTAAACAGTAATATTTCAAAGTATTCCTGGAAATTTCCTCCCATGACTGTCACTATAAGCACACACCATTATTCTCTGTGTGGTTTTAAAGAGGATTGTGTGAGGAAACTCTTGAATTCTGAGCTCACAGTTCAGGTAGCAAGGCCTCAGGGTACAGTGAGAAAATTGCCACTTTTACCCCAACAGATTCTTTTGAGCTGAAAAGAAGTGGCTCTTCCATGATGTTTTATGTTTTTTCCTCTTCACTGCTTCCTTTCTTCACCTCCCCCTGCCCCCTCTGAACTTTTCAGATACTTGGCTTCCAAATGTCAGAAAGGAACCTGGCACTACAAAGCTTTAGAACTTCATAAAATCTTCAGAGAACTGTTTGAATGCCACAAAACCATTGCTCACGTCCAAATGACGTTATTTCAGTCCTCAGTGACAGTGCATCTTGACCACATTCATGACCATTATTGATTCACCTCAGAGGTTCACACCAGACTTCTCTTGCTCACATACACGTTTAACAAATTACTGTCTTTCAGAGGAATTGAATTATTTGACGTTTGTTCCCAGAAAAGGTATTAACTGCCTGTCATGTATTATCTGTTATTTCATTAATTATTTATCACTTG
Organism: Aleadryas rufinucha; assembly: GCA_013397815.1. Taxonomy (NCBI): domain Eukaryota; kingdom Metazoa; phylum Chordata; class Aves; order Passeriformes; genus Aleadryas; species Aleadryas rufinucha. The sequence continues at coordinate 249,658 of VZTH01001641.1, forward strand.
TAATCCTCATTTAGGAAGTTCTAGCTATTCATCCAAGAATGGTATCGTGCAACGTGTGCCATAGTTGTGCAATCATATAGAGTAATGAAAAGCTGTCACTATTTCTGGAAGCCGGTGCTGCTGCCTGCCCATTCTTGTCCCTCATCCTACACGGTCCCTTCTTGCTCTTTCAGAGAAGGAGGCCAAGAAACTGATCTAGGTTAAAACTAACAAAGGGAAATCTTGGCCAGACAGATGCTTGTGTTGGTTCAGAAAGGAGCTGGCAGCACGGGGAGGTTTCGGAAGAGAGTTTGACTTTGTCTTCTGGCGGCCAGTGCAAACTGATTTAATCTGATTGAAAAATGGCATTGTAAAATGTTACCCATTCCTGAAGAGGAGCTGCTGTGCAGCCAAAACAACAAGTCTGAGACTGCCCCAGATGTCAAAAGTGTTTTAACTTCTCTGAGATGTGGGTGCTTTCCCTTGCAGGGGCAAAGGGATCTCCTGAGTGCCCTTGGCAGGTCTTTGGCACCAGTAGTCCCTACCATAGCATCATATCCTCTATATTTTCGGGTGGGATTGAGAGTGTGGCATCATATAAATGCACTGCCCAGTGGTTCTCTGTCCCCAGTAAAAATATTGGCCTAACTTTATCAACAGGAAAAAAAAAAATCAGTCAAATAATGCCCTTGTCCAGTACAAGTTGGGACATTCCTGTTTACAAAATGGCTTTGTCCTGCCCCACTCCTATGACCCCAGTGCTGTCTCTTGATGCATTTTCCTGTACAGAGAGAGGAACACCAGTGCTTTTTAACGTGCAAGTTATTCAACAAAGAGCAGCATGGCAGAGCACAGATACAAGCCTAGCACACTTTGAGGCTCTTAAAAACAATTACAAAGTACAACATACAATGCATCATCATCTATATTTATATTTTCTACCTATATTTATAAAAACTTTCTGGCAGTTCTGCCAGCTTGGCCCACAGGACTTCAGCCATTGCCCTCTGCTCCTCACTCAAGAGCCAAGCACTTACTAAATGAGAATGAGAGTCAATAATGAATGATAGCAACAGGGTTAATTGTTTTCATTTCTGGGTCAGCAGTAGACTGAAACACGTTTAGAGATGTAAAATAAAAAAGATAGAAACAGCATGGTGGTTAGAAGGAAAACCAAGAAAGCCCAGCATAGTGCCAATTACTAAACAGCCTTTAGTCTTCCTCTTCGCTGCTGATCAGCCAAGGAGCTCTTGAAACAGATAGCTGCATCTCACATGACAGCAGGAATGAAGATTCACCCTTGACCTGTGTATTTGCCCTGTGCAGAGTGTTTCCTCCTGCTCCTGATGAAACTGCTGGAAGATCTGGGCTCCCCCTCTTGACATGCCTTGTCCTCTCACTCTCCTTTTTGTTTTTCTGATTGTCTTCTGGATTGTTGACTTTTGGTTACTTATCTACTTCTCCTCCTCCCAGTGCCATCGTGGGGGATGCAAACAGTGGGTCAGGTCTTCTATTTCTCTTTACTCTCGGGTTAAAAAACAAAGCATCACATCTTGACAATGCACATTGGTTTTTGACCTTGAGCAGTTTGCTAGTGAGTTTGATTTTCTGCCTCCTCCTCCTCCTGTAACCTCAAGTCTCTTGAGCACCTCTCATCTTCTCTCCAAGGTCTTTTCCTTCTTTGTGTTCCCACAACCGTTTATCTTGCATGCAAGGGGGAGCATCAGTTTACTAGAAAGGGAATGATCCATTTAAACATCACCAGTCTGACACATATTGATTTTTATTTTGGGAGGTAACATGTAAAACACATAAATAAAATGCAGGCTTTGGTGGCTTCCTTCTGGGTCAGGTTGCAGCTGCTCCATCACTGATACCACATCACAGCAATGTCCAGCAGCCTGTGCAACCCAGGTCTCCACACTGACCCTGCTGTAAACTTTCTCTGAAGGTGTAATTTGCATCACACCCCTGTGTGTGTGTGTGCTTAACTCCAGAGTGGTACAATGACACACCTCCAGCCCTCAGTACTGCTTGTCTTCTTTGAATCCACGTGCTGAGAGCGACTCCGTGCTCCACACCTGCCGTAATCAGCCAACTGTCCATGGCCATTCATCAGCCTGAACGTGTGCCAAGGCTTGGGAATGGGAAATCTCAGCACCCGAGCACAGAGACACCCTGAGACTGCAGGGAGGCTCACACAGTGCTGAGAGCAAGACCAAAGGAAGAACTCAAACAAGAACTGTATGTACTGCTTCAGATGTGAGTCCCCTTAATAAAACATAATGCAGTTTAAGGTCCATCAGCTGCCGGGCTGACATTAACTTCCCTGCAAAGTCTTTAGGATTAACCCAAAACACCCACAGCCCCACTGCAGAAGGTCAGAGAGCATTTTGCATTGTCTGTCCATACAGTTTCCCCCAGCAGAACAAGTGCAATGTTATCTTTAGCTGCCCAGTAAGATCTCCAAGGGGATGATGAGCTCTGAAAGGGTCTTCACGGGCATGTGATGGTGCAAAGGATGTGTTAGTCAGGGGGATTGTCCTTGTGGGATCTGATTCCTCTTGTAGCCTTCTTCTTCTGCCCCTGGGGACAGTGGAGGTGCCAGCTGTGCTGCAGAGGGGCTGGGTACCTGTGTGTTTGCCTTTGCTGTGAGCCACTGCAGCCTGTGCTCTGCGGTGCTGTGCTTGCCTGTCCCCACAGAGCAGAAAGGTCTCAGCATGAGCAACTGAGCCCCTTCTGCTGGAAGCTGCCAGATGCTTGCACCCAGGTACTTGGTGTAGTCTGGAACAAAAAAAAAACCCAACAAACCTTTTTGCAGAAACCTGTTGTACCCTTTATTGCTCTAACTCTGCTCTCTGTGCTTTAACGCCAAGTTGGTTGTGGCCCTGCCATTTCTCTTGCTGTTGGTACTTAGCTCCTGGCTGCTTGAAATACCTTAATGCTGACCTGTATTTACTGACAATTGAGCTTTTCATGGTTTTGTGGAAAAGCACACGCTGCTTTTGATCCTGAAGGGAATTAATGCAGAAAATCAGCACAAGTTGTGTACCTTTTGAAATCTTAAGCACGAGGCTTTCTTTTCATTTAGCGTCTCATTGGAAGTTGCTATTTTTAAAAATCACAGAAAAGCTTTTTGTAGTGCCACATACGTCTTGGGAGGGCTTTTTAAGTATCAACGTAATTCCTAGAGAACCTTTTTTTTTGATAGAAAAGCTTCTACCAGTGCTGTTTTTAAGTTTACTGTGAGCTGAGCTGCAGTAATGCAGAAGATCAAAGAAAGTGGCTTTGTGCCTTCCAGTCAGCAGAAGTTCAGAGGTCTTGCCTGTGACTGTACCTGTTTATAACAGATTGGTCTGACTTCACCTGAGGGAACAAATGAACAGAAATAGCTGACTTAAACTGGGGGAAAAAAAAGAAAAAAATATTGTTGCTGGATATGAGAAACTACCACAAATTGTTGAAGGCGATCACTGTGCAAATCCATCACACCGAAATATCTCTAACTGATTGCGAGACAGCTTCAAAAGTCCAGAGAACTTTGTGCTCAGGATGCAAAAATGAAATTTTTAGGCATTTAGCTGACAGTGTAACTTAGCCAGCTGCTTCTGTGGGCAGTTCTTGAAACTGTCAGGGGTTGTCCACACAGGGGTTGAAACAGGGGTTGTCCGCACTGCTCTTGTGGGCTGTCCAGAGCCTGAATGGGAGCCATGTGTCTCTTAATGGATTCTCTCAGCCTCAGTAATGTGGTTTAGGCATTTCTATTTCTTGACTATACCTAAGAGACAATCCAGTCAATACAATGTAAAGCAGCTGTTTTCCGCTCACATTTTAATACTTTACCAGTAAGAGTCCATAGAGGTTTCCTGGAGAAATCCAGGTGAAGACAAGTAAAGCCTACTTTCAAGCTGAGTTTTTCAGAATATGCTTTTGAAACCTTGAAAAGTTTTCCTGAAAAAAGCTCACTCATACTTGAAAAGTATTGTAATCAATATTAGAGCTGAGTGCTTAGAAAAAGGAAAAGAGAAGGCAAAGGAAACTGATATCATTAGGGGAAACTGTGAACATATTTTATATTGCTTTCCCTAGAGGAGATATAGCTCAGAACGTGTTCAGATCTTAAAATACCATTGTTTGAAAAGTGAAAATGAGAGTAAAGAGCTGAAGCTGTGTGAACCATTGCCAGTCTATATGAGCCTGAAATTTTCTAATCCTCACGACGTGAATCAGAATGAAAAATGCTGCATGGGGTGTTGTGAGACTCCCAGTCCTGCTCTGGAAGGATAAGGCACGGCCAGAACCTTAATCCAAACTATCAGCTGAACCAGATCTGTCTCTGCCTCGAGGGCTCTGTGCTCTCCCAGTGCCTTGCTCCTGGGACCTGTCCTAAGGGCAGACAGCTTCTGGGAGATCTTGTCTTACTTTCTCCTTCTCTCTGAGCTACCCAGCCGATTTGTCAGGTGTGCAGCACTTCTTACTCTAGAGGTCAGTATAGTGTTAGGAATGGAAATGATGCATATCCAATTCTTTTTCCCTGATGAGATGTTCCAGGGTGAACTCTGAATCATACTCCTTCCCATATAAGATGGGAGAGAAATTTCATACTGGAGAAATGTATTTGTAAAAGCACAAGAGCCAATATGGGAAGCTCAGAGGGCGTTTAAGAAAACAATCATTGAGGCTCTTTGTTGAATGGAAGTTATGCATGCACTAGTAGTAATTTTCTGAAGCCATAGACAATAACATAATGTGAGTGGGTGATGGCAGAAATTACATAGGGTGAAATTTAGGGAGCTGACAGCAGCCTATGCATCACTTAAGGACTATTTCTGAGGGCTTAATTGTGGCTTAAATAGCCTCGTGCTCATCTTCAGTGTAGAAACAAATTCTGTCTAGAATGAGCACCACGAACACAGAAAGTGGAATCTGATCTGCTGTAAAACTCCTGTGTCAGGGCAGGGGTGTTCTGTGCTGAGAACAGATGTGGGCAGTGCAGATTTATGTTGGAGAACGCACACTATCAAGGTCTAAGGCTGTGTTTTGCCACAGGATGCACTGATGTTAGTCCAAAGAGATGCCATGAGAATATCAATCTTTAAACAAATGGAAAAACTGAGCAATGAGCAGACCCCAGCTACTGTGGTGATTTACTCCATTTGTGCATGAGTTGTGTGGCTGATAACACCAAAAGCAATCCCACTCACCAGTGCTTCAGAGGCTTTTACTTTACTTTAGGGCGGGCTTTCTGCAAATATTCAGACTTGGTGTTATGAGTGCTTACAAAACCAGCTCTTTTTTAGCTCTGTTGTGTGACTTCAGGGGAAATCAGAACTGGACTGTCACATCTGCCTTTGCTACAAAATGGTTGTGTGTTGGTTCAGCAGGAGAAGAGAAGAGGCTCTGAGAGAGATCAGGCTTCCAAGCCACTTTGCATAGTGCATATTGAACTCTGAGTTTTTCAGTCAATTCTTGGGATGTGTTTTCAAAACTGTGATGGGCAGAATTAAAGCTGAACCCATCAAACTCTTCCTTATCTTTAAATACTTGGATTTCTTGTAATATTTAACTTTTTTCTTAGCATTTCCTGGACTTAGCATTCTTACTTCTGAGACAATCAATATTCCCCTGTAATGTATTTTGTCATATGTTCTCAATAAGCATTTTCAACTTGAAATCCTAATAAATGTTATTTTTGTCAAAACAGAAGAGGTAAATTGAAGTAGTCTCCTGAAAGCCACTTTGAAAGCAGAAATATAGATGAAATATTAGGATTACAGTAATAGCACTTTTCAAAACACAAAGCTTGATGGATTTAACTGTTTCCTTTTTAATTAAGAAGCAACCTGCAAATCATTGCCGTCCTCTGGAAAGAGATCTGTTATTCAGATGTCTGCTAAATTGTTTTCATGAATTCTATTCTGGTTCTGCGTTTGTTCACAAATTGTCTACTTTTATTATTCACAATGTGTGATTGGACATGTGGTATATTTTCTGCTCTCTGGTTTAATGACTGAAACATTTTGACAGGGAGTAGCAAATGGTGAATGACAACTAGGAAACAACATGCAACTTGGAGCATTTACAAACATTTTCAAGAATATTAACAGTCAGAAGAACACTGCTGAAGCCTGGGTAGTCTGACCTCTATGAATGATAATGATTCACATCTCAGCCATTTAGTTACAGATGTATTTCAGTCAGTTTGTCATTTGTCCAGATCCATTAGGTCTGCAAGCGAAATCATTGTCTATGAATGATGTGTTTTTCAGTCTGTCCGAGCTTTGATTTACTTGTAAATAAAGCCTAATTCTGAAACTCGGCCACAGAGGAGCAAGTTTTCTGATTTCCATATCAGGGAGGTGAACTAAAATTATGTACTTGAGTCCTCTAGGACTGACACAAAGGCGGGCACTGCATTCTTGTTCAAAGAGTTATAAATGTGGTGCTAAAGTCAGCGTGCCTGCACATTAGCATTAGAAACGCTGCATTTCTGAGGTATAGAACTAAGCTAAGGTCATTTAAAAATATCCTGACACTTTTATTCACGTATAAGAAATAGCTTATTTTATTTGATAAACCTCATTCTCTGTCACCGTGCGAAACCCATCAAGTTTCTTCACTTCTTCAGCTTGGCAATTGAGAAACAGCCCTATTCCAGTTCAGAAGGTTTTTGAGATGGTGGATGGTGTGATTCTCACACAGAATATGTGCAACTTTTTTTTTTTATTTTTTTTTTTTCCCCCCACAGCCTGGGGTTCTCGAGCTGGATGAATGATTGAGATTTTGTAACACTGCAGGCAAAATTCCTTCCCTTGATCCGTGCTGTAGATATCTTTTGCATTGTCTGCACACATGGTACTTTCATTTACATCAATGGGAATTCCACGTGCTGAATAAGGAAGAAATATTTGCATTCTGGATAAGTGCCTTATTTGGGCACTTACTTACTCACTCGGGCAAAGCTCCCACTGACTTTGATCTTGTTGGCGAGCTGCCCACTGGGTTTGAAGCCCTGGTTTGAAGAGTTGCTAAATGGTATTTTAATGGCAGGGGTCAGCAGTGATTGCCATACAATTTTTCTTGCCTTCCCCATCACAAAGTTATCATCTGGAGTAAGTCATTGCAGTTCTTTTTGGAAGATTAATAGCTCTCCACTAGTAACAGAAAGCAGTACACCCACTGATGAGTTTATCATTTGAACTTTGAATCCAGTCAGGAAGTTGAGACGTAAGCTCTTCCATGGTGGTGATTTGTGGTGTATTTCCAGTTTTCAGGGTCAGGTTATTAACCAGAGTAACAGTGATATAAGCACATGTCGTAGAGAACATGAATCAGAGGAAGTGTCTGACAAAGACTTCACTGTGCAGGCAGTTTTCCTGGGAGGCTGTGAAAGTCTGACTTGTGTCATGAAGCTCCAGGTGTCAGGCTTGAAAATACCACGAGTATTAACAACCTGCATGTGCAGATACAAAACTTTTCTTGGCAGCATTTTTGGTACTCGAATGATTTTATGCTGTGGCCTGTCTATGGAAGAATTTAATTTTCCTCTAGAATAACACGGTTCCTAGAGGTTTTCTTTGCTTTTCCCTATCACTTAGAGGGAGAAAAATAGTAGCAAGAAACCAAGCCAACCAACCTGTATTAACTTGTAACTTTTTACGTAGGTAGAGTGTTCATTACTTTGTGTTTAGTAACAATGCTCTGGGTTGCTATTAAAATTAGGATATCAAAAGAGCATAATTGTCAGCGAATTTCTAATGCTTGTCCTGTCATCCTGAGAGTACTGAAACATAAAATATTCTGGAGGAAAAGCTGTGTTGTAAAATATAAATATTATTTGAGCTATGCCAACACTGGAAATCATTACCCATAGAAAATTCTGATATTCTGCCATGTTTCTGTCCTGAATTGAAATAAATATTGAAAAAAAATGATGAACAGGGAGTTCTGAAGAGCACTGTAGTATAGAAATATTTAGCCTTGCAATGTTATGGAAACATGTTATGGAAAATGTAGTTCAGGTGTCTCTTACCTCTATCCAAGTGCAGGATTAGATGGTTTTGCAACGTGGTCTGTTGCATGCTAAACTCCCTTTCACAGCTTCCACAAAGTACTAAACATGGGGAAAAGACCAGAAAGGCAAATTCCAGTCTAGGAAAATCTGATTTTTGTGAAGGTTTTTTTGGTTTGCTTAATTAACTTTTTTTTTCTCATTGCAAATCACTTTGAGGGAAAACCTCTCAGTCAAGTCTAATAATAATAATAATATGGAATTCAACTTCTCTAGTAATAATAATATGGAATTCAACTTCTTCTTTAATAGTTGTACTCAGAGTTATGGTAAGGCAAGTTCTCCTATCTGTTTTGTAACAATCTGTTCAAATCCACTATGAAAACGTCTGTCCTTCAACTGCATCGAAAATAATGCTGAACCCCCTTTCTGTAGGGGCTCTTACTCAGGGACTGAGATTTGAGGGTAATTCTTGTGCAGTGAAATCACCCAAGTTTTGTGGACTTGGTGAATAGCATGTGAGACAGTAGCACTTGGGTTGGGCTTGAGAGAAGAAACATTTGTTTTCTGCTCCGGTGGCTTAAGCCATGCCTGGGGTCAGGTGGTGAAGCCTTTAACTGAGAAGGACCTGCCTGGCTCCTCTTCTGTGTGATAACTTCTGCTTTCCACCTTGTAAGGGAGTGTAGTCCCCACTGAGGAGCTATTTTCACATGTTTAGATATTCAAATAGTAGTGCTCTAAAGGAAATATGCACCCCCCCCCAAAAGAAGAAAAATCCACATATTGCACACAGTTAACTCTGTGCATTATAAAAATGAGAGATAGAAGCGCTGGGGGAAGAAACCCGTTCTCAGGAGTGTCCTCGCTCCTCTGAAGGCTTTGTTTCAGCCACTAGGTGATGCAGCAGCTTCTTTTTGTGTCCTGGGAAGCCGTGGAGGGAGAAGCTTGGAGAGTCTGGCATATGAATTAGGAATGAGTAATTGGAGAAGATCTCCACTCCTCTAGAAGCGATACAGACTAGATAATAGCCCTTGGAAAACTAACGAGATGATAGGATTTCCAACTTTACATTTTCTAATTGCTTTAAATGAAACCCCATTAGAAACAGCTGGTCTGATTCTCAACTGATATAAATTGTCATATATTTTTGGATTTAAATAGCACTCGGCTGGTCTATCCCAGATGTAAACTCTGGCCTAGATTATGTGATTGCTATCAGCTTGGAATGGAAACTTCAGCACTACTTTTACAGGCAAATTTATTTTAATGTATTATCAGGAAAACCCAGCATATTTCCAGGTATTGTGTATCTGAAAAAATAATCACCAAGACGACTAAGAAGACAGTTAAAGTAATGCACGTATCCACATCATCACTGCTCAGGGCAGAGAGATGAAACTTGAGTCCCAGGCACATGCTGGTGACAGGTAATCTAGGGCTGGATGCTCTGAGCCAAGGACATCTTCAGCTTCCTGAATCCAAGGAAAGAAAAAGGCTTTGTATTTTTCAGTGTCTGCTGAGACCCACACAGAACTGGAAATACTTGGAGTAGGATGATAGAAAATAGCTTTTTAGCAAAAGTAAAATGGATCATATTTAAACAGATTCAACCCATGAGATATTGTAATTCTTATTTGAAAGGAAATTAACAAATGGTTTGTTGTTCATTCTGGGCCAGATCCTCATCTACCCTAAAGTCAGAAAAAGTCCTAAATCTGGCTCTTAACATTTCCTTTTCATTGCAGTTCGGACGACTTTGAACAGCCCGTTGCTACAGCCCTTTCCAACAACATTGTTTTTATAGGTCTTTGACTTGTGTTGAAAGAATTGTCTTACTCCTGGATCTAAGGCCTGAGGGAATTGGGTCACAGTATCTGAAGTCTGCAATGATGCAGAATTACAGGGGTGGGGAAGTGTAATTGTCTCTTGTTTCTACTTTTCTATGGTGTGTTTGTTTTCTAAAGGAGGAGGAAAAAACCCAATTAGAGCAGGATTAAAGAGGGAGGGAGAAATATTTTCCAGTAACCATGAGCTAACCACTGATCTATAGTAGATAAGGTTTTTATAGGCAATAGGTCTATTTCTGATCTAACTTAAACTAATTTCAGAGCAGTCAATGCCAATATACATTGCTTTAAAAGAAAGACTTCAAATGAGCTCACTCAGGGAATGAAATAGCACTGAACTTCTTAAATATTTGAAGCTGTGGGAGTTATTCTGGGGAATAAATTGTCTGAAAGAGTTGGATTCCAGATTACTTTCCGAATTAACGACATCTTTCCTGCATGTTTGTTGTTTTACAGAATTAGACAATCAAGCATTTTAGAGCTTTCTGGGTTATAAAGGGTTAGAAACCCAAAGTCCTGTACTGTTGATATCAATATAAATATATTTAGCAATAAAGGATTGTTGTGTTAATCTATATATTGATCAGTTAAAATTATTAAAAACGCCGTATTCAAAACCACAGTTTATAATGAGACATTGGTTGATTAAAATTTTCACATCCCAGATGGTAAATATTCTTTGATAGTAAACCATTAGGTTAAAACTTGGAAAATTCCGAAAATGCAACGGACGGGTTGCTTACATTTCTCCCAATGCAGACAGTGTAAACCACTGTTCACATTATTGTTATTTACATATCACTATTTCCTGTCATCTGTTTTGAGTTAGCCTTGCCCCAGCTCGTGTTTGAATCACAGCCATGGCTGGAGAATGTTTTGCCACAATTGTTTCCACTGCACTTAAAACATACGAGGCATTGCTAACATTGGCCTTGGGTTTTTTAGATGAGTTGTTCTATCAAAACTTAAGTCTGGGGATGCATTTGATTTGCCATGATGGAAAACATGAAGGTATTGTAGAGGAAATCAAGACTGGGCAGGGAAATACAAAACAAGGGGTTGGCTCATAGGCTTTGTAAATTGAAAGCCCTCAGTGAAGCTGGACTAAGTTGGTTTCAGTACATCAGAGGTCTCCTGCTTTTGTGTCCAGCCTTACTGACTAAAATTTACTTTCTTAAAATATGAAGGCCAAGGTTTGCACAGAGTAATATGCTTCCAAGAGGAGTTTCAATCATTAATACTGTAAAACCTGTTGTAAAGTGGGGAGGGTGGCCAAGTGGAGGGAAAACACACTTGCATATATAGATAAGATTCTATTTCAGGAAAGAAAGTAATCCAAAATTGACATCATCTGGTTATCTGTCCCAGTAAGAATTGTATTACATTCCAGGTTAAATGAATCTAGAGGGACTATATCTTTTTCTGGACATATTTAGTGAGATTTTTTTCACTTGGAGCTTATGTTGGTGTATTGATAAACATATTCCTGAAACCAGCTGAACTGAATGCAGATGCACTTAAAATTCAGAAGTATTTGGTCTCATTTTCTTCTCTCCTGCCTTTTAAAAATTTATTTTACGCTGATGAATGCTGATGCTTTTAGTGAATTTTCATCAGATAGTTGCTGTTATTGCTAAGATGTTTTTTCATGTGCTGTAAAAGATTGTATTTACATTCATTCAGTTCAGACACTTCAGCTGATAGAAACTCTCTCTGTGCTGAAGACAAATGAGTTCTGCTGGTATGTGCCAGGGTTTGTGGGTCTGGAGAGCTGTAGAACTGGTCTTCTCTGAGTGAATATCATCATGGAGGAGAGGAAGGAAAAAGAGAAAGGAAAAGCAAACACATTACAAAACATCCTTCCCTCCTTCAGATCTGTGTTTCCTTCTACCATTCTCAGAAGATTATCCTCTCTGTCATGGGCAAGAATGACAAGTACAGTTCATGTCAAAATCTGGTAATAAATCTTCATGCTTATATTGCTGCTTCCACCTCTTTTTCTGGATACATTTTCAGAGGAGCTGCCAATGCCACTTATCAGTGAGTAGGGCTGAGGAGTGAGAATTTGAATAAGGTGCCTGCTTAGAGGCAAACCCAGACCCTTCAAAATCACCAACTTTGTATTGTTCTTTGTTTTAGGACCTGAAATGGAACATGCATCTTTCAATATTTACTGGCTTTCCATCATGGGAGAGGCTGACTGTAGCTGCTTATGGCTTTTACTCTTTTTAATCACACCAGGTTTTAATCATTTGGGCTGAAATTAGAAGATACACTCAAGATTTCAAACAGCAGAGGTCTAGAAGCCATTCACTCCAGCACTATCAGCTCTAAGGGAGGGATTGGGTTTGCTTCCTTGGTAGCTGATAACATCTGCTGATAGCCTTGCACGTGCAATAAAGGGACAGAATGCAGAGACACAACAGCTTGATCTGTCTTCCCCATGGAAGGAGGGGCTGCCTGCTTTGGGAGCACCAAGCCTCTCACTCACACACATCCTTCGTGCTGAGTGAAGGCCGTGGGGGACTTTCTGCAGATGCTCTCCCAGTGTCCAAACAGAGAATGTGCCAGGACCTCCTGTGTGCACCCAAGCCCCACGGAGGTTGGTCCCTCGTGACTCTGGTGTTGAGCCTGCCCTCCCTGCTGCAGGGACAGCTCCACTGATGCATGGTGGGCCATTCAGCTGCTGAGCCTTCTGCCACCAGGCACCAAAAGGCTCAGTTTTTAAGGCCCTGTCATAATTTCATGTGCGCGGAAAGTAATTATCCTAAAAATGCAAGGAACAAAGGGAAATTTTTTTCCCTTTTAATCCCCTTGCATCTCAGTTTTGCATCTGCAAAATGACAACAATATACTGCTGCTCATAAAAGTGAAGATGTGTGTTGTATTCCTCATGAATCATGCAAATGCTGTGTGATGTCCCATATTCTAGTTAAGCATACAAGGAAACAAGCAGTGCTATTGTCAGAGCTCAGCCTCGAGAGAGGTGGGAGGGAAAAGGCTGAGAGGTTTTTCCAAGTGAGGATATCTAAGGAAAGCACTGACTAATTGCTCTTCCTGCAAATGATTTCCCCGCTTTTCACTTAATAACTGGGGGTTCTTGAAGAAAGGTGGTGTATCAGAGAAGGACATAAATTATATTCCCATGCATAGCAGGATGGAATGAAAGCAGTGATATCTTTGGTGTTTCTGGACTTTCTGAGTATGAATTAAAATGAGATCTGAAGTCACCTTTTCTGCTGACTTCAAGCCCCAGGACTGACATGGATGAAGTGGCATCGTAAAATAGATGTTAGTGGGTTTTGGAGATCTACTTGCTGATGGAGGTGACTATCACAAATTCTGCTTTTGTAGCAGGTTCTGCTTTGTCTCCTGCTTGTGGCTGCATCCCCGCTCATGTCCAAGCCTCCATTTCCAGTCTGAGTCTGCAAACAGAGCCCCAGTCCCGGGTGTGAGTGGGTTTGTAAGGTGGGGATTGCTCCTCTCCTTTGGCAGACATGGTCCTGTGCTCTCCCGGGCTCCTGCATCACACAGTCCTGTTCATAGGTGCAGACACATCACCCATCTGACACAGGAATATTTGATTTCCCTCCCAAGTGTTCTGCTCCCACAATGGGAAGTTGTGACAGTGTAGGTACCCTTGAGCCTGCCGAGGTGAGGATGTTCCCATTGTGCTGATCCCAAGGCCACAGATGAGAGGAGGTGGTATGACTCAATCTGATTAGAAGGTATTAAACCACTTCATCTTTTATCCCTACAAGCATAACCCGAGGACAGCTGTGGGTGGCTGTAACGTTGCTGTCTCATTTTTCTTTGTATTTCTGTTGCTCAATAAACATTAACACGCTGTAGGAGAGTTAGAGATTTTATTTAGCTGGAGCTGTAAAAATGCTTCTTCCCCTTGAATTTCATCTCCTTTTTTTCCTTTGTTCTGCTGATGACTGGCATCATCTGTTCATCTCCTGGAGGGTTTTGAACTCTGTTATTATGATTGCCTCTTGCTGCCCTTGTTTTCTGTGCACAATTTCTGTATTCCCATTGTCTTAGATTAAATTAGCCCAAATCCCATCCCTAGCCTTAGCAAATTTAGGCCTCAATATGGGTAAGAACGTTCCTAATTTTTGAGATGGGAATTGTCTTGCTGGCTTGGGAATTTTTGAAGCTTTTTGAAAAGCAGTGATATTGTTTCTTGTAGGATCTCAATGGATGTTCTTTCATTTTCTGCTTCTCTCCTCGTGTTCTCGTCTGCCCAAGACACACAGCTCATGTTTTAGCACCTTGGTTTCACAGTTCATAAAAACTGGCCTACCCCTGCAGTTTTCACTTGAACAAATATTTTTTTTACACTTACCTAAATTACGATCAGGTCCCAAAACATTGGGGTATTCTAACTATAACAGCAACTGCCTTTTCCAATAAAGATGACTTCTTTCCCCACAAACCTCGGAAAATTATTTTGCGTGAAATTAAGCTTTGACCCAAAATGTACTGAGGGAGTGCTTCTGCTTATGGAAATCTTGGAATACCTTGTGCCAAATGCAAAAGAAATAATTCTGATACGAAACAGAAAGATGAGACTTGTTGTTTCAAACTACTCCAATAAATATGCACTTTTTTATTTTTTGAAGCTTGTTTTCCCTTCTTTTATTAAACCACTGAGACAATTCAGTGAATTTGATCTGCATTTGAAAATCATTTCAGTTGAGAAATAAGTCCTTTTTTGTGAATAAAATATTTGCCTGAAAAATATTTGCTTGGCTCTGGCAACGTGGCATATGGGCCTGTGTAATTCCTCTCCGTGGGATGCGTTTAACCCTGGGTGACAAGCACACTGTCAGTGCTTAATAATCCTCAGTGGAGAATGCATTGGGAATAACGTGGTTCTCGGGATCCCAGCTTGTTTTATCCTCACCTCCAGCCAAGGAAGATGGATTGCCTCAGGGGCTCGTTCCCAGGTGCAATGTCTCTTGTAGCTGAAAGTTTCTTTTCACACTCTCCAACTGCCAGCCCAAGAAACACACCCACAGGGAGCTCTGTACAGCAGAAATGTTGCTGAACCAGGCTTCTTTTAAAATTCCTTGCTGCCTCCCCGTTGCTGATTACCCTCCCATGGAGAGGGGGGAATTGTGTAACACTTGGTAGTACATTGGAGAAATGATGACCACAGGGTTCTGCATCCCTTAAGAGCATTTCTGCTGTGCAGTGCTGGAAGCTCTTGTAACTCTAGGTCCAGCCCTACTTCAGAGTATGCTAATATACTAATTTTAATGACTGAAGAAATGAAGGGTACTTGGATAGCTGAAGTTCTAATACAGTATGTAAGACAGAATGAAAAATAAATTAATTTTAAATGGTTTGCAGCCATACAAAAGGTTCATTCGCTGCATATAACATGCTCAGTAAAATAATATCCTTTAATGTGCTGAACTCTTCATGCTTTTCATGAAGCTGCATCTAATTGTACTATTCAGAGTTGACTTATTCTGCCACTGTCTTCCTTTGAGAAAAATAGCATTTTAAGACATGACTAGCACTCTAAGTAGTCATTAATTCTTAATTAATTCAGAATGAAAATTAAAATTCTGTAGTGTATACATCAACCTGAATACCATACACAATACATACATTCAGAAGAATTACTCCAGAGAGCATAAATGCAAGGTGAACACCAATGTGTGTATTTATATATACATACACACACACACACCTGGGTCTGAATACACAAATATACCTGCATATCTGTGCCAAACCAATGGTGGGACATTTTGATGTTTGCTTCTGAGGAAAATTCAAATTTATCAGTCCTGTATGCCTTTGATTTTCCCATCAGAAGTGATTAAATAATGAAATCTGGAAGAGGCTCTTTGGGTATCTTATGTACAGCAAGATATGAAAAGAAAAAAGGTCTTTGAAGGAAGCCATGACTTCACTAAAAATTATTTGTTAACATAAGAAAGCGGTAAATTAGTTTAATCCATTTGCAATGTAATACAGTGAAAAATTACGTGAAAACCAAATGAAAATGGCTGTGACAAACTGTCCAGATGGTGGGGGTAGTTCCAGAAGGGATGGAGTATGGGATGTTCAGCAAGGGACAAGCCTCTCTAGAAGATGAGAATAGAAAATTCACGTCAGGAGTAGGCTAATAAGAAGTTTTAAACCCCTGTGAAGACACAATTGAAAATATTCCTTTTGAAGCTCTGGAAGTGAACCCAAAGCCTATTTGGACATTTTAGCACATGGCAGGTAACATTCATTCAAAAATCCATCCTTTTGCAGCCTCTGAGCATCAGACTGAGCAGCTGTTTCTTTCTTTTTGTCCTTTCTCTTTTTGCCAGGACCTGGCATTGTTTATCCCTTGGGCAGCAGTCACTGAAAATAGGTTTCCTGACCCCTTGGAAACTAGAGGAGAGTGGTGTCCTGAAATTTAAAGCTTTTAATGAAGAGCTTAGGAGAGGCATCCAGCCTGTTCAAAGGCCTTTCCACTTATTTATTAGACACAGAGCTACACAGAGCTACACAGAAATATCTGGCTGTCAGACTGCCAGCCAGAAGACAATACAATTCTTTCTGAGCCCCTGACCAATTTTTGTTCATCTCTGGAATTGGTTGTTCCGGCCTCTTGCATTCAGTCTCTCAGAAAAAAAAAAAAAAAAAAAAAAAAAAAAAAAAAAGAAAAAAAGAAAAAAAAAAAGAAAAAAAAAAGCTGAATTTAAAACCGTAATATCAGTGCAGCTCTAGCTTCTGTGCTGGTAATCAGGACACAATGTACTGCTGAGGATGCACACTGTATTATGCAACTCATTCAGCCTGTAATTATCCCTGATTCCCCTCCTGTTGTAGCAGAACAGCTCCAGACTCTTCCCTGACCATTCCAGGCTGTGCAGCTCCTGCTGTTTGTTAACTGCTCAGATAACAAATTGGACTGGTGGTGGCGAGCTGGCCTTCAGGGACACAAAAGCCTTTAAAATTCAAGTTAATTTATTTTTAAGGTTCTCATGAATATGCCAAATATCTAACGTGCATAGCCCAGGAGCAGGATTTCTATTGTCAGGATCTTATAATATTCCCTGGTGCTGGCATATTTTAAACCTTTCCTTTCCACTTGGTTCTTCAGTATAAATTGTTCTGTGCAGTTGTGCTGCTTGAAATGTTAAATGTTAATGTTCCAGTCTGGGATCGTTCAGAGGTCAACAGAGTGATGGATTAAAGGGGGGGAAAATGCGTTATATTGACTGAAACCACCCACAAACAGCAGGGAAAAGCAAGGGCAGCAGTAGGTATGGCCAGAACTACTGGTTTGATTGAGGTATATTTCTCTTTTTTAGAAGTAACCAAGTGCTGGCATCAGGCTTTGGGCAGAGTTGCTGGTCATGGAAGATGAGGAGAAATTGTTTACCTGCTTTTGTGTCTTGGACACGACCTGTGCCTTTGGCAGCATTGGGCTAAACTCTGCACAAATGCAACATTATCCAAAATTTCAGGAATTCAGTGAAACAGTTTCATTGATTTCCCACAGCTTCTTGACCTGAATTTCATTCAAACAGAGCCACTGAATTGCAACTAGTGCTACTTGATTATTAGTAGGAAAAGTGAATTTCTCCCTTCACCACCCAGACCCTGAATATCAGTAAGATTGCTATCAAACTATAGCCTTGTTAGGGTTTCTAAAATAAATGAGATGGGATAAGTTAACCTATACTTGAATGTGTTGGTTTGCACATTTACAAGCAGGAAATGGTAATGGAAGTCTTAATGCCTGAATTATTGCTGCACTTTCTTTAAAAAAAACATTTCATATAAAAACCAGACCTGCCAAGAGTGTGTACCTATGAACCCAGCAAGAACACCCCTGCACATGCTTCTCCTGGGGGTATAATTACTGTATTTGCCTTTTAAATCTCTACATGTTCTAGCACGATGATGACTGGAATAATAATAATAATTGAAAAATCTCATGTTACCTAGCAATGATGCAGTTTATGCCTTACCAGTGTGTTCTTATGTTATGCCTAATAAAAGATGACATGACTTGCTTAAAGTCTTAATCCTGCAGCAACACTATAATCTGCTCAGGTGAGCTGTATTTTCCTTCTTGCACAGATAAATGGCATAAAAATTGGATCATTTGGAGAAACTTTGAAGCAATGTTGTGAAACAGTTACTGTGTACACCGGTTTTCTTTTGTCCTTCGTGCCTGGCCCAGCTTCAGAAAGTGCCTCTTCACTGAGGAATGTTGAGTTATTGTAATTGGGGCTGATTTCTCTTTGAAGACAGAGGTCACCTTTTCCTCTCTGTGATGAGAGGGAGGTGCACATCCGAGCCTAGAAGACCAGGTGTGGCTTCCACAGGTATGTTTGACTATGGCTAAAGGTGAGGGACAGGACATTTTTGCTTTTTTATCCCCATTCCTTGTTATTTACGTGGCCAAACCTTCTGGGCAAGGACTGCCTCCCCCACATACATGTACTAATGCCAAAGGAAAATGCAGCAGCAGCCAGAGCTTTGTCAATGACAGTCACTTATTTATTTATTTGTCCAACCCAGGACATGGCACCTGCCTTTCCTCCAGAAGCCATTGCACTGGTTGGAAAACATGAATGACTGTGGGGAAACCACAGAGCCTGTTTATGTCTGTGCTTGGTCATCGATGGTGTCATTCCTCAAATTAAAGCTATGAACAGTAACTTCACGTGTCAGCAATGTGATTTAGTCACTGTAGAGCTCCAGCTCCCCTTATTTGCTTCCAGAACTAAAGATGTAATTTTAGAGAAGCGTATGAAAGGTCAGTTAATTTTCCCAAACCTTAATCTTGAAATATCTGTGTTTATTTGACCTTCCAGTTCAGTCAGAACTGGCGTGAATTCAACCTCCAGCTAAATGAATGCTGCCTATTGATTTCACACAGACCAGCACCAGTTCAGAGATATTCAAAATGCATTCCTTCAGCTTTCTGAGGCTTATAAATTGGAGCATTGTAAGGCTGCCAGGTGTGGATTACCTGGACAAGATATTGCAAATGAAAGTTCTTTCTGTGGATGTTCCTTAACAAGTAATCTTTTTCACATGGTGAGGTTCAAATCCTGAGTTAGGGGGTCTGCAAACTGTGGCAGCCTGGGCCATCACTTGATATCTTTGTCTCAATTTTCATTTCTGTGTGTCTATTAGAGCAAAACTGGTTAAAAAGCTTTTGGATAACACCTAAATGTTGAAAAGGTTCAAAACAGCTCCAGTCTCCTGGTGGGGAAAAAAAAAAAATCAGTTTTTCCTATTTAACAAATATAAACGAGGATTTTATCCTTGAGTTTTCCTTATGGAAAAGATGTTCATTTCCTGGCATGCTCCTCCATCCTAGCATAGGATCTTTGCATTGCATCATCATTCTTTCTGGGAAAGGGCTGCATTTCCATGGCAAACAGATGGACAAAGCATTTAGGATGCTCTCTGCTGTCCACATCCTTGTGTGTGGGGAGCGGAGCCGGCTCGTTAGAGTTTAATGAGTGGTGTTAAGGCCAGTGTGCAGCAACTGAGAACGTGATACAGCAGACCTGCAACACAGGATCTCTGTTATTTTTTAGCTATTTAATTCAATGAGGTTTCTAAATGTGATGTTACAGCAGCAGTTACATACTTGGCCTATTTAATCTTGTATTTTTAGTTTAATTCTCCCTTCTTGAACACAACTATAAAAATCTACTTATTCTTTCTCTCAGTTTCAATACATGGCTTTAACTTTTAATCTGTTCTCCAATGACTCACTTTTGAATTGGAAGGAGACGTTACCCTGTGCCTTTATTTCATTCCTTTGGTGAATTTTGAAACTTTGTAGGAATTACATTTTGTGCTTCTAATAATTGCAGGTTAATTTCCTCTTGTTTTTAATCTACCAGACTATGGCTTGGTCAGCCATTCTCTACACCTATTACTGCATCTATTTTTCACCAATTTGTTCTGAATACAAGGTGCTTTACTTAATTATCCTTCTTCCGGTTCAGGTTTTCTCATCCACATAATGAAAACAAGCTGGCCAGCTGATGGGAAATGGTTCCCTTCATGACTTCAGCACAGGTTTTTACCATTGTCCTTTCAGTACCTGCAAGACTATCTCTAGAGGAGTGTGAAATCCTCCAAAAATCGCCTTTGATTTTCGCCTATTGATAGGAGCATGTTTCATTTATGTATGACATAGCAACACAGACGTGCTGGCCATTAAATACCTACAGATGACATCCTGACACTGTCTAGCCCACAAAATGGTTGAAAACTCCATATCCAGGCATATTTCAGCACCATTTTCCAGCGTGTTCAAGTAGGTCTGCTTGACTTTTTTCTTTTTTTTTTTTCCCTCCTCCTTTTTATTTTAAACTTCTGAGGTCTTTTAATCACTTACTCTGTTTGATTGGGGTTTTTTTCATATCTTATAATAAAATACATGCTCACCCTTAGAACTGCATATCTCAAAGGAAGGCTTAAAATTAAATTATTAAATTCATAAGGCACTTATTAAACAGCATATTTGCCAAGTGCTACAAGATTATTAAGCAAGCTTAATGATGTTTGTTGGCCAAGTTTGTACACTGTGCTGTAGAAGCTCAGTAAAGTTTTCATCAATGTTATTTAATACATTGTAACCAACCACTAAAGCAACTCAGAAGCCTTAGTCTCACTGTAGAGGATGATGAAAGCAAGTGAACTCTTAAGTATGTTGACTTTTATATAAAATGTGACTTCTAATTGCTCGAAGGCCATATCTGCAAAGGAATTCAGATGTTTATTACAATTTTCAAGAATACATAACTAACCAGGATGCCTACTTCTGTTGATTTCAAGTAAATTTGTTCTAAATTATTCTTGCTGTTCTCCTTAGATTTTATGCTGCCTACTAAACAATTTAACTGTTTAGGCTAAACTTCTCCCCAGTGTAAGGGCACTTACTTAGCATACTTGTTCCCAAGAAAGACCTTGCATTTTGTTCTTCATTTTCAGAAAGAAAAAAAACAGAACAACCCTTAGATTATGTCTTTGGAGCTTCCTACCTTTTTAATCTGTGCATTTTAAGATTCACAGAGAGTATTAGATATTTAAAAGTCCTCATTATTCTGTGTTTGTCAGCTTTGAACTGTCTTTGCTATTAGCTTCCAAATGATCTGAGTCTTTCTATAACCGACTGGAGTGTTCCTCATTTACTGTTCCCCAGACTTTAACACTATCAATTTATAAGCACTTCTTAATTTGCTTCTTGTTACAATGCTTTTTGTATTCTGGGCCAGCTTTCTCCATCTCTTCTGCCACTTGTGGTACTGCAGGTATTTACTATTGACCTTCAATTAGTGTTTTATTTAAAAGAACAAACAAACCTTATTTTTTGATTAAAAGGACCAGTGCAGTCATCATTATATCATTGTACAATGAAGTACATGACTGTTTCAGTAAATTATCTTTCTTCTATCCCCTGCTTCCGAACTCCTCCAAGTTTCTTGGGGCTTCCACTGGCCTTGTCAGCAACACAACTGTGAGTGCAGGAACACTGCTGAAGATCACTTGTTTAGCAAAACTTACCCTAAAATCCCTTTTACCAAGCTGCCAAGCCCCTGCCATCGCTCCTGCACTTGGCTCATCTCCTGTTGTAAATTATGCTGTTGTCAGGTCAGTGTGGGCAGGGAGGAAGCAATGGCACACAAATAGAACTGGCTTTCTTTGTGTTACCTCTCTCTGACATCCTGCATCTCTTCCTGTGTCTTCCCAACAGTCAGTCTGGGGAAGAAGACTCTCTTCAGGTTGACAAATTTACACTACACCGAGATGAACAATATTTTCTTTCATCCCTGGCTGGGTCTTGTTGCTGAAAGATAAGAGCTTGCCAGTACTGGAGAGACAAAGGCAAGGTGCAGGAAGCAGCTCCAGTGAAGGATCGGTGGATTTTACCATGAAAATGGGCTATTGATGAATAATCCAGATCAGAGGCTGAGGAGCCTGGTTCAGGGGCATCTGGGTTAGAGAAAGAGAGGGTGTGTGGGTGAAAGAGAGGAAAGGATATTGTGAAGTAGGGCTGCTGCTCACTGGTGCTTGATGGGAAGAGAAACTTTTCTGGAGGAAGGTTATGAGCCTGTTGGGTTGCAATTAAACTTTGGCTGCTGGGTGACACAGTGGTCTCTTCTAAATCAATCTCTTAAATCTCAGCAGACGGAAGATAACGGCGAATCTTTACTTTGACACCAAACTGGGCGGCATCTGAGGTCTTGCCTTCCTGCGGTATTGCTGTTAATTGCAGGAATTGGGAATAGGAGATGCTACAAGAGCTAAACCAAGAGACAAGTCCTTGCTCCACAGAGCTCTTGATGTAAATCAGGGGCTGAAAGCACCAAGGGATTCTGACAGGAGAGAGGGTGGGAGCTGCTGTGGATAGAGAAGTCAAAAGGCAAAGCTGACAGCTCTTCACCTGCTTAATTGGCAGGGTGATTGTGCCTATTGTATCAGTGATTGTATCTGTTACAGCAGAAAGTGTTTCCATGGTTTTTCCTTCTTTCAGTCAGCACAACTTTTTCTAACATTTTTCTAATAATCTCCCAACAATGAGGAAAATTGTGTGATAATTAGGTGTAATGCTACATTAGATCCTATTTTGTACCAGTTAAAGGTTTTTGCTTCTTGCAAAAATAACGCCAGCATTGAAAAAATTCCTAGCAACTTTTTTTCAAAACAAAGTAAAAAATTAAATATTGTAAGTGTTCGTGGTCTTTTTTTATTATTCCTCCCCCTTTCTCCAGATAGTCCAGGAACAATTTATCTGTAGGAAAGACCTATACTGTATGAAACTGAGAATAGTGATGCTGCCCACTACTCTTGAGTAATTCGTTGACAACCTTCTGATTAAACTTTCCTCCTTCCTCCCTTTCAGCCCAGTTTAAATCAAAATATCTGTGGAAACAGTTCTGTGAGGAAAATGGAAAAGTTCCTAGGGTAGCTGAAGTCCCACAGCTTTCTCCATTAACGTGCCTGGGTGTTTGTTCCATTTATGTTTTATTTATCATGCTCCTGAGGTGTATCATGAATAGCACTTGTAAGGCATTCCTACTAGATAACTTGAGTATTGTGAAGAAGTAATACCCCATACAGGATCAAGAAATTGGCCATGACAAGTTCACAATTACTGTTGTACACAATAAAATGCTGTCAAAATAGGCATTTCTCTCACTTATGGCAAAGTTGCTCGGAGTACGAGCAGAGCTCCACCGATGGACTCAGGAGAGCTGAGTCTCCAGCTCTGCCAAAGAGCTTTGCTTTGACCTTGGGTCAATCACTTCACCTCTCTGTGCCTTCATTTTTACTCCCATCTCTCTCTGCTTTGATATCCGGCTGAACGCACTGGTGCTGGGACTCTCTGCTTGTTCCTGCACCCCCGGTGTGATCCTACTCCCTTCAGCCTCTGCAGTGACCTCTTGGCACAGCGCTAATGGAAGCAGTGAAGAGTCACACCTTCCCTTTCCTGGGGCTGCAGCAGTGTTAATAAGCTGCATTCATTGATGTGCCAGCATCCTTAGGTGCAAAGTACTGTGCCCTCACCACTGTTATCACCTCCAGGCCAGGGTGCCCGAACCAGAAACGCAGTGGCACCGTGGCAAGTAAACCTCAAGCCTTTCAAAGAGGAGTCCGTCCTGCCTGGGAGCATACATTTACCTCCTTGAAAGCAGCACACTTGTTTTTAAATGTAAAAAATAATAATGCAAAACTTGAAAAAGGCAGTAGAAAAGGTAGGGGGCTATAAGTGGTGAAAGCAAACCCACTGGAAGCTCAGTGTTTGCTGGCTGGAACAGATGTTTGTTCAGCCTGTAGCTGCCCTGAGGCCAATGCTGCAGAATGGCCATTAAGGGACCTGCCCTCCTGCTCTCCATGGAGCCAGCTGATGGGAGCAAGGCTGCGTTGGAAGAAGCGCAAGCCAGCAATGCCAGGAGCAAGACAAACAAAGATTTCTGCTGGTTTTGGTGGTCCAGCTTCCCTCTGTCTGACCAGTGACCCATGAAGGAGCAGGTCTCTACTTTGGCTCCTTTCTCATCCTCTGGGAGAGCAGAAAATGCTCCTTGTGAGCCAGTGCCAGAAGAAGACATTGCACAACACTTCCCATGGAGAAGGGAAAATACTTGTTTTGGCATGTAAGCCAAGGATTTCAAAGAGAAAGTGCAAACACATGCAATAAGCTAAGCAGCTGTATTTCTTCTTACTGGTAAGTGCAGGTATGACACAATCCCTGGGCTGAATAACACTCCCAGTAATGCACAGGTATCTCCATCAGAAGGAACAAAGTTACTCCAGATTTATGTCAGTGTTCCCAGGAGTTTACTATGTTTTTCAGTCATCTTTAAGAACAATCACTGCAATGCCACTGAGCTCATAAAAAGGGTAGAAAATATTTTTGAAGCCTAACGCAGCACAGGCATCAGTGTGATATTAAATGACTTTTTTCAGTAGCCTCTCCAAAGATTTATATCCATTTATCAAAGCCTTTTCTAAATTACATACATAAAATCTTTACATGCAATGTAGCAAAAAGTCATGAACAGTATCAGTATTCAGATGGTCTTAGTGACATTCAGCACGACAAACTGCGTAGGAAGCTGGTTGTCAAAGCCCTGTGATAGTGAAAATGGCTCTGCTCACAGTACCAAGATATTACTGCTCTCTGCTAAAGTCTGAAAGGCTGCTGAAAAAAATCCCTGATATAGTTTGTAATTATGTTAGAGGCATCATCATACCATTGAAGTGCTCAGTGTTTGGTATCCATTGCTCCACTGAGGATATGCAGGAGCAGTCCAGCCTTTCCACATCATCCCACTTCCCCAAGAAAAAAAACCCCTAAACCTGAGCAACTAAAACTGTGTTGTTTTATTTGTTTGGGTTTTTTAACACAGTGCTAAACACAAGGCAGCATACAGCATCTTCTAAGAGAAATCTGAAGACACTGATAATAAATTACTGAGATTACTGCAAATGGCTAATTTTCACACCTGGAAGCACACTCTGTCCAGGAGTTCAAACCTGAATCTGCACAGCTTATGTCCCGAATTAGCTGTAAAAAGGGAAATCCTGAACATTTCATGATGATGTATAATAGAAGCAACAGACCCATAAAAATTTATCTTTTGTTTACTTTAGTATGCTTGGAGATTAGAAAGCTCCCAGAAGCACAGGAACCCATAGAGTAGATTAGGAAAGGGATTGAGGTGTTTGAGTTCTGTTGGTTTTGATGGGAGATTGATACCTCAGCACCTTTGTACATCAGGTGTAAGGTGCTACAAGATGTGCAGCTTGCCAAACAAATGCAGCAGATGCCCAGGATGGGATGCACCTGATCAGAGGTGTCCACGTGGTGCCTAGAGCAGTGAGGGGATGTGGCCAGCAGCGTTCAGCACATCTGTGGTAGGACCTGCACTATGTCTGGGCCTCACAAATGATGCCTGAGGTGAGTTAGAGGTAAGCCTGAGCATAGTGTGCTGAGGGGCCTGGTTTCCAAATGGACCTGAAGGTTCTCTCAATGCCAGAGTTAGTGCAGGAAAAACTGTAAATGCAGATGTTGCTCTGATTCGGCATTCAGGAGCATTACTCAAAGTCGCAGTGTGAAAGATGCTTCTCCTGAGTCCCTCTGGGTTGTTAGCAGCACCATGGCCATTTTTTTCATATTTATCCAGTGTTGTTGCTCAAGGTCTGTGGAACATGCCCACTGAATCAGAGAGACAGAGACAGAGGAGAAGAACAGGGGGAACAGCACTGTGTGCTCTGCCAACCTGCAGCTGTGACCTTCCTGTTTACTACATCTATATATATATTTTTTTTTTAATTTTTTTTTTTACATTTGTTAAAGGAATGAAGCAGCAAATCACCAACAATAACAGAAAAATCAATACCCGCCTCTGCTTCTTTTGTGAGATCTGGAACATGGCCTCAATCTGTCAGACTGAATTACAGAGAGTGTGGGTGTCAGCAAGGGCTCAAACAAATAGACCTGCCACGCTGCTCATTGATAAAAGGCTTAGGTCTGTACCAGTGTCACCACTGCTGCTGCCTCCAAAAGGCATCGAGGGAACAGGAACCTTTCAGACCAGAGTTACAGAGCCATGAATGTGTTCACTTTCACTCTGCATGTAAGATTGCACTGATCTCCGGAATAAAAAGGGTAAACAAACAATTTGACAAATACAAGGCTCTGGGGCATTACCTTGCTAATGGATGTTAAATCAAATGGATGAATTTGAATGGAAGGTGATATATCAACACAGGAATGTCATCCCAAAATAGGCCATTGATCCACTAGCTGAGAATCCAGTCTTCGACAAAGGTCAATGCATCAGAGAGAGGAGCAACCTCTTTTAAACTCATCATTTTCCCAGGCAACAGTAAAAAGCTGTATCAGTATATAGAGGAAAGCTTCCTCCTGTGACTCCAGATGGTAATTAGTTTATACCCTGGAGCATGAAGATTAACATCCCTTATCACTTTTAATTTTGCCAGTGGATATTAAGCCACTGCAATGAGCTTTTGAATCTTTGAGTAACACACCATGAGATTTTCATCTTACGAAAAGGAGCTGGTGGGGAAGTCCAGCATAGTCTTTGTATTGTCCCACTGCCCAAACAGACCAGCCAGGACAGCTGCTTGTGCCAGTGGTGGAAGAAGGTGGTTCCCAGCAGTGCTGTCAGGAGTAGCACCAGGTAAATCAAAAGCTAGCACTGGGGATTTATAGGCACAGAAACAAGCTTACAAGAGGAGCTGAGCATAACTTCACCAATACATTTACTGAGAGAAAGGCCACCTTTAATTTTCTTAATTAGAGATGTTTGGCACCACGTAGCGCAGTGCAGACTCCCGAGTAATAAAGGTGGCACTGACAGGTTTGTCTGGCAAACCACAACACACAGAGCAGTGCAGAGCTTGGGCTGCTTCTGGGCAGAGTTGCCTGGCTGCAGTGCCCTGGAAGACAGAGGCTCAACACTCTGCCTTCTGTGCCCCTCCTGCCCCAGGCAGTGCCAGCTCAGTGTCCCCTGTGCCTGTTGTTCCTGGCGTGCCTCAGCTCAGCAAGGCAATTCCGACTTGTCCCAACCATCCTTCCCACTGTGGGACAGATGGAGCTGCCCCTCCTACTCCAGAGTCTGCTTAGACATCTGAAGGTCTTTGGATTCCTGGCTCTGCATCTCACCCTTCCCTCCAGGGGAATGTCTTTCAAGCATCTTATTCTAAGCCTCCTTCTCTTAAATACATTGTTAATCCAGCCAGAAAACTAAAAGTTCCCACAAGTGCCTTATGCAGACCAATGCCTCCTGTTTCATATTTTCTTTTAACTAAAATAGTTCCTTGCTACTTTATTTCAAAACATGCTTTGATGATATGAATGTCATTGGATTCCACATTAAAAAAAGGACATGGAAAATATGATCTCGTTCTTCCCCTGCTCTGAGTAGGCAGCAGTTAATTTCACAGACTGGTTATAAACTAGGTTTAAAGAGGAAAAGTCTTCCCTTTAATCTGTATCAGCCTTTGCAGCCTTTCTAATTTCATGAAATGTCTCCTCATTCTTGTCCTGTACTATGGGCAGAATAGGAAAATCCAAGGGGCTTTCATTGCATTGTTCATTATTCCATATGCCTTTGTCATTCTGTATCTATCTATGCAGCGATGAAATGTTGTTAATAGGGGAGCAGAAGCCTTTTGTTGAGGAGAGGAGCTGATTGCCGTGGACATGTAACTAATAGTATGTGTGGTTAATATAGTAATTTGGAGCAAGGCTAGCACAGGATAAAGCAGAGAGGAGCATACTGTTTCTCCTGATGAAAAGAGCCAGTGCCATAAAGGAAGAAAAATAAAGCTGAGCATCCAGGAAGGGGGGAAAAACATTCCCCTTTCTGAGATGGTGTTCACCTCTATGCCAAATGCTCCTTTTTTTGCCTTTCTTGTTTCGGTTCTCAATGTAGCAGCAGTGCTGTGAGAAGGGTTAGTCTTCCAGTATCCTCATTTTCAAGACTCTTATGGTAGCATTTGCTCTTGCAAAGTGCAAAAGTCTTGGTGATTTCATTTATTCAACAGATCTAGACAAGCCTTTGAACTTCTGTGTGCCTGAACCAAACCTGAATTCGCAGCCTTCATTACTGACCTGATTCAGCTTCCCATGAAGTCAGCTGGAGTCTCTCCATTTAAGTCAGTGTGACCACTTAGAAGCTAATAGGCTTGCATAGGTTTGTACTAACTTGCTTTTTGGGCAGCTTCTTAAGAATTGTTTCTACACAGACACAAAAGAGGAAATGACAAGCAATAAATATTTCAAATAATATGTGATAAAAGAACAAGCAGTCTAAGAGTGCTTGGATTTTCACAGAAGCCTATGGTTAAAAGTCAAGCACCATATTGATGGAAATTTGAATGCATAATTTTTATCCCAAGAGCTCCAAATCCTGGCCTGACTAGGCCTGAGTTGGATGTCAGATCACACTGGTCCCTGAAACACAACCTTCAGTCCGGTGTTATCCTTATTTTCTATGGAGATAATCATCTATAGCAAACAAGGATCTGAGTGTTATTGTTAGAAATAAACCTAGCTAGAAGCTGAAACGCCTGTTTGAAACCAGGATGTAGGAAAAAAAGAATCAAAAACCTGTCTGCTGTGAAGTGTTTAGGAAACTCCTCTGCATAACCAGAGACCAGGCAGTGTCCAGTACCTGGGAGCTACAGCCTAATTTGCAAAGAGATGAAAGAAAGTGGGATTTTAAAGGGTAAGACCCTCAGACTCGTGGGCAGTCAGCCTGGCAGGGGGATTGTGGACACTCAGCAGACAAGGTGCTCGCTGTGTTTCTGCTGTACACTTTCCTGAATTGCCTTGTTGCCATTATCAACACCTTTCTGCAGAGTGGTTTTGTTTCCATGAGCCAACATTCTCCCCTGGCAGAGCAGAGCTCCTCAGCTCTGTTTCTGGGGGTGCTGTAGTGCTGCTTTCAGGCGGTGAAGTTCCCTGCTCAGGTTATGTGAGATGCATTTGGAGGTCTCTTGCAGGCACAGCCAATTCCCTGCTGCTCGTTTGCCAGAGTCTTGTCAGCCATTATAATGTCAGCAGAAAGCCAGGCGAGTACCCAGCCTGTCATCTCCGAGGCTCACGAAGGATCGGCTTTGGAAAAGGACTATGCTGAATTTTCTTTTCATCTGTATTTATGAATTTTTTGGCTTGTCTTTGCACTGTGCCAATCTCGTGCTTGCCCCAGGGGGGCTGTGAACTGCAGCCATCTCCTTGCCAGCTATTTCCTGAATACCTGCGGTAAGAGTTTCCAAGGGGCCGTGCCACTTACTTGCTCCTCTAAATGGAAGCGTATTGCAGCAGCAGTGCTCACTGCAGACTGGAGGGAATTGAAGGAGAGTGAAATTGCTACAAATTGAAGAGTTAGGAAAATATGACTTAGCCTTGCCTGGAAAATAAGCCACAACACATAGCAGACCCTTTTAAATGGAGCATACAAATATGCAAATGCCAGTGTGGCTGCACGTCTTATGGAACTGTTTTGTGAGCACATTTCTCCTTGGCCAAGGCATTACATGGGCCACATTCAGTCAGTTTTAGGAGAGTGTACAGTCTTGCAGAGTGATGGCAGGACATAGTTATCCACTAGGCATGTGTCCAAAGCTGATTCCTACACAGCATCAATGTAGGATCGCAGTAGCTCAAGAATGGCAAACAAAATTCATATTCACCATGCACAGCACTCTGAATAATTCACAACCCAAACTATTTGTCCTGAGCACCAGGAAAGGTGGTAAGCAGATAGTCAGAAGTATCCTATACAGGAAAGCCAGCCAAGTGACAGGAAGCTTCAAGGATGTGTGAGATATACCAGGATTATCTTACACAGCAAAAGGGAACTAGAAAGAGTTGCTGTCCTTATTCACCCACACAGGCTTTTGAAGTCAAGCAACTTAATGCTGTGGTCTGTGGCTCCAAGAATAAATCTGTGGCACAGAGCTAGGGAGAGTTGTGGTTTTACTCGTGGTTCTGCTTGATTTTAAAGAGGTCACTTCATCGGTTTCCTTCTCTGCCTTCTGTAGTTTAAGCAGCAAACCTCCACAGGCAGGACATTGTACTGCTGATCATGGGTGCCATTAAGTGGCTCCTCAGAGGATGGGTATGGTGCTATTTTGGGGAATCCCTCCATCTCAGGCTGGACTGACAGGCAAAGGGGGACCCCTGGGTGCTTGGCAGGAGTCACAGTGCCTGGCTGCACACATCCAGGGGATGTGACAAGTGGCCAGAGGAGAAGCCAAGCACTGTCCTCTCTGTGGCTGTTTGCTGTGCAGAGCTGTAAAACAGTGTGAGTTGCTTGTGTTGGGCAAGTTTAGGACAGCAGTGTATTTTCATTAACAGAAGGGGATTGCCTGCAGTGTCAGGCTGGGGTGAAAATTTGTAGTTCATGGAGCTATAGAACCTTATGTCCCCTTTGGTCCCCAGAAAAATAAAGCCATGGGCACACAAGTAATGACTCTTGTGTGGCAATTGATGGGTGTCTGGCTTTTCATGTGGTTCTGCCCTTCAGCTGCTGCGTCTTTGGTGGCACCATGCTAGCAGTTAGGTTCCTGCACAATAATCACATGCAGCAATGTGTTTTCTTTTGTTTGGTTGGGAGCTTTTTTGTTTTGTTTTGTTTTTTGATTTTTGTTGGTTGGTTGGTTGGTTGGTTTGTTTCTTTTCCCCACCACTCACTCTTCTAGTTGTTATTTTAAAAGCAACAAATGGTTTTGCTCTGGGTGCAGCTTACCAAGATCCCAGCACCCAGCAACACACCATTTGGCAGGTGAAGCCCTGGCCACAGCAGAAGTGTAGGGAGAAATCCTCCAAGCAATCACAGATGGTTTGTTCTTCTCAGGGTCAGCAGAGGCTGGATAGGGCTGTGACTGATGGGTTTTGCTGCCCAGCATGCAGGAACAGGATCCAGGCAAAGCCCTCCAGCATTGACTGTGCTCTGCCACTTGCTGTGATGTTTTTCTGATAGCAGATAACTGGGGGGCATATAATCCAAACAGGGAGCAAATGCATGCACCAAAACCTAAGGAATATATTTTAGCATTAGTTTGTTCTTTCTGAGAGAGGACATACTCAGAGGCTGAGAGTGGTTTGAGGTGGTGTAGAGACAACCACTTCCTCAAGCTGACTCAGGCCTCCCCACCCAGCATGTGAAAACCATGTTAGCTCTCCTTTAATATTCTTTGGAAAAGGCTTCTTTTCATGTTGGTGGCGGGTTTTGTTGGGGTTTTTTTACTTTTTTCCTGAGGCTCTGCAGGCACAAGCGTGTTTCACAGCTGGTTTAGCAAGGATGCATCTAATTTAGAGGACATTGAGGGCTCTCACAAGCTGTAGTGACACTGATCACATGGGCAAAGCAAAGCACTGTGGAGGGTCTCTCTTGAAATGTCTGCCCAGCACATTGATGCTAAAAGAGGGAGGCAAAACACTGAGCAGCCTCAGAGCAGCTCTGAGTGACAGCTCAGACACAGGACATGCTGGATTCTCTGCTCCCCACTCGAACATGCTTTCTTCTGCCTCTGGTACCGAGCTTTCCACCTTTAATTTTTCTTCAAAGTCTTTCCACAAGCTTGTGACTTTAACACTGGCTATTCACTTCCTCAGTTCCCACTTTTCCTGGTGCCCAGGACACATTGCTATGTGACAGCTGGTGACAGCACACCAGCCTGCTGGGTTTGTACTTCACACAGTCCTGCAAGTTTTACTGCACCCTGCATTGGCCAGGCTGACTAGTTGTGGAGGGAAGGGACATGTGAAGCTCCCCTTGGGATGTGCAGCCCATAGTGCAACCAGAAAAACGAGCATCCAGAGTGCCATCAGAGCCTGGCAGGATTGGCCTTAGCTGTGAGGCTGAGAAATGTAAATGATGAAAAGATCATTGATGCATGTGATCAACAAATACAAACAGAACACCAAGTACACAAGAGGCTTTGAGAGGAGGCAGTGGCAGGGTTGTGTAATGACTCTGAGAGCAGGCCTGGCTTGAGCAGCCCAGGCTCTGCCCCTGCTTTGGTAAATTCCCAAATCCTCCAAATAGAAACAGCTCTTGGAGACGGACAAGGCATACACAGTTTAAATTTTTCTTTGCTGTTTTGCAAGAAGGATGAGGTTTCCTGTGCCAGTTCTGGTAGTGCTCAGTTAAGCCCTGGGGAGATCAGGAGGAGTTGAGGACTTCCCACCCAGTTAACCTCTCAGTTGTGGTGCTTAGTGCCTTTTTGTCTTTGGAGAATTGAAGTGTAGTGCGGGTCACATGTGGTTTTCATGTTGAACCAAGACTTCCACATGGTTCTATTTTTAATCCTGAGCGATGAAATCCCAGCAGTGACAGCAGGACAGCCCCACAGGTCCATCATCACGTGAGAGGACGTGTGGTGCTTCAAAGCAGAGGAGGAACATGTGATATGAAAAGGCCTTTGTAGCCCGGAGTCACACAACAATAACTCTGTGCTCAACAACAGGTTGTGGTCTGAAGAAATATTGCTTCTGTCAGCCTTGCATAATGGAAACAGTAATCAGCCTCCATTAGGTCAGAATGCATTGTCAATCCACAGTGAAGCAGAAAGGACTACATCTCGGAAAACCTTTTCATTAAGCAAAGAAAATTGATACCAGTGCTTGGCTCAGCCTAACACTTTGTTCGTGAGGCCAAGTGTGGATAATGGCTGGGTTTGTTTTCCTTTCATTCGTTTCTCTATGCACAGTTATTTTGATTAGGAAACATCCACCTTTCATTCTAGATGAACAATTCTAAAAACTTTCTCCCAGCGTTTATTATCTTGTGTACACAATCAATGTTTGTGTAAAGAACAGCATTAGAACATAGTTCAGGAAAAAGTATTTGGCTTGTGACTGAAGTCACACCGTCTCATTCTAGCTGAAAAACATTTTTTTATCTGCATAGTAACTACAATATCTTTTTTTCTTTGTGGGTTTTGTCAAAATAGCTATAGGACACGTTCATGGGGAATACTGTGCCTCTGAGTATCTCACAACTACATGTGTGCATTAATGATGTAGTACTGGCTGCACAGGAGCCTGCATGGGTAAATGTGCAGCCAGTGTATGAAAGGACTAAGGGTTGAAGGGGAGATACAACATGTACATGATATAATACAGGATGATAAAATATCTTTGTAGTGGCATTCTGTGAGAGTAACAAAGTAAATGATGCTAAGTCTGATTGGTTAATCAGAAATCATTGCTGTGTATCAGCCTTGCAAATACCACTATCCCCTTACCAGGATGAGCTGATGATGGTAATGAAAAAGAGTAAATGGATGGGTGGGCTTTTGCATAATACTGCCAGATCTAATTCTAGGAGTGGTGAATCACTGCTACTCCTACTGCTAGAGGATTTTCTCTCTCAATTTTTTTCCTGTTGCCAATAAGCTTATCTATGTAGAAAGGAAGATCCTTTCAAGCCTTCTTTCTAGCCCTTCTAATTCCATGTGTTTTTCCTGCTTGCCCCAAACCTCCTTTGTTTATAAGGATGTAATTAGGAGTAGCTCTTTCCCTCACATTTATACTATCAATAAACCTTCTCAGTTAAAAAAAACCAAACCAACTCATTTCAGGAGACACAGAAAGCACTTTACTTTTGCTCTGTTGCAGGTGGCATTGGGAAGCCTTGATATTGTGGGTAATGAAACATAAAACAAGAGGTCAAGGGCTGGGAATTGCAACGCTCTGTGCTATTTGCAATATCACTTCTTTCTCTTCCCCTATATAATTCACGACGGATTGTGGAGAAGGGGGTTTGTTGCTGGGCTCTCCCCTGGGGTCTGTGCATGTTTCTCACACTTGGGCTGCAAAGGTCTGGGCTCAGTTAGGGGCTCACAGAGAGGAGGCAGAGCTGGCTGTGGCATGGGGCTGCCTCCTTCCTGTGATCAGCTCATCTTGACTCCTTGATGGCACTTACTCAGCTGCAGCGTGGGCTCCACAACTCCATCTGTTCCCCCAGCCCTGCAGGACCCTCTTGTTTGCCATGGCTGGACAGGGGATGAAGTGTCCTGCAGTCCCTTGTGGGTATCCTTTGATGTTTGGCCTATAAATAACCACAGTCCCACATTGCTGTGAAAGTTGTTCTTCCCTGGATCAGGCTGAATCCAATGTTTATGAATATGAAGAATGAATATGAACATAGGGAATATGCACAGGAAGGATTTGTACTGATATAAAGTATAACATGATGAACCAGCACCCTGAAGTAGCTGTTCTTTGTAGGTAGAGAAACTCATACCAAACTTCTCAGTATATAAAACCTGTGGGATCCAGACTTTTTTGCTGTTTTCTTGCATTGCCTCCCCCATTGTTTGCTACTCTTACTGCTTGCCTGTCTCTAGATATAAATGGCTCTTTTCACTGCAGTAACTGAACATCATGAATAAAATGAGACTGTAAATTCCTGTAGGGGACATCTAGCCTACAGCCAAGTGCTATACAAATAATGATCCATCTAGAAAGGAGGTGCTAGAGAAACATGAAGTTATTGTGGTTACTTCCATAGTATGTACACCTGATAGTGGTGCAACTGGCAAAAAACTGATTAACAAGTCTGTGATCACAGAGCTCTAGACCAATTCCTCCCCACACTAGACTTTTTTCTCTCCCCGTGCATTTATCGCTTAGCATTTTAGACCACAGTCATATATTAGGCTGTCAGCTTCATGTTTCCTTTCTACTATCACTCATAAGTTATGCTTAGTCATAAAATTGCAGCTAAGGAAAAAAATCCGTGCATCTACCACTGTTAGGAAGCCTTCATGCCATCATCTATGCTCAGTGTTTCTTTGATTCCTCATTTGTGATCTATCACAAATCTAAGTTGCTGAGGAAAGATTTTTCTGGCAGAGAAGGTTTTCATCCTTATCTGATGTATTCATTTAAAGGAAGAAGTCTATTCTTCATGTTATTTCCTTTTTGTCATATATACAACATGAATCTGACTGGGATAGAGCAGTTTTGAGTAGGGGGCTTTACAATGGATTTGACCCTGAGCTGAGATGTGGAAAGCAAAGTAGTCCCATGAATTCTTGTGTGCAACACTTCAGAGCTGTGGTAGGGGAACATCTCTGGTAGGCAGAGAGTGTCACAAGAAAGATATAAGAGGTATAAGACTCCTGTCCCAAAAGATGTAATCCAAAATAAGTACTGTGGGAGTTGCTTAGGCTTTAATGTGATTTTGGGGCTTTCTTTAAAACTTGCATGTTTTAATGGCATTGAGTTCCTACTCAAGTTCCCAGAAAAATCTCTGCATGAATTTTCTAAATTTTCCCTACTTAAATTATTTTT
Source organism: Aleadryas rufinucha (assembly GCA_013397815.1). Classification (NCBI taxonomy): domain Eukaryota; kingdom Metazoa; phylum Chordata; class Aves; order Passeriformes; genus Aleadryas; species Aleadryas rufinucha. The sequence continues at coordinate 284,831 of VZTH01001641.1, forward strand.
TAACTAGACCAGAATGTCTTTGGTTTAACTTGAATTAAAATGCTAGATAGAAAAATGTCCAAAAAACCCCCAATAATATCATTAGTCTTTTTCAATATTTTAATTACGATTTTTCTCCTCTGAAAGCAATTGTCTCAAAAGCTTATTTCAATTATTATTTAAGCAAAAACTAATGTAGAAAAGTTAAAAAATATTGAAGTTTTATTCCTCTGCTGATTGAAGTTTTACTTTTTGTTTTGGAATTAAAATGAACTCCCAAATTTATGGCGTTTTCAGCTAATGACGGAATTCTGCCACCTTCTCAGAGATTCTCCCATAGGAAACGTACTCTTAGACTGAACAACCTTGCTGATGAAGTTGGTATAAAAACAGTATTTAATTAGGGTTGAAGACTGGTAAGGCCTTAAGGAGTCTACACTGCACCATCTATGCTGCATGCCAAAAAAAATTTGCTGCTCTGAAGGAGAGTCCAGATCTCCTCCAGTAAGGTCTGGCCTAAAACAGGAGACCTTGCTTTGCTTCCTTGGGCTTTTCCCATTGCCAGTGTCTTGTTCTTTCACCTCACCTTGAAGCTGTCTCTGCTGAAGGAGGTGACATGGTCTCTTCTCACCCAGGGGAGGGTTGGAGAGACTGGCCGTAGGGTGAAAATTTAATTTTCCTTCTTAGGTCCAGGAAAAGCAGCTTTCATGGCTGATGTGCCAGCTCTGAAATTGTGCTGGAGACAAAGCAGCTTTTTCTAAGACTGAGTAAAAAAAATAAAATGAAGAAGAGGGATGTAAGAATGTAGAAAATGTGGTATTTGCTGACTACCTCATGCTTGGAGAATGCTACTTTTCTTTTGTGCTTTGGCCATTATATCATCAAAACCTGGCGTGTTTTCCTCTGCCTGCGGGGACTGCCAGTACAGCAAGTCTGTACCTGGAGGCCTGAACCTTGCCTTAACTATTTAATGTTGTGCAATGATTAGGCCATGTCTCTAGGCCCATTTACCCCATCAGATTAACACATCGGGCAAGAACACATACTTAGAGAGAAGTATATCCTGACAGATATAATCAAACACCATTTAAATCAAGGGAGACGATGGTGACATTAATCTGCCCTGGTATAACAGCCCATTTAAATGAGTAGGAGGAGGGAGGTGGTACAAGTGAGGATAGATGGTGTGTTTAAGTAGAGAAATGAAATCTCTAGAATGACTTCAGTGGAGATAGTTTTGATTGAAGTCAAGTAGTAAAATGAGCAAGTGAGAGAGATAAATTTCTTTAAGCTGGAGACACTTCAGGTTAGAAAAGGTGTGTGAGTACCAGGGATCTGTAACCTGCTCAGACCCACAGAGATCTGTGCTCTTGGTACAGACAAATTAACAAACTAGAACAAAATGGCTCAGATTCCTGTGGAAGCCTAAAAATTGCTTTGTACATTTTACAAATCATTCAGCGTGAGTTTGAGTTAGTAGATTAAGGCCAACCAGATTATAAATAAGAGGATTTTTTGAGACTAGAGGCCAGTTTAAGTTGCCAGCTGTGAAGGAAGGGAAAAAGGATAAAGCAGGTTCATAGAGAGCTATGACAAACGATGCCACCCATGTTCCTGAAATGGTGCCATTTTTTATCTTTTTTCCCCCACATCTGACATTCAGCTGTGATCACTAACTCTTCTTTCTCAAGAAGCTTGAGGTAGAGTGTGCCCTCCTGCCAGGGCTTTGCAGATCAGAACCCAGGTAAATCAGGCTTTTAAGAGACAAAAGCCACATGAAGCATGAGTAGCTCTTCAGAATAGCATAGGAAGCTATTCATGCTCTGCTCTAACTAAACGCCACTATAAATTACACAAAAAGAGATTAGGATTGAAAGGTACTTGCTGTGCTGTTCTGGAATGACTAATTAGCTGATGCAAATCCAGTCCTAAGTGCTGTTAAGGAAATCAGACCTAGGAGGTAGGTATGAGTATTGTGTAACTCTCACCAGGAAGAACACTAAGACTAGACTGAGCTTGCTACATACAAATACTAATTTTTTTAATCATAGCAAGACATAAATAATCCTGAGATTACAGCCTTTGTATTAAAATCTTACCGTTTCAAACTCAATCAAAAATATGTCCTGAAGATAAAACTACAAACCACTATTGCACCTCAAAATAATTAGTTGGATGAGCAGAAATCAATCAAGGAAAAGTATTTTTAATAAAGTACCTTACAAATACAGTTTTGGTGTGGTTTTTTTGTCCAAAACTTCTTTTTCTTTTAAAGATTATTTTAGCTACTGTCTTTCTTTGACCTCAATAAAGTTGGTACATGAGGTTTATAGAGCTGAGGGTAGAGGATTCATGAGAAGCAGATGAGCCACATGTCCTGTCACATACCTCCAACCCTATTCACAGGATTCCTTAAAACTGGACTCGCATGGGCCTTTCCTTTCTGCATGTCTCTTCTGTTTCTCTTCTCTCTGTTTCAGGGCAGGGGCACTGTTAGAAGAAAAACATATCTCAGTAGGTTTGCTCTCTTTATTGGGAGGCTTTCTCTCTAGCATTTTCACTTTTACACACGCTACACTTTTTTATAACACAATGACTGTTTTGTCATGCTGAATAAGTTTTCCTGCTCTTCATGTTCCATTTGGGAATATGGGCTAAACCTTACAACAAAGGACATGATAAAAGACAGGCGTAGCACTTTCATTAGGAGGACAGGGAGCTTTTGAAGTACAGTCCTGAAGTCAGCAAACAAAAACTAGGCAGCAAAGAGTGCTGCCTGTTACAATGTGCTGCAGAGATGAGAGTAAACCCAAGTGAAATATTATGCTTTTTAGTCACAGGTCCTGCTCCCAAGTGATGAAAGGGATCTGATGACTTTCTCCTGAGTCAGAGCTTTCATTGCCCCTGAGAAAGGGATGCACTGGTTATATAAATGACAATTAATTGAGGTACCCCAGAGCCTGGGAAACTCCAGAGCAGAGACACATGAGCCTTTGTAGGTGGCACACAGAAGCTATCAATCAGGAAAGCTGTAACTTTTTTTTTTTTTCCCTAAGATGCACTTGTTCCTGGTAATATATTTATTTCTGGAATCCTACATCCAGGCCCCGGAGGCTCAAAGATGATGTGAAATATCATTACAAAACCAAACTCTCACATTTGAAATGCACTGAATATAATGAGGAAACCCTCATCAAACTAGAGCAGCCACTCTTGCTATTTTGCCTGAAACTGTCTCTGTATCCCAGATGAGAGCTCTTCCCCACACTCATCTTCTAAAGATGTAAGACCTACTTTAGAGAATGACATTTCTGAGTAAGGAGGGCAGAGCTATGAAAAGCCTTCGGGATATTGGACTGCTTCAGATTCCTCTCTACCAAGTTTGCTCAACTGTGCTCTATCTACAGTCAATGTGATTAATTAATGTGTGATAGATTAGGAACTCCCAAACAGGAAATCACGTTTTCGCCACAGGCTGTAGCAGAAGTGCACAGGGTCTTATTCTGACATTGCTTTTGCTGATAAATCCTGGGAGGAACTCTGCTGAGTGTATCAGGCAAAGTCATCCCAGGGAAGATCTGATAGGGCACAGCGGCGAGCAGAGCCACCCGTCATCCTGGGATCTGAGTCAGCCAGGGAGCAGACACACAAACACTCTACTTGGTCTCGATCCTTTTGTTTAATGGGATGAAAAATCATAAGCATCCAGGGAACAGCACAGCTAAAAGGCTCCAGGGAGGTGTTCCAGCATCCTGAAGGGGGCTTGCAGGAACACTGGAAAGGGGCTTTTCATAAGGGTGTGAAGTGATAGGGCAAGGGGGAATGGCTTTAAGCTGAAGGATGGTAGAATTAGATTAGATGTGAGAAGAAATTCTTTGCTGTGAGGGTGGTGAGGCACTGGAACCAGTTGCTGTGATTGTCCCATCCTTGGAATTGTTCAAGGCCAGGTTGGATGAGGCTCTGAGCAACCTGGTCTAGTGGAAGATATCCCTGCCCACAGCAGGGGAGTTGGAAATGGTTGATCTTTAAGGTCCCTTCCAACCCAAATCATTCTGATTCTAAAGAGCAGTGAAGAAGTTGCACATAAATATTAGTATTTTATTTAAAATCTTAGGAAAATGCAACCCTAATTGCAAATCCACCCACTATTATTATCCCATAAACAGAAAAGAACTGTGAGTAGGCAATCCTTCGAGACATATCTATAAGTGCTATACTTAATCCAATTGCTCCTAATAAAATAGATTGATTTGTACCAAGTCTGGAGGTTGGAATCATGCACAGTGTGTTTTTTCTGGAGAGGGTTTCAATAAAAGGTCAAACTACATCAGTATTGTGGCTGTGGTCTGCAGCACAGTCACCCTGTAATTTTGTCTTCCTCAGTGAAATCCCAACACATTTGAATTAAGTCACACCCAATCTTGAAATTTTATCTCTACCATAGGGTGGAAACCCATTTATTTCAGTGGGGTACCAACAACGTGTGTGTGGCTTTATTATATTTGTCTTTGTATCAGCTTATGACACTCAGAATTTATAGGAGTTCTTTCTCAGCAAAGCCCCCACGTGTTTGTACGTCATTTTTCCCCCTCTGTCTAGATCTCACCTTGTTAATCAGTGTATTACAATGCTTTTTGCTCACTGCAGTAAAATTGTTCAGTTCAGAGACTGGAGTTGATATTTTGCCCAGAGACCACCCAGCTGTGTTTGGGTATCACCTTCCACCCAGGCACGGCAGCTCGGGCTTGTGGGATCTGACACGACTGCGTTTCACTCTGCTTGGATCGTGTGTTCTCTTCCATTTACTTTTGCCACTATTTATCATTTTCTGAAATCAGCTGCACAGAATCTCTCTCTCCATCCGCTACCTTAATGCGAAAGTGCTCTTTGCTGAACACATATATTTAAGGTTTGCTTTCCATAAACGTTTCTCAGAATTTGGCAACATGTGCAGGCGAAAAACAATTATGCCAACAAACCTGTTTTGAGAATAGCTGTAGAAATTTGCATTCTGTCCCAGTTTCTGACACAGACTTCCCTTCTAAGGATGGAAAATTGCTCAGTTCTTATCTGTCTCAATTCTCCAGCTCTAAGGTGGGAATAACAACATTTCCTTTCCCCAGTGCTTTCTCTGTATATTTAGATTAGAAGCACAAAAGGGACAACGGCTGCGTGATTATTTTTCTAGGGTAGCTGCTGACACACAGAATTGCTTCTCTTGCTTAGTATTAACATACATAAAAATAATGCTTTCAAATACAAAGGAAAATTAGTTTAAAATTGGAATAAATATTGATTTGCAGTATTATCCAAAGTCTAATTAGTAACAAATGAGGGGACTTCTTCCTTCAGGATGTTTGTATCATTGCGCTGCTTTGCTGTGTCATGTTAATCCCGGTGCTAAATCACTGTGTTTTCCATGCATGTTCTCCAAGGGGTTTTCCAAGGCTGCTTCTGATATGGTGCAGCCCTCAAGCCTGAAAATGGACAAGACTTCTCTGGTTTGCCAGCAAATTTTTTCATTTATTATTTTTATGGCTATTTAGAAAGAGGGTTTCACTGTAACTTTCAGTCATAGCTGCAGACTAGGCCACTAGGTAGTCTGTCATTCCTCAAGAGTATTTCCATACTGTTTCCATATTCCTGTTTTGCTTTGATATTTATGCATTCTGAATAGTGAGAGCAGCTTATTGGGAGGCTATAATTTCCTCCTCGCAGCAAAAATAAAATAAAAAAAAATTCATCACCAACAGGTTCTCTGAAAAAAAATTGCCAGTTTTTACATTCCAAAAAGGTATTGTTTATCTGAAGGGGAATGCTTTCCAATTTAAACATGCGGCTCAGATGAGTACTAAATTCTCCTCTGGTTTTGAAAGTGTGACTAGTGGCCATTTAACCTCCTCTGTTCCTGTTAACTGTCTGCAGTATATCTAATTTGCTGGGTTTCTAAGATGCTTGCTTTGTCTTTAACAAGCTTTGAGGTACAGGTTAACCGATGTCTTTATAGTGCATCTGACTGTAATCTGCCGAGCTAAAATTTGTAGCTGAGCTGTCTCTTTTTATATCCTAAACAATTCACCATTTTTATGATTTTACCCCTATTCTGACCCTGGGGGGAAAGAACTTCTTTAGAACACCTTGCAGTCTGAGCTTTGTGCATGGCAAGGGACTTTCCCTGCTAATTACCAGAGCTGTTAATTCTGTTGTCAGGTTTGACAGTGCAGAGACAGTGGCTGCCAATGTCCATTTCCTACTGGAGTGAAGAGGTAAGAGCAGCACTCTAAAAGAATGAAAAGCAATTTCAAAAGTATTTCTGCTTTTCTCGCAAGATTTCAGCAATATTCTATTTCCAAAGGAGGGATCAGCTCCTGTTTGCTGGGTACCCCTGCAGGGATAGTGACCTGTGTGCTGAGGGGCTTGCTGCAGGTTTGACAGGTTATTTACTGAGGTAAATCTCCAGAAACACTGCACAGTACCTCTGAATGGATGGACAGTAAGAACCCAGCAGCTCCTGCAAACAAGAGTAACCACGTGGTTATCTTGTGGCAATAGTGCTGCTTTATCTCCTGGTAAGATGACAAATAATTTTAGCCAGAGCTTCAAGCAGTGAATTCAGTCCAGGGCTACCTCCATGCTGTACATTAAATTCTAGGTTTGACAAAAATACCTTTGCCCCTGCAGATTGCTTGGCAGAGATGTGAATGTCCATCTCTGTATGCACATTGTGGTATTTCCTGCTAGGAACCAGCAGCACAAACAAGGTCATTTCTTCTTGCTATGGTCTCTGTTGTCATCCTCTAAGCCCCTTAACTTTTCATGGTTCCCACAGCTGGTATCAACACCTTACTTTTGCACACAAAAATGTAACAGCCCAGTCAGATTAGGGAATAAGCACCATTGCTCCTCTGTGTGTCACCAGCGTTCATCTGTTAAAGGAAAGGGAAATGGTCTCTTAGCTTGGTGCACTGGGGGGTTGGAAGAGGTGAAGATGTTTGTAACCACAGGTTGCCAGGGGACGGAACTGTAGCTCTTGTCACTGGAGAGTTTTAGGAATACTCAACAGCATCTCTGCTCTTCTTTTATAAGAAAATAGAAAAACATTAAAATATGTACATTAACATATAACACATATGTTCCATACCAGGGGTCTGTGCTTGTTCCACACAAGGGAAGCTCTGGATTTTTGAGCACCAAAATCTGGCACAGCTTTGGATGTACTTGGCGAAGTCCAAGGATATCCACTGGTTTCCCGGTTCCCAGTTCTTTAAGAAGTTAGTTACTCCCTTCTGGTTTAAACATGTGATAACTTACCAATGTGGCTGCTTCAGTTCAGTTCCTGGATCAACACAGGTGTCCATCAAAGTTCTACTGATTGTGTTTAGATTTTTTTTTTTTTTAAATAAATCATTTCTTTCACTATCCCTTAAGCACATCAATCTTTGAAGTTAAAAGTCTTCTCAAGCGTAGCTAGTGAGCCTGCTTCAATCACAGAGCTAATCTAGCTATTGATCATCAAAAAGCTTCTGAAAAGCTTAATTTAACCTTCCTAAAGAATCTGGACATCTTCAAATACTTTAAAGTTTATTAAGTATTTATTTGTTTTTTACATACAGAAGAAGTGGAGACGATATATATTTTACAGAAGCCTGAGGCTCTTTGTACTAATCTGGGAGGTTTAAAGCACTTCATTAGAGTCTGGTTCCACTTCTGTGGAGCAGATGTTCTCTCCACAAATTATTTTTTACAGATAACTTGTTCCCTGAGTTTACTTGCCTCAGCTTTCAGCAGGCAGCCCACTGTTAATGGAGCAGAGAGATGCAAACAACATCATCTTGAAAACTTAGTCATTATGGCTGGACCCTGGATTCTCCACTTTTCTGGAGGTTCCTGTCCACATGAGACTAGTATTTCTGGGGAAAATATTCCACTCTTGTTTAATTATTTTTATTTGCATAAGGCTGGATGGGGATATGATGGAAAAACATGGTCTCTGAACTTCAAAATAGGAATTTAGCATGAAAATGTTTATTTTTCCTCATGAAAATGCTTTAAGAAAGTTTTTTCTTTTGTTTTTTTCCCCGATATCATTTTGTATCCTCAGCTAACCCCTGCCCTGAGGGGTCTATATGTCCATTGCCAACCATGACAGCTTCTCTGCTTCTCTGTTCTGTTCCTCACTTTCAGTATCTTGCCTAATTCTAGGAGATATTTCTCTGAGGAGAGAGTCCTGAGGGGGATGTCTCTTGCTCTTCAAAACAAAACCTCCTCTGAGGCTTGAAGGAGCTATTATAACTGAAAATGGTACTATTGTGTGGACATCCTCAAACCTTGCAAGTGTTCTTTACATTTTTGCAGGAAAAGATGATGAAAAGCTTGATATTTCCCCCCCAGTGATATTCCACTTTGAAGATGTATTTTTCTGAATATTGATTGAAAAGCAGAGCACAAGATCTCAAAATCAAGCTACTCTGAACAGCAAAGCTCTCCTGTGAACCACTTGGAGCTAAACCCATGGTGTTTTTCTTAATCTTGCCACAGAGCATGAGGAGAGCAGGGGAGCCTGTTACACTGCTCCAGCTGCCTCTGGGCATAACCATGTTTTGCCTTAGCTGTCAGCTTATCTTTGTGGAACAGAGATACTGCAGATTTTTCTTTTTTCAAATTAAGGTTGTTCATATATTGAAATCTTCTATCTCCCTACTGATAACTGGAAAAACAAAGCCTGCCGATGTTGTCTCCCTCAGTGCAGACTTTAGTACATTTGACCCACTTGTCATATTCTTGGCATCAGAGCCTGTGTGTTTTAGAGAGGTTGTTTTGGAAATGAGCTAATGGCACAAATGGGGGATTTGTGTAGCTGCAGTGGAGTTGCACTCTGTGGACTGAGAGCTTTAGGAACAGGGAGAGGAGCTCTGTAGTCTCTGGCTTGAAATGTAGATCACAGCAGGGCTGGACCTATTTAAAAATCACCAGAGGTCTTGCTAGTTAACTTCCCTTTCATGTAATAGAAGAAAAGGTTGAATGAGTCATGTGAAGCCAGCCATGAGATTAATATAGACAAAGATGTCATATCCTCATGCATGCAGCTGTGAATGGCGTATCTGCTTTGCCATCTGCAGATTAAATGGACATAGTGTCTGAGTGGCTGCTGCAGGGCTTGGTATAACTCAGTTATCATCAGGCAGATTTCCTGTTGCCTAATACCCACACACAATGGTTGTTTAGCGTCAGACTTTGGTTTCTGGAGTAGTTTCAAAACCCGTCAGCCACAGAGTGTAGCTTTATAACAACAGCACCGTTAACTAATTGCGCTCGCTCACAGAATTACGAAACCCAAGAGGATAATTTGGTGCATCATGAGTATATCTTTGTGAATTTTTCATAGGGTTATTTTCCTGCAGATCTGTTTGCTCTCATTTCTTTCCTCCTGGTAATTTGGGGCTTTCTTCTCCAACAATTAGAAAAACAACATTCTGTTTAATTGCAATATTTGCAGAAACAGCTTTTTTCCCATATTCCAAGCTGTAACAAGTTTTATGTCAATTAACCTCTAAATTTGCAAAGACACACCTGTATTGACCCTTAAGTGTCATTCATTCAATTTTCAAATTGGACAGTTGAATGTGAGCACTCCATTTATAAAAAGCATTTAAGGAGCTAATATGTTAAGCATGCACTTAATCTTGACAGGATGATACTGTACCTCCCTCAAATTATTCTGGTCAGTGCTGATATCACTGAACAAGTCTATCTCTATCTAGAATCTTCATCAAAACTTATTTGTGAGTTCATTCCAAAGGGCAAAGCTGGGAGAAAATCTGTGCTCTTCATACTGAAATCTTTGATGCAGTCACGTAATTCCCATTTACTTCAGTGAGTCACCCGTGTGCACAGAGATGAGAATTCTCCCTTGTTAGGCCTTTAAAGATTTCCATGGGAGTTTGCTTCCTTGAATATTTTATTTTCAGCTTTGTTATGATAAGATGATTTTTCTGACATTTCACTGATCACAAAGCAGCTGGCCCCATAAAAAATAAAGCTCACACACAAAGAAAGAACTGACTGGGTGTCTGGGGGAAAATGTTAGTTCTGTGTCTGAGCTGCAACAGATTGTCATCATTAAAACAAAGCTCCAGCAAATGCTGGAATGATGGGCATGAAAGAGTGGGAGCATTTTCTCAGATGGAAAGACAACAGAAAGGTGGTGCTTTAATTAAGTCATTGTTCATTTTGAGTGCATCACCTAGCTCTGATATTTTTTAAAATTCTAAAATAACGGTGTTAAATACAAAGAAGATAACATGTAGAAATACTGTAAGGTGTACTTGATCTAAGAGTGCAAATCACACCATCCCTTGCTGCAGGTCTAGAAGTACTGCTGTACTGATCTGCCAAGATTGGAGAACCATAAAATCAAAAAAAAATACAGATGCTTGTCCATGCTGGGGGATCTTTCATAAAGGAGAGTTGAAATCCAAATTTAAAAGTGCAACAGAACCAACCCCAGACATAGACATTTCCTGCTATGATCCCTCTTCCATGTCTGTAGTATATTTTCAGCAGAAGATGTTCCCTGTTTTGATTCCCCACAGCAGCCCTTTGCCAGTTCTTTCCAGGCTCTCTGCTTCGAGGAGAACAGACAGATGAGAGATGGAGGGATCTCTAGTTATGTGTTTGAAGGAGACACAGGAAGAATCTGGACTCCTTATTGTACCAGCTCCATCCCCAGAGGAAAAGACAGAGCTCTACCAACTCCCAAAGACTTCTTCTGTCACAGAAAAAGACAGGCAAAAGAAATGGCCCATGAAGGGCAGAAAAACCTCAGGCAGTAGTGTTACATGAGGAACCAGCTCATTCCCTCCCCCCTTCACCAAGTTTTTTATTAAATGCTTTTTCTTCTGAGTTTTCCATTTGTTTTCTGTTTCTATTAAATTTCTTGATTTGTTTCTGCTTATCTATATTGCATGAGTCGTCATGCTGTTAAAGACCCTTATTAAGGAAAATGAATAATCTTGTGGAAGTTACTTATAGTGTCTCTATTCCTTGCTTTTATTGTTGTTTCCTCCCTGGTTATTGGAAATTAAAGGCCAGAAAATGGGTTTGGCATGGAATTTTCATGGGAATTTTTTTGAGGTTTTCCCTTAAAAGCTTTTTAATCAAAAGCTGGATCTAAAACTCAAATGACTTCTATGTTTTCAAAAGGAATAGGTCAGCACGCTGGGATTATATCAAATGTTACATTTGCAGAAACAAAGAATTGTAACTTCAAGTTCAATAAAAATGTTCTTAGGCAGACAGCATCCTGGCCACTGGCCCAGGCAGCTGCATTGTTTCTCCCGGGGCTGGGTTTCTGGGCAGTCAGAAGTGATGCAGAATCTGGAAACCAAGGCTTCAGAGCAGAACAATGATGGAAATGAATGCATTGTCATGTGGGGATGATTTCCTTGGCCTCTTTTCAGCACTTTCCTGTACTTGCTTTCATTCCCCTCCTTCTTAATTTGCTTTTCTTTCCTTATTGTTCCCTTTTCCCTTGTCTCTCACAACTCACTTTCCTGTCCTCTCCTCTCCTTGTTGCCTTTGCTGTTCTCATGTCTTTGTCCTTGCAGTGATGCACTGACATGTCCTAACACTGGCAAAACTTTGGCAGGGCACATTTCCTGCAGAAAGCCAAGACATGTTTCAAGGCAGGCTCAGAGTGTTTCCTCTCACAGCCAAAAGAACTGGGTCCATCCCCCAGAACATGCTCCCTTGATTATGGTGCCTCTGCTTAGCTGGTGCCTTACAAAGCCATTGTGAATTTTAATTCATGGTGGTTCATCAGGAGAGACCTTTCAGGTCTTGGCGTGGTCTCGTGGCCTTTCAGAGCTTCCCCGTTTCTCTGTAGCTATCTCTCAAAAGGGGTCTTTGTTTTAATTTCAGTTCTTGTTGGCTACTCTCTGTTTGCCTCATCAGCCAAGGAGAAGAAATGTGAAGATGTATGTGTCTGATCAAATATTTAAACTTTTAATACCAGCAGCTCACAAGATACATAAACAGTAATTTATTTCTGTTTACGGCACTTCTGCTGGAAGTACCCTGCTAATCTACCTAATGTATGTGAGAAAATACAGACACGCCAAGATTTTTTTTATTATGACTATCAATCTTCACAACAATATTGTGAAGCAATAAGGAATGGACTTTTCTGGGAACCAGATCTCCTATTTATTAAAGACAATGCTTCTTGTTATCTATCAGTGCCCTGTATGCAGCACTGGGTGACCTTTTTTGAAGAAGTCCATTTGAGTCATGTAGCTTTAGGTGTAGGATTTTGTCACCTTTCCTACGCACATGTGTCCTGGAATGAGACATCCCATGGCTGTTGCCCTCACAGGAGCCATAGGACAAAGCACATCTGCACAAACTGCCTGGGGCCAGTGGAGGAGAAACATTCCCCACACAATCCTTCCCTCAGGTCTGAGGCTCAAGGGAGCAGGTATCAGAAATGAGCCCAGGGACTGAAATTCCACATTTCCAGAGGGGTCAAAAGCAAGGGTGACTGAAGTCTTTTGGCTTCATGACAGCCAACCCCCACACCCCAGCTGAGCCCAGGACTTCGAGGGAAAAATGACCTTTCCCACTGCCCTTCTCCCTCTGCCCCCTGTGGCCAGCAGGCCTGGAGTAATTGTTTTGTAACCATATTTAGCTTTGAGTTTGCTTCCACTCCACTCCTGAGCAAAGGATTTATAACTCTGATGCTGATCACTTTTTTCCCCACTTGCACCTCTTGGTTTTAAAAAAAAAAATAAGGATCTTCTCCTTGGAACATTATCTTTTTTTTTGGAGAGTGCTTCCCACTTTTTATCTCCAGATGGATGTGGTTTAGCCCTGTCTCTTCCTGTAATGCTTTCATGTGTGTTGTTGCAGTGGCATTAGCAAGGTGTATTTTCGTGCTCAGACATTGCCAGTGGATGTGGATCTTTGCAAGATATAACATTAGAAAATGAAATCTAGCTTTTTTCCCCCCTTTTATCTTATATGGGATCCAGTTAACTGATGCTCCGGTGACTTCTTGAGGCAAGAACCCTGGCAACAAAGAGCAAGGGAGCAGGCAGAGCTTAACACCCAAAGCAGGGAGGCAGGCTCAGGAGAGGGGTCTGAGTGACCCTGACTTCTGAGTGACAATTCTTCCAGCCTTCACAGCCGTTATACAAATGGGTGTGCAGTTAAAAATGGAAACACAAGTGGACCCCAAGATAAAGGAGAAGGGCAACAATAACATGCTTGATTGGCTGAGGTCTGCTAGGTTGTTTTTAAGTGAACTGAATGCCCTGCTCTTGGCTTCAGTATAAAAGATCAAAAAATAAATCCTATTAATGTTTTTATTAGAACTAGTCATTCAAATCTTAGTGGGCTGAGCAGCCCTAAGCACCCGGGTTTGCCCAGCATTACTCCTGGCATAAACTGAGTGCACATATCAGAGGTGTGAGACTATCAAGTGAGTTCATTTAAATTAATGGTATTGAAACAAATGGAAAATTGATTTTTGGTAATAGAGGGCTTGATTTACCCTAGCTTAACTCCATTGAATTTGATGGATTTGAACCTACTTCACTTTGGCATAAATCAGAGGAATACCAAATCCAGGGAGTGTAAATGCTAAGACCAAGTTAAATATTTACTGTCTTATGTGTTATTACATTCAAAATAGTAGAAAATGTGTTTCTTCTGGTTTATTCTCCTGTAATGCAGACAGTGGCCAGGAACAGCAGAAGTAATGATTTACCTTACTGCAGCACTTGGCCTTAATAACTAGTACCATGCTAACACAAACATAATTACAGATTCTAATTGAGTTTATATTTAAGATATTTATACAGTAACAAGCAGAACTCGGGTATTGACCACTCACAGACAGAACTGGTTTCCAGCCTCTGGGCTCAGCAGCGTGCCAAGGTCTGTAATCACTTGGGTACCTGACTGGAGTCCTTCCTCCCCCTTTCTAAAGTGCCTCCTCACTGCTCCACCAGTGAAAAATTAATGGACCTCCTTTCGTTTGCTTTTGTGATGAGAAGGAAGCACTTCCACTAATGACACCAAGAATAGGATTTACTGTAACTTGGCCTCAGATGGTATTTGTGGTTCCCACACATCCTGTAACAATAATGCTTTCTAAACTTAAGCGGATATTGCCACACTGACTGTTAGAGAAAAGCAGAAGGAAGACGATGAAGCAGCTCCTCCAAGCTAATTTTTTTTTCCTTTCCAAGGCAGATTTATTGGCCTCATGTTCCACACCTTGGCAAGGAAAAGAAAAAACCCAACATGAAAGCGAGACGGGCTGCGACTGTATTTTACCAGCGTGTCTGGAGTGGGGTGATTTCCTGCAAATAATTGCTGATGTGCAGGGACAAGTGGAAAACCAGATTTCTACAGCTGTTTTTTCACTCCTGCGTGGTAGTATTATCTGACAAGAGCACAAACACCATATTCAACTCTGCTTTTCCCATTCCCTGGTGAAACCTCTCCCCCACCTCTCTGTGAATTCCTCCAGCAGCTGTATCCTCTAGAAACCTTCTACTGATCAGTTAGCACACACCCCCCAGGCAGTGCTCCTCTGGGGCAGCTCCAGCACCCAAATGAGGAATTGGTGGTATTCAGCTCCAGATGGCAATCAGCTGCCCCTGCTCCTTGACCTCTTTCTTGCCCAAGGCTGCCTGTAGAGCTGTCTGTCAAAGAAATATTTTTTGTGAAGTCAACTCTTTAAGCAATTAAGGATCTATATGTAGGCAGCCAGTGCATCTTGCATGGTGCTTGGGCCAGCTAAAACTTCTCTTACCAGCCTCTGAGTAAGCCAGTCCTGCATAAAACAGAGAAATGCCAGCCATCCATCATCCCCTTCATGGCTTAGGAGTGTAATTTCATGAGCTGCCTGTGTGGGAGAGAAGTGTGAGAAGATGCTGCGTCAGTGTGTGGGCTGCACAAGGGACAAAGAGGTGACTTAAAATTTATACTGGAAATAGAGAGTGAGTAATAATGTGCCCACAATGGACCTTTCTTCAGAAGAAATATGCTAATGAAAAATTATTTGAATGATGGGCTTAGCTACCAGCTGAGAATGAAGCTGGGCAGCTGAGGTGTGAGCCAGCCCTCTGGCAAGATGGTAGTGATCAAGAATAAACTACAAAGTGAAAAAACACTCTGTGTTGTGTTAGGATGAAGTGGTGTGGCTTGCAGCTCAGAAAGAGAAATTTTCTGTGTACCTGATAGGTTTTGTAAATTTTCTTTGTGGTGCTTTCCCACAACTGATGGAACCACAAGGAGATTAGGTGACTCGATGCTCCAGAGGTGGAATCTGAGTCCTGGGGAATTCTAAGAGGAATCCAGAGCACAATGCTGGATCCATAGGGCTATGAGAAAGCTATTGGAGCTTGTGCCTTGGACCTTAGAGACAGATGGATACAAACCAGACCACCAGATCAGACCCTTCAGATTTTGGAGGCATTGTAAATAGGGCTCATATCCAAACATTACTGCATGACATTTTCTCTAGCAAAAAAAAAAAAAAAAGGCTTAACAAGCATGCCTGACACAGAAAATAAGCTGCTAGCAAAACCTAGAGACTGTATTCAAGCTGATGGAATGTTATATCCTGGTGTGATATTTTTCAGCCGTGGTCTCCTGAATTCACCTATGCAGTTCTCCAGCATTCATCAGTCAAGCTGAAACATGTTTTCAGCAATAAAGAGAAGACTTTCTTCAAAGAAAATCTTTCTTCATGCATATAATCTGGAGAGAGCGTTTCTTTATTTCTCCTGTTGCCATTTGGGATGAATAGGATATAATATTTTTTCTTCTGTCCATTCTTATGCATCTTCCTGCTTGAGATCCTTACAACTGCAAAGTCAGTTTGGTGAAAAACATCTTTCCCATCCCCTTCCTTCATTTCCTATGAAAACAGATACTTTGAAAGGCATGAAATATAATGCCAAGTGCTGCCTTCGTAAAGAATGTCTAAAATTCCTGCGAGACAATGTATTGTTTCAAAACAAAGCTATTTCAGGCAATTCTGTCCTCATCTGTACAAAGCTATTCATCTGAGAAACTTTTTTTCTAGCACAAATATTCTTGCTCTGGGGTTTTATCTTTCAGAAAGAAAAAAGAAAGTGTTTTGGAAGATCAGTTTCATATTGTTACAATTTAAAATAAAACAAACAAAATCAGATTCTGAAGGAGTTCAATCCATCTGCCATTCTTGCTGTCAGTGTCTAGTCAAAGACAGCGCAATCCCTCTGGAACTCCTTTTACAAACATTATTTATTTGACAGCCTCTGTTTTTTTGGTTTTGGGGGATTTTTTTGGTCAAATTTTTACCAAGAATCCTGTGCCACACATAACGGTTAAAGGAAGAGTGTAGTGGGTTAATTTTATACACTTTAGGGTTTTACATGGACCTTCCATGGTGGGAACTACCCCCAAAGCTGCTGTCTGTCTCCATGTCCCCATCTCCAGGCTGCTTTTCCAGGGCACTGGAGCTGTTGTGGCTGTTTGGTGTGGCTGGAGGCAGGGACAGCCAGAGCTCTGGCCTGTTGCAAGGCATTTTCTATGAGCAAGGATTTCTACCAGTCTACAGATTTTTATTAACTTTGATTCACAAAATCCCAGAGCTGAGCCCAGTAGAAGTTTTGATATTTCCAAAGGAAATACTTTACAGAGGTCAGACAGGTTTTGGCTAAATAGAGAACCTTAGCTGCTGTTTTATGTACTCTCCCCATGCATGAATGAATTCATTGTGGTCATGAACCAGGAAAATCTGGCTAACCTACCATGGGAAAAGACAGAATGAGCTCAAAAGCATGGATGCCTCCATTTCTTTTCCTTATTTTCAGAAAACAGGGCTTCAGACCATTAGTGATACCTCTTTCTCAGCATCCAGCCTGCTCACTGAAATTACAGATCCAAAAGTACTTCCCTAGCCCCTGCATTTTGTCTTCAAGTCATTGGTTTTGTTGTTATTGAGGAGATAAATATTCACAGAGCAAAGGCAGGATGCTATTCCACTAAAATGTGCAGCATTCTCTCTGTGAAGTAAATTTGTAGGTGTTTCCCTAGATAAAGATTTAAATATGTCCCTTTAAATTCCAGTGCTGATGGTAACATGGATGAATCTGATTTTAGCAACCATTGATAATTAGCCAGTTTGCAAGGTTGTCAGAAATATGTGCTTTTTCACAAGAACAAAAATACACCAGAAGCATCCTTGCTTAAAAAATATCTGTGAAACAGAACCAAAAAGTGGAAAAAAGAAAATTAGCAGCTGCTATTGCAGTAAACTTTAACATACAGACACTGCTTTCCGAGAGCTATCATTAGAGCCAAATTAAAATATAGCTGAGATTTTTCTAAATAAAACTGTCAATGAAGATAAAAAAGTTTTTATGTTGACAGTAAAGCAAATGATTTTTTCCACTCTGTTGAGGTTCTGTAATGGTTGCAGTATATCTGGGTGACTTATGGCAAGCTAATGACAGATTAACAGCTGCAGCAGACATGACTGCTCCCAGCATCGCTCTCGGGCGAGGGAAGCTCAGGACCTGTGGGCAGGGGCTGGGTTTGGGGGCAAAAAATGGGTGGAGGATTTACACAAGGCTGCACATAGATAACCCAAAGATGAATACTGAGAAAAGCACCCAGAGATGTGAGAAGTGGTACCTCAGGCGGGGAAAGCCCCATGCTGGAGGTTGTGTCTTGGTACAGCCGGAACCGAGGTGCAGCATCAAAGTAACTGAATTTGGGTATTTTCTGTAAGTTAGGGAAGGAGTGCACCAGCAGCAGTGATAATTGCTGGGGATATAAAGTAGGTTAAGTGAGAATTATGATCTGCTGCAGTCTTTTAATGCATTGCCAGCATGTTCAGCCAGCACAAATATCCCCACAACCAGCCTGAAATAGCAATTTCCTTGGGTGTTTCCCTGAAATATTCACATAGACAGAAAAGGTCATGGTAGAGGATTTTTTTCTCTTCTCACCACCCAAAACTGAAGGCCTTGTTCCCACTTGGGAGTGTAAAAGGCTCAAAGCTCAGCTATGCCCATGGTCTGGCAGGGGAAGGATTCCTGCCATGGTGGGTGAATGCTGACCTGTCCTGCTGCTCTTAGGGGTGCTGCATTCCCTGCTGGGGAGATGGGAAATGAAGAGAAGGCTTTGGAAAGTTGCCATCTGGGTGGAAACACCCTTTGGATTAAGAATTCACTCTGAAGAGCTCACTAATCTACTACTATTTTATCTATTTGGAATTTGCATTGTTTAGTGCAAGTGAGGCAAGAGAACAGTTTGAATGTCACAGTTTGAAGCTGAACAAGCATCCCTCTGCTTGGTACCTCCATTGTAACATGATGGCAGTGGTGGTTGCATGTTTATCTGATACCCTTTGGAGTAAACAAATGGACAAAGAGGGGCTGGAGTGGTGCAGAAGCCATTCATTGCCTCTCCATCCTCTGTGCTCGTGGCAAGGGAGAGAAAGGGACTGTAAATCCTTGAGCCATAAATCATTCCCAAGCCTCCAGATGTGCTGGACCTGCTCCCTTCATTGTACAGTGCCCAGTTAAAACTTTGACCAAGGCCAAAGTTGGCAGCAGTACCAGGTCCCCCACCCCTTAATTCCTGAGTCCTGAGTTTCACCACTTTTGGCCAAAAAAAATGCACTTAACTCTTCAAAACTGGTATAACTTGGAGATCTTTGGATGCCTCCCAAACCATGTCTGTGTTAACCTGAATTCACTTGGAGATATCTTCAACATTTAATTAGATTAGTTATCTCAGCAGGGAGGAGGAAGGTAAAAAAGCAGAATGCTTAGAAAAGAACAGTTTTTCCTTGGATTGTGACATCTGAATAATTTAAAGAGGTTTTGAGAACTATGCTTTATTTTAATTAGTTTCTGAATCAGTTTCTGCTTTGCCTATTCTTCTTCCCCCCTCTTTGTACTGTTTATTTTTGATGACATCTGCAATCCTGAAAAAAAAAGAAAAAGGAAGCAAATTAACTTGGTTTGAGCCACATCAGCACATCCCTTGGAAGATCACAGCAGTCAGCTGTAAAAAATGGGCTTATGCTGAAAGAAAATGAGGAGCTCAGAGGGCTGAAAATGAACTTACCTATTTATTAACTACATCTATCTTTATTATTTTTGTACAACACCAAAAAATGTTCTTGGCGCTTCACAGATGTGCACAGAGGATGTGAGGTGAACTCCTTTGGCACTATTTTATTAAGGCCACTCTGCATTAACATTTCCCAAATCAGGAACAGAGTCCATCCTTTGAAAAACTCTCAGTCTAAATGGGCACAGTCCAAGAGAGCAGTGGGGTGAGAAATGAGCTGCATGGCTGGGATTGATGCTGTGGTTAAGGGGTATCACAGTAGTTACAGAAGTCTTTTTTTGCTTCTTGCAGACCCCTGCCCTGTGATATTTTGTGTTTTGCCAATAGTCCTTCTTCTTGTGTCCAACTTCCACAAGCAATGGTTGAAGGGTGACCCAAGGAGAGTGGAGGGAGTGAGAGTGAAGGAGATCACAAAGACACTAGAGAAGGAAGAGACCCAGCAACCCAAAGCTGAAGGAAACAAACCTGATCAATTGGTTGCTCTTGACACAACTATTTTAGCTACAGCTTTTTGTCTTTTCAAGCAGGACAAGTTGTCCCTGTTGGACATGGGCAATGCCATTTGCAAACTGAAGTTGGCCATGTAAGGAACTCCTCTCTAAGTGTGTGAGGAAAGGACCTGCAGCACCCTTCTCGTAAACCCAAGGGCTACAGAAGTTGATAGAAAGTTATTTGTGTCTCTGGCCTGTCACTGCCAGCCTACATTCAACTTTGCTAACCCCATGTGCCTCCTAGAAAGATAGGATGCCTATGGAGTAAAAAAGCATGAAATGCAGTTGTAATTTCAAGATAATTTTGGATGAAAAATAAAAAATTGCTTTAACCAACATATTTTGAAAATTAATATAAGCCTCGGATCATATTTCAGTGGGAAGTAAAAGAGCCAAGCAACCTGTCACAAAAAAACAAAAAAGGCAGAATGACTGAGATGTTTCATTTCAATATTCTTCAAAACTACAAGTTTTGAAATTTTTATTTGAAGTGAACATTTGTGGGTTTGAAATTCATGCCCTCCCTCCTTTTACTGGAATGCTCAAAGTGAATCATATGTTTTTTCATCCCTAAACAATTTTTACTTTCAAACTTTTCTAAATGCCAGGCAGGCCAGAAAAGGAAGAGTTATTTGTGCAACTGAGATGTGGCTTCTGAACAAAGTGTGTTGTGATGAGGTCCTGAACATTGTTCTGATCTGAGTTCAGTATACAGTTCGTGCAAGGTGGGTGATGGAGGCAATTCTGTTATCGTGTCATTCTGTCCTGCCAATCCTCTCCTAAGCATTATCAACTAATGTGTGACAGTTATAAAGTGGATTATAGTCCTGTCTATCTGATACAGCTCAGCTGAATCCATCAAACATTTATCACTCAGGATCTCCAATTGGACTTGAAATTCGGTCTGTGAAGTTGTGGATTAGTAATTTGTCACGTTCTGCTCACACTTTTCCCCTGCTTGGTGTGTCCCCTGTGGTCCCACACTGCAC
This sequence comes from Aleadryas rufinucha, assembly GCA_013397815.1. Taxonomy (NCBI): domain Eukaryota; kingdom Metazoa; phylum Chordata; class Aves; order Passeriformes; genus Aleadryas; species Aleadryas rufinucha. Next base: position 305,430 of record VZTH01001641.1, read on the forward strand.
TTCAGCACACTCATTTTAGTGGTGTTTTCAGGATGTAATATGAAAATTACCAGGCATTATGAAAAGGTCAGCTCTGTTAGACTCATGGAGTAAGTAGGAGGAATGGAGTTGCTCTTAGGATATTAATCATCTGTCATTAGATCTTATTAATCATCCCAAACAAATCTTGGACTGCAGTTCAACAGAGAGTGTTTGTCCTACAACTGTCTGGGATAGGTGCCATTTTTGCTGTAGCTTCTCTTTCTGACTTTTTCATCATGTTAATAACTGAGATTCTTTTTGTGGCTTTTATATTTGCAAGTGTAAAACACAAACATGTTACCTCTGTTAGGAAAAGCTGGAGGGAACAGCTGTGTGGAAAGGTGAGAGTTGGCCTGAGTGAGCAGCAGGGCTGTCTGGATAAGTGCCTTCATGCACAGTTCACTTTTGAAACCAAGCTCAGCGGTTTGACAAGCTTCAAGAGATCCAAAGCATTGTCAGTATGAGGGAAACGCATAATGTCAAAAATGTTTGACAAGCCTGGTCTAAAGAAGGCATTAGACAGCATAATGATGGAAGTATTTAACTCCCTGGCACAGCCCAGTCTGCTGCTCCCAGCAGAGATGCAGTTTTTGTAAGAGCTTCCTTTGACAGAACTGCTGAAACCAAAATGGGCTTTGCACAGACAGACTGGATGGGGGAAACCTTTCCAGAGGAGTTGGACTGAAGTCGTGTTCCTTGTGTCTGGGCTTCCCAAGCAAACCTCAAACAATGATGTGGAGGGGGAAGGAGTATGTTCAGCTGAAATATTAAATTTATTCATGAAGAGCTGAGGAACAAACACACCCTTCAGCACTTCAAAACATCCCTTTAAAAGGAGCACGCAGATCCTGCCACTTCAGAAGGATTGAGGATTTAAATAGGTTAGGTGAAAGTGCACTGGAATACAGTCAGGGGTTATCCTCTTACTAATTTGGAGATTAGGAAAAAAAAAAGCAGCTCTGTGTCTTCTTAATATTCTACCTTCACACCTCATATGCGAAAGTTTAAGAGTTCCTTTTTGCTCTGTGTTTTTTGATGGGGTAGAGGGGAATAGAGGTGCAAGATTTATTGGAAAGGCATGTTTCTTTTACTGCTCCTTTAAATGGGAATAGTGGTTCACGTTCTTCCCAGGTGGAAATGTGCTGCTGAATTTAATGAAGGTGCTATCACTTGGCTGTCCAGGGAAAGTGAGATCTGGAGCCGTGTGTTACAATTTTTTTGTTGTTGCAGAAATTGCAGGTTTTGCAGAGAACTCATTCACCTGATTTCCAATGTTTGGGGTTTTTTTTTACTTGACTTCTCAGAATGCTGAGGGTAAAACAATAATCTTTCAGAATCAGTTTTTTTGAAACCACAGGACCAGACTCCCCTCTTGCGTAAACAGGCATAGATGTGTGAGATAGCTGGAGTTACGCAATTCTGCTCTACTCCAAAGGCTGCCCTAACTCTTTGGATGGTTCTCCAGCAGAGTAAAGCTTCTGATGAAACACTGGAAAAGAGAAGGAGACTGACAGGTTTGCCTCTGACCAGTATTTCAGCTCAGCTTGCATAATGCACTGCTCATCTTGTGCAAACTGCTCTGGCCCCACCTGCAGTGGTTGCTCATGCCCCTTTGCTAAGCTGATTTTCAGTATTCCTCCCACACACGAGGGTTTTCTGTGGGACAAAGCCAAGTGGTGCAGAGAGAATGACTCTGCTGCCAATCAGCCTCTGGTCCTTTCCCCCACTGGCTGTGAATGGTCAGAGTCAAGGAGGAAATGTGTCCCAGCTCCTTGTGGCACACCTTACAGGGCTTGTAAGATTTATTATGGAAAGCACTTCATTCCATAACAGGTATTGACAGAGAAAAAAGCTTTTGTGGGAGCTTTTCTCCTTGGTAAGTTGGATCCTGGAAGTGTAGGCGTTGCAGATCCAGGCTATGGACAAACACCACACATCCTCACCCAGACTGGCCTCTGGGAGCAAAAGCTGGGACTCTGCTGAGTCTGTGCACTTCACCTGGAGGTTTCTTTAGAGCCAGAGGGGTTTGATGCACAGTGACTTAGAGATGCCAAAGAACGGGAGCATCTTTGGCTTTGTCCAGATTCTTCCTTTATATTAAGTGCAGGCAATGAGAGAAACACCCTGGGGTTGTACAAACGAGGAGCAGGAGGCCAGTCCTGATCCCCAGGAAAGGGTGTCACAGTCTCTAGCTCATGATGTGAACTAACACCTGTCTTTGCCTTCTGTGCTCATAGAGATCCCAACACATTGGAGGGTGCTTTCAGAAACCACTGCAGCTCAAGTAAGGAAAGGATAATAATGGATTTTGTTTCCTTCTCCTGCAGAGTTTGGTCTGTTTTTATACACTTACATGTAAGATGACCCACATGGATAGTTTTTCCATTCTTTTTCTATTTGTCACATTGCTGGTAGGTTGATACATAGGGAAAAGTTTATAACTTGGCTGGTTTTCCCCAATATCTAGTATTTGCTTACAGAAATCAAATCTGTCATTCCAGATTAACAGGAAACCATCAAATGATTTTATGATTACCATGGGAGCTCAGTTGTTGTGGGGGTAAAAGGTGGACATGCACTATGGTGGTTTTTTATGGACAACCCTTTAAATAAAGGGTAGTTGCAAGAGCAGATTTCTTTCACAGGTGTTGCAGGAATAGTGTATTTCAAAGGTCTCAGGTATTTGGTGTGTGGAGCACAGAAGGCAAATCTTTGTGTACAATACCCTGCAGTGACATGGCTGGCAGGACCAGGAGAGCAAACCTGCCATTTTTGGCTGTGAATGAGCAACTCCTGCCCTTGGGAGCTGCCAGGGCCTTCTCGGGAGCAAGGGGTGGCAGGAGCCACCTCTAGAGGGTGACAAATGGCCATACTGAACGTTGGCACCGTAACTTTGTCATGAGATGCTGCCATAAGACTGAGTCATGAAGTCATACGGAAACTTTGTCATAAGAGTCCCTCTTTCTGGCACTCCTTTGCAGGGTCTGATTGCAGGGAAGCTGTGGAACAGAATGAAGATGGTGAGCATCACATGAAATTGATGCTTTCCATGCAGTTGGAATGTGGCACTCCTTGTTCAGGGCTATTTTGATGCTAACACTTCACAGGTAACATCTAGAAAGTCCTTGTGTGGCAGACATTTGGAAGGGAGAACAGTCTAGTGAGGTAAAGGAGCTTTTCCTGTAATTTTGTTTGCTCCTGGGCCACAGTAAGGCACTGGGCTTGGGCTAGAATGACCTTTGTTCTGAGCTGGTAAGACAATTCTTGTGTTGGGATGCACTACAGTGGAGTAAAATATAACATTTTGCAAGAATCCAATTGTTCTGTCCAGGAAGACGGAACACACGCGAGGGCTTTGCAGCAGTGTGGCTGCATTCAACACAATTCTCCAGGTCAGAAAAAGGAGGTGATGACTTCCACCAGGCATTGGAATGCAACATGAAACCAAAACCAAAGTCACCAGTGGGCCTTTTAAATATAACTGCCTTCCCTCCCCAGAACAATGACAAAAACTTTAAGCAAAATGCCCTCTTTTATACGTGGAATTAATACTTCAAGCGTAACCTTCACATCCTGGAAATCAGAAGAGTTTCTATCCAGCAGGACAATAAACCCTAGCAATTCCAATGGGACAAAATGATCAGTGGTGCAGGGGAATGATGTGATGTGCAGACTTGTGAGTGTAGAGGAAGGGACTTGTGCTCATGCATCAGCCATGGATAACCTGAGAATCCACTCCCAGCAGGAAGATATTCAAAAGCATACTTTCAGGATTAGTATATTAGATAAGCAGAATTGAAGGAGAAACTCTTTTTATATAGGAAAGTGAAGGTAGGATTTGGAATCTGATGTCAGGAATTGTTAAACAAAATGCCAGTCAGACACAGCTGCTTTGTCAGCAACATCTACACATCTATTTTTCTTTTGTGAGGTACTGCAGAGATGCTTATGATAAAATTAGATATTATGGTGCTATCGTTGCATACAGAATGTGAGAGGGGAGAATGTTTGGAAGGAGGAACTTAGATAATAATTAAAAAAAACATTAAAGCCATTAGGACAGCCAAGTTGAATACAACCAGCTGAGGACCTGACTCATTTTGTGATGTCTGTGGCACACCAGATGCATGCACATGCATTGTGCTTTCTGCCCTGTGGGAGTAGCTGAAAGAAAGAAAAAAGACATTTCTAGAACAATACTGGCATAAGACATGTATTATTATACTAACCCCCTGATACGTTCTGGTTTTAGGGTAATTGTGTGCGTGTTTGGTGTTTGAAGGAGAAAGGAGAGACACTGCAATGAGTCACTGCTTCTTCCCCTCCTGGCTCTGCAACATGGTCAAGGCTGGTGGTACTCCAGAAGCTTTTTCTCACTGTACCACAAAGATGTGCATTGACCTTTCAACACATTTTAAGGTCACGACCATTTTGCTTCACTTGGCTTAATCAAGTCCAGCAAATGCTCCCTTGGAGAGGGATGTCCTGACTGCCCAGGTTGAACCAGCTGTCCCACAGCTCCCCAGCTCTCCCTCCACCTACTTGCTCTCCCCTCCAGCACTCATTCATTCTGATGTCCTTTTCCTTTGTTCTTTTGGGATTTCTGTCCTCTGTAAAGGACAAAAGAGCAGCCCACTTTAGCCCTGACTATGCAGGAGATAAGCCTGAACTGTTGGAATTTCTCTGTCAGGATGCAGGTGCATGGGATTTTTCCTCACAGCGGTGTCTTCCTGGAGCTGTGCTCTGGAGCTGAAATCTTGGCCACAAGGAAAGTGAAGGGAAGGTTTCCATTAAGTCTAATGGGGATAAAGCCTTAGCTGATGAGGCAAACACATAAACCATGTATTCTATTTCTACTCTACATGATTAATACGGGGAACCAAATGTCTGTATCAAATTCAGTGTCTGTTGTAGTTATGCCAAGTTTCAGGGCTCAGACAGCTGGCAACCAGTAAGGAATTTATCTGGAAATACAAACCATTCGCAAATGGCCTTAATTCTTTTACTACCTCTCCCCTCTTCTTAGCCTTTTTTACCTCTTCTTTTATTTATTCCTAATGTGTTTGCAAAGGATTTTTCACAATTATTTTGAGACATTTTGGTTTGTACTGCAGAGGAGATAAAGCCCTGCTTGGCTGAGGTGAGGAGCTGCTGGGGATCCCGCTACACCCCACTGCCTGGCTCTTCAAAGGGAAGCTCTGGTGAAACGTTTCTGTGGCCAGAGAGCAAAATGAGTTCCATGGGAACAGCTTCATTTCCTTTGATGTTTGGTGGATTTGGCAGTTCAGCATCCCTTGATTCACCAGCTTGGCAGAGAGCCGAGATGCCTCCAAAGCAGGTCAAGGCTGTCATAATCTGACTGTGGAACAAACCCATTCTCAGAAGTGTTTCATAACAGCAGCTGAGCGTTTCCCTGCCCTGTGGAGAGGCTGGGTCCCAGCGGCAAACGGCAGAGAGAGGGGGAAACTGGCTCAGCATTTTCTGGTCCCCAGCCCCATCTCAGCTCCCAGCCGTGCTCACGCAGGCAACCACAGCTCTGCAGCCAAGCCCAGCATCCTTGCTGTGGCTGTACAAGTGGAAAAATGCCCACAGGAGAAATAAACTTAAATTCTTTGCTGCAGCAGGACAGCTGTGTTGCGCAAAGAAATTTGCAGCTTGTTGGCCCCTGATGCTGTTTCTGGGTCAGCCCTGCTCAGGAGAATCAGCTGGGATGGCCAGGGAGTGGCTGTGCAGTAGTGTCTTCTTTTGGAAGGAAATTATCTCCCAAATCTGCACTGACTGCACTGACTCCACTGACTCCATCTCTCTGCACAATAATAGTGACGAAGAGAAAAGTGAAATGTAGACACACAGGTTCTGCTGAGCTCAGGTGGGAAGCAGCTTTGCCTCCTTTATTCCCCAGAACAGGTCATTGCCATAGGGCTTATTTTGGACTAAAGGAACCTGAATAAACAATGCTGTCAGGAGTGTGGATTTTAGGGTTCAAATGGTTGTTACATCAACAGAAGTGTTCAGTGCCCAGTAGGGGTAAATATGATGGTGCCTGGGTCCGTGGAGGTTGGTCAGCTCCTCACAAGTGACTCCTGTCAGCAGGACAGGCTGTGTTGGTGCTGGCTCTGCATGCAGTGAAGGGACAGCGCTGGTCCCCCAGCTGAGCTCCAGTGCCCCCATGTGATGGATGGACTGCCTGAGTGCAATTCTGTACTGAGAGATCTCCTTTCAAGCTTCTCTCCTCATCCTACAAGGTTAATTGGCCTGAGTTAGAAGCCTCAGGACATAAAAGCAAAATGCCAGCATGCCATACATTGAAACTAATAATAAAAAGGGTTAATTATATTGAAACTGGGAGCTGTTGGAGCTGAATGAAGTGAGATAGCAGCTTAGAGTGTGTCTGCCTGCATGTGTGGGAAGAAGGTGTGAAGGATGTTTACTTACAATTATTCCCTTTCTGGAGAGCTAGTGCAAATCAGTGCTCTCGCACCCTGTTCAAAAAATCAATGACAATCCTTCTTGGCTTTGGTTTTGTTGCTGCTTGACTTAACCTTTAAACTTTACCTTTTGGGTAAGCCAGGAATCGGTGAATCAAAACAGTTTGGACGTGTCTGAGTAAAAGTCAAAACCCTGAGCCTCAGCTGTGAAATCTATTGCTCTGAAGGACTGGCTGGTTTTGGTGCT
>VZTH01001641.1:313756-473585 GCA_013397815.1 Aleadryas rufinucha
AAGCTGTGAGGCTCCGACTTCAGCCTTTCTTCTGAGCCAGGTAATTCCCTTTGAATGAAGTTTTGGTGCCAGATGCTGTTTCTGAGAGCTGAGATTGCTGAAGATTTCTCTGAGCATCTGTGTTGCTGGGGTGTATGGTGGAATAAAACTATTTTCTCTCTGCTGGGGCACGTCCCAGAAGAGACACAGTGGTGGGGTAGGGTTGCTGTACTTTGGAGTAAGCATCAGCCAGACTGTGAGTTTTTGCTAAGAGAAGTATGGTAGAAATATTTGTAGATATTTAACCATTAAGCTGTGCTATGTTCCTACTGTGCAACACACTAAACACCTCATCTTTAGAACAGGCTTAGGGTGAGGATGAGCAGAGAGGAGTGAGGCAGCTGTTGGAGGAAGATGGGAGGGAAATGAAATTGAGCTTGGAGCTGCAGGAAAAAACTATGGCCTTGAGAGTAAGGGAAACTCAGTTCCCTGGCTACATTTGGTGCCCATGGCTGCAGTGGAAAGGTGTTCTGCTATATTTGTGCCATCTTTGCTAGTCATTTATCCAATTTTCACCTCTTCCTAAGCTGTCAGCTTTACAGTATACGTTTTCAGGAGTAAGCACTGTGCTCACAGCTTCTGTGCTGTGAAAATCTGAAAACTTGATGTCAACTTAAAAAATGTTATTCTGTAAGAAAAGGGGGGGAAAAAAAGTGAAGAAAGTAAAAAGGAAGAGGTGTCCAAATCATCTCTTTCTGCAGAATTAGGAGTTTAAAACTACAACCAACCCATGTTAGTTTTCTCAGGATGAAACCAAATCTAGAGTGTTGCTGGTTTTAATAATATGCTGAGATTATGTAGCAGAGATGTGGATGCCATCATTTCTTTGCAGAGAACACACTAAAAATGGGTATTTTGGCTTGCACCACAATGCTGCATAATGACAGTGTTAAGTTCTGTGCCAGCAATTCAATGGGATGCTCCTTTTCCTTTCCTTGGATCACATATCTGTTATCGCTCCAGACAATGAGTATCTGATACAAAATAAAAGTGATGGATGCCAAGTGAACCACAGAGTGGGGAGAAGATACTGTGGTTCATTGACTAACCAAATTACTTTGAGGATATTTAAATGCATCTCTAGCTTTTTATTCTGCATGGGCTATTATAGATGAATTCTGTGATGATTCAGCCTTGGAAAAATTAACCTGTTCTGTTCCATGTGGGATGCTGGCGATCGCATGAGTGTGGTGATGTGGTGACGGATTATAATGCAGCTGCCAGGATAAAAAGGTTCTGATGAAATTTTTTTAGCATTTATCATTTCATTTCAGTAGAGCAGTGTAGCTCTTTATGCTTAAAAACTGAGCTAAGACTGAGGAAGCAGGAGCTGAACTGCATGGCTTTAGGCAGCAAACAGTGTGCACTACATGAATGCATTCACTTGGCTTTATCCCCCATTTCACTCCTGGGTTTGCCATTCCACCACGACACAAACTGAAGCTGACGAGTTTGCTGCAAAAAAAGCAAAGCAGCTGCTAACTGAAGCAGGGAAAATCCCTCACCAAGTTATCTGTAAATAAGTAAACAAAACCCTGGATCAGCATTGCTGATGCTTGCACCCATCTTGTATTTTCCTCTGAGGAGATAGTAACAGATCAGTTTGTTTGCAAAGTCTTCAGCATAAGCAGCGAATTAGAGGTCGGTGGCAAAGGATGTGCATAAAAAGACATTTTGAACTTTTACAGACAAATACTCACACTGGAAAATTTTTCTCTGAGAGTGGCCAAAATAAGACACCGCCATCTGTGTGTATCTTGTCCAAATAATTGAACAAGAGGCTGCATTTCCAGTATCAAATACCAAATTCCTTATGAACAGCTCCAACTGTCACAAAAAGTATTCAGACTGATGGTAAATCTGTTTGGAAAATCTGATGCTGCTTTTGGACAGTTCATACCTAGAAGAGACCTTATGCTGTCCAAGCAATCAGCTCAGCCTTTCACACAAACTTGCAGGAAATAGAAGCCATCTGATTATCAGCAAAACTGTCTTAACCACTATTAGAAAAGAATTTCTAAGCAAAAAAATTCAGTAAAATAAGTTTTTATATTGGCATATAGGGTGCACAGACCAGACCAATGCAAGGGCGCTTTTGGGGCACTCTGGGTTTTTTTCTGAGAGGTGTTTGCAGCTGGATTTTGCTGCAGGCAGCTTGTTGTCATGCAGAGATTGAGACCTGGTGTGCTTGTTGCCTCAAATGAGTTTATGGTCGACCATGAACTCTTTACGATGTTTGGCTAAAACCCATCAACCAGTTAACCTGGAAGTTGCTGTGTGTTCCTCTGCAGCTGTTGAATTAAGATGATGGCAAAATAAAGTTGAACTTAAAGACACCTGGGAGGCTGAGGAGCTGAAAACCATAAACATGGAGAATTATTTTTGCAGATATGCACGTATTTGCTGACAAGTAAAGCCTTTAAATTGAATATGTGCTGTCAGTGAGGTGTAGTCAAATAATTATTGAAATCCAAGGAGTGGCAGAATATATAGGAAAACAGGAATATTCGTTAGCAGGAAGCCAACAGGGGGCAATCGGAGCCTTCCCTGCCCACAGCCGTAACCCTCCTCCAGCCACTGCCATTAGCCCAAATTGCTGTCTGTTGGACTGTAAAGTGTTACATGTTCCATGTAATTAACACCTTAAATTTGATCTTGATGGTGTGGGAGCTCCTGGAGAAAATGAAACAAATTTACAACTTGTATTAAAAAAGGCAGCGTTTGCGAGGGGGCGGAAACCACCAGAATTGCCACGGAAATGTTGAAGTTCTTTGTTGGAGCAAGGAGAAGAGCCAGGTGAGGTCTGTGAGCTCGCTGTGCAGAGCTGGAGGTTCTGCCCTGGCTTTGGTGAGAGCCAGTGTGAGTGAGTGATGGTCTCACTGCAGACCTGCCCCTGCCTGGAGCTGTTCTCCAGGTGCTGCTGTGTTGATGTCTCACCACCCCAAGCTCTCTCCTGCCGAGGGGGACAGCTCTCTTCAAACAGAAAAGCACCGGGAATGACACTGTATCATTGAGCATTGGTGATTAATCAACACACTGATTATCCTTCCCAGAGCAGGCTCTTAGGAGCATTCCTGTCAGGAAGAGCAAAGGCTGAGGAACCAGATTTAGAATGCAGCGAACACGAGCTGTTTCCCACGCTGCCTGCCACAGATGACATTGGAGAAGGTTCTGATGTTCCAGAGTAGAAGAACGACTTCTGTGTATAATTGTGGTCTGGTGACCAATGACAGAGGTCTTTCGAAAGAGATGAACTTGAATTTAAAAATAGAATGGAGTTGATTTTCTGTGGACCACCATGTGTATCCACTACTGGAGACCTTTAAAAACGTGGAGACATTTGACAAGAATTATGTACATAGGGTTGGGTCTACTCAGGGAAGAAGGATGGACTAAGTAATTCCTTCTTTCCAGCCGAGTGCCTGATTATTGCCATTATTCTTGCCAAAGATACCCGGGAAAAGCAAGATTCCAAATTATTTTTATGTAAACATGTTATTATTCCTTCTTTTATAGGGAAGTAGTAATTTCTTAAGTAGTTCAACGTGCAGAATATATTCCATGTGGACACATCCTGGCTTTAGGGGCAAGGAATCGCAGAGGCTGCTTTGCTCCCTCACTGGGTGTTCCTTGGTGGGCAGTGCTGTGTGCTCCCCACTGTACCGAGGAAACACCTTTTCCTTGGGTCTTGAAATTCCTGCCTCCTTCCAGCTGCTGTGATCTGAACCACCTCTATCCTTCTCGGGTCTCACCTTGGATTCCTGCTACGTGTTTCACAATACACTGGATCTCTTTGTGGCTCAGCAAGATGCCTGCCCTGCTTGTATTACCCACATTTTCATATTTTCTATGCCCAGTATGTACTGTAGCCACAGCATCAGCTCTGGCTGCTTTTTAGGGGGCAGTTTAGGGTTTGTTTTTTTTTCCTAGGGAAATATTTTCTCCATTCTCTCCCTGCGTGTCAGTTTAAAATGCAGCTGAAGGAGTGAGCAGAGCACAGCAAGAGCATCCTGCAGGTGAAGCCTGCGGTGGTGTGGGGGGCAGAGATCCCTTTGTCCCCACAGACACAGATCCGTGGGTCTGGAAGGGGACTCTGCTCCGTGTTTGTGGCATCAGCCGAGTCCCTCCTGGCGCTCGCATCGCGGGCAGCCCCCGGCAGCGAATCCTCGGCAGAGAATCCTCGGCGTATCCATGGGAACACGGCTTTGCTCCGGCGCCTGCGAGATACAGCTCGCAACGAGCCGGGTGATCGGGGTGAGCGTGTGGGGGAGAGGAAGAGTGTTCCTCTTAGCTTTCCGCTACCCCCACGCTAATCAAATGCAAGGAAAGTGGCATAAATGAAGAGCTAAAGTTTCTCTTTGCAGTTTTTCCCAGGTGGTCTATCACTCGACATCACTCCTGCATTAAATACACCACCACAGGGCTCATTTTCAAAACCTGATGGGATTTTTTTTTGATGGGTAAATCAGTGAGATGCTCTGTGCCATGGGAGCCTGGGGCAGGTCCAGCAGCACCTGTGGGATCCAAGGTCATAGGGGCTTCAGCTTCCCTGGAGTCCAGGGGTAGAGCACCGTGAGCAATGTGTTCAGTAAAGACATCAGGCAGCATCTAATGGCCACATTTGTGACTTTTAAGGTAATTTTTTACGGGGTTTGCTGCTGGTAGAGTGACGTCCATAATGACAGTCTTGGTGCCTTCCTTTCTGTATTCTGTATTTTTTCAATGGCAGCCACAGAGTTGGTGTCGTAAGTAGAGGGCACACAGCAGCAGTAAATTTATTACTACAAACTGGAAGATCTCTCTGCAGGTTTGCAAAAGTGACAGAGGTGATGCCAGCCTTACTGCCCCAGCAGACGTGTAACAGAGCTGGCTGTAGTGGGTATGTTTAAGGACCTATTCAATCACAAGTGAACAAACATGCTTCAGTGCTGCCCCGAGGAGAGGCTTCCCTAAACCAGCTCTCGCTGCCCTGGTTTTGGTGGGAGCTGCAGGAGAAATGTTTTTTTCAGAAATGTTAATGCAAGAAACATTCCTTCCTCTCATGCCTTGCACACCCTTTCTTTTGTGTGAATATTTAATTCAGATTTTATCATCTGCATAGCTAAAGGATGAACTGAAGTCAGTTGGGTTGACAGATTCCTTCCCACAGACTTACATGAGCTTTGGGTAATCACCCAGTGCACTGGGGTGTCAGAGCTGTGCTGAGAGGTCTCAGAGCACTCAGCAGTGAGCTATTTGGGTATCAAACGGCAGAGCATTTTGGATCAATGACTTGCTTTCACCCCCTTCATCCCTTCTATCCCCTTCAGAATAATTGCTATTTCTCACTACTTTCTCTCTTTTTTTTTATTTAAATTTTATTTTGTCTGTTCCTTATTATTGTTTTCTGTAAATAGTGGGAAAAGAAAATCGATCTAGAGCAAAGAGTATGCACCAACTATTGTCTTCCCCCTCAGGAGAAATCATTTGGGAGCACTGGTTTTTATATATATATATATGTATATATATGTATATATATATATGTATGTATGTATACAGTTATAGCTATCAAGCAGTGAACTGAGACAAAACTGAACTTTCATCCGTGTTTAGCTGCTCAACATGTGTGATAATTGCAAAAATATACTTCTTGGAGTGAGAAAATGGCAGAGACTTAGGCAGCTGGATCAATTATTTGTCACATATTGGCTGGGTCTGTTCTGATGTCCTGCCAGGCTGCTGTAGGCAGGGGGGTAGCTCACTTTCACACGGGGGTGTGCAAGTCAGACAAGAATCTGTGGAAAATCTCTGTGAGACATGCACATCCTTCTTCAAACTTCACATCTCCACCATCACATCGTGAAATTGAGTGAAAAGATTGATCCATTAAACCAGTTTGCTAATTCCTTCTCCAAAGCTGAATCTGGGCAGAATTCCCAGTCACTAAACTTTGTCACCTAATCTTTGCGAGTCCTTCAGGCAGAATGAAAATTCTCCCCAGCTTTTCACTCACAGGGCCCAGCCCTCTATAAATAAAGTTTATGGAGAAAGCCTAATCATGCTGACTTTAGGGAACATTGTTTTGCTTTCACAGCTACACCCAGTATGGGACTGAGACCAAAACCTCAGAGCCGCAGACTTTCCATCCTTTGGGATGGTCAAATGTGCATTTGCTTGTTGGTGCTCAGGCTTCCCACCCGTTCTCCAACCTTGTCTCCACATGGTCTCAAGCTGGGCAGCCCAGGGAAGGGAGGGTTTGAGCACACAAGCTCTTTGCCTTTCCTTGGACACATGCTGTGAGACACAGAGGGCTGCCCCTGTTCTTCTCTGGTTTCAGGCAGAGCTTCTGGAAGGCAGTGAAGGGCTGAGAAGGAGGCTGAGGTGGAGCTGTGTTGGAAATTCAGGGCTTGGGGCACTGACCTCAGGGGAGCTGGTGGCATTCAGATGCCATGTGCTCCAGCTCCATAAGGAAAACATAGAAAGACAATAATGATGATGGTAGGAATACTTCTTTGTCCATCCAAGGATCTCAATGGTAATACATTGAGGCTAGTCTGCTCCTTGTAGTCAGCTTTTGGTTTTAGGCTCTGACAGCAGCAGAAGATGCAGTTTAACTCAGTTTTCCTCCTCTTCCATCAGCACCAGCCTCTGTTCACATAAGCCTTTGCTAGGAATGAAAATATTACCAAATTGAGTTGAGTGTGAGAGGAGGCCTCCAAGAGATGGTTTTGTTGTTCAACCACCTCTTTGCTAGGAACAATAGTTTCCTTGCAGGAGATCAAGCTGGATACCCTCAGTGTATGTGTTTGCACCTCTGGGGATAAGTAACACTCCAGGACCCTTTTGAGAAGGGGGAGAAGAGAAGGAAAGGAGAACATCCAATTTCACGTGCCCTGGGGAGCTGCAGCACTCTCGTTCCTTCCTTCCTTCCTGACCAGGGAATGGTTTGGGATGCTTTCAGTGTCTATCACTCTCTGGGATTGTATTTTCCCCATTTGTGAAAAATTTACGAAATTTGTGAATTTGTGAAAAAGCCTCAGACTGACATCTATCTCCGCTGCTCACGTCACTATGGCACACGCTGGACTTTGCGAAGAAAAGAATCATGGCACGTACCCTCGGGAGGTGTAACTCCCTTGGCTGCCCCGAAGGCAGTGGGAGGAGCTGTGAGCTGCAGAGCTGGCCCCTGTGCCTCCTGCAGGAGAGCGCTTGTGCGTGAATTACGTGATCTGAATCTTAATCAAAGATTATTTGCATCACTCAGTGATACCGACTCAGCCCCTGGGCTGGGTTTTCCTCTTTTTTCCAGGCTGAAATTTGGAGGTACCTGTTTTTGTGTGGGCTGGGACAACAGGCAGGTTCTTGCTGTTGGACTTAACAGAGAAAGCAGAGTTTGGAGTGAGAGGGCACCTGGGACAGGGTTCATGCCAGCTCTTTTCTAAACCTGAGCAGTGGGACAAAAACAACATTTGTCAAGATAATGATGCATCTCCTGTCTGATTTCATGAAGAGACCATCTGATTTTTTCTCTTTCTGGTTTTATTTTAAGAGAGGAGTTTACCTTATTAAAACAAAACAAGCCTGTTAGTGGGCTGATGGTAGCGTTGTTTGAAGGTGGATGCAGAAGATTCAGGGAGTCAGACTGCATCCTTTTTTTCTGACATGCTGAGTGATTTTGGCCAAGACTCTTGCCCTTATACGTCATCATATTTTTGCTTGTAAAATGAAGACAAGAGTGCTGCGTTCAGCTGAAAGGACCTTTTCTATTCAAAGGGTTTTGCAATACACAGAGTAAAGGGCTGTGGAAGGACAGATAAATGACAAGTGGTAAAGCAAAGTAAAAGACACAAGCCTTGGTAACCATATGCAAAAATTATTTGGAGTCACCAGATGGCAAGATTCTAGACCAAATTTGTTTTTGTTCTGCAAATCAAAACATAGCATCTTTTACAAATGTCTGTCAAGTGAGGTGTGGATCTCATTAAATGCCAGGAGTGTTAGAGTGTCACCACAAAAGATCCAGGTGCAGATAGTCTGGGAGATATGATGAATAACCAGTAACTTGCTGCTAGGCATGGTGGCTGTGGGGAGTGCAGATGGCTTTAGAAACAACCAGCACTGGGCAGTGCAAGCTGTGTGTTCCCAGGATTGCCACCAAAGTGGGGTGTTTTTCTGGAAGAGGTGCTGCAACCCAAGCAGGACTCAGTGCTTGGAAGTAGCTGGAGATGAGGCCATCGGGGCATCTAATTGCCATGTTCTCCTCACCCTTTCCTATGTGCAGACACACACACACACTGAGTGTGTCAGCTGTATGTACATACAGTCATTTTTCTAGGTGGCAATAAAACAATATGCATTTTCCAATTAATGGTGCAGGCAGCATTATTTCATTTTTCATTGCCTGGATGAGTTAGCAGTGCTCAGGTCATTGTGGCCCTTCTAAAGAGGCAGGAAGAAGTGGATAGGCCTTCTGTGGGATGTCTTTGCTAGCAGCTTTCCTTCTCTTTAATAGAAGACATCAAAAGAGATCACAGAGAACTTACAGTAGAGACTAAATGTGCAGCACCAGGATAAATAAGGCACACAGTCTTTTGGATTTAGAGGACTTCCCTTCATTTTTGCTCAGTGCAGTCCAGACTCTCCTTTTCCAGTTTTCATGACAGATCTGACAAAGACAATCTTCTCTTTTAATGCTGAGCTGTGAGTACTGCCAGACGCTCTGTTCTGTAAGAGCACGCAGTTTTGATCAAACCAAACCAATTATCCCACCAGAGTGATAGTTTACCATGCGGAGAGTGTCCATCTTGCAAGACCCTGCTGGAGTGCTGGAGTCTTCTTTTTTTTTTTTTTAATGTACATATGTATTTTTAGCTCTACACCATTATTACTCTGCTGGAGAGCAAATGACACGCTGCCGTGCAGGTAAGCTGCCTTCAGCCAAATAAAGACTTAATTGTGGCACAAGCAATTCAACACATATAATAGAAGACAAGTGCATTCAGCCTGGAAGATCGATGATGTTGACAGCTTTTGAAAATTGTAAAATGTAACTGTTATTAGAGCAAGGTGGTGGGTGAGAAACAACATGGCCCAAAGTAGATCTTGTCAGCAAGGCAAAAAAATATATATCTCTTGGATGACTTGAGAGTTGCTGAGGAGGAAATATATCTGGTTTGGGTCTCCTGATCAGGTGTGAGATGCCTGGGAGCTGGTCACAGAATACCTTGTGGAAATGTAAAACTGCTGGGCTGTAAAAATGAGAGTGAAATCAGGAAAGAGCTCAGCAATATTAGAGTGCTGATTCTGTGGGGCTCTAAGCAGCACATCTGAGCATTCTTTATTTTCTCTTTAATTGCTGAGGAAGTGGTCAGGTTGGTGGAGGTTTATTCCCAGGGACCCACAGAGGCTGTGCAGAGAGGGCTTTCAGAGGCACTGGTCTCAGCAGACCCTGTGAGCAGGCTCCTGTAACTGCATGCAGCAGCCCTGGGAAGGAGGACTTTCAGCCCATTAAAGGAAGGAGAAGGACATAGCAGTAAAAATAATCTAGGCTGCTTTGCAAGTCATTTAAAAGCTTGAAAAGAGTAGCTCTTTTTTTTTTTTTTAGAGCCCGTTGGAAAGTGCTCATCAATGGAATTTTTTTAAAGGTCGCATATTTCCTGAAAGGAAATTACTCCTCATTCTGAGACTCTCAAATCCACTGTCACTCCATCACTCTCCTAATGTGTGGCACTCTTAAACGCACTTGGCTTTAACTTTTCAGCTCTTCTGAGCAGCATTGCCCTCTTTCCTCGCAGCACTTCTGTGGTTTTTTTCCAGCCCTCTCCAATTCTTACACAGTTGTCGGCCTCCTTCACATCGAGCCGCCTCTGACTCTTCTCCCAGGGCTCCTGTGTGAGCTCTCTCGTGCTTTTATACCTCACGTCTGCTGATGAGTCCTTTGAGACATTTTTTTAAATGCCTTCTGTGCTCCTTGCAAGCTCTTTGCTCTGAGCTCCTCTCCACTGTGCCCCTCTGCCTTCCCTGCTGGAACCCAAGCACACTCCCTCTTGAGTCTTTCCTATTAAAGCTGCAAAAGACGGTGTGTTAAAGTGACGTGTTAAATTTGAACATACAAGGCCTTGCATAGGGCTGACATTTTTTTAAAAGCCCATCTCACATTATTATTTCTCTTTGTTACGTGGTCTTTCGCTTTGTTGTGGCTTTTCTTAATTAGTTTACTTGCTGCTGTAAACACACAGAAGAAAGGATTCACTCATCTCTGAATTGATTTCCACACATGCAGGAGAAAGCATGGTGGAAATTACACTGGAAATTGAACATTATATGGTGTGATAAATAGTAATTTGGAGGTATATTAACCTGCTCCCTTTAGGTAAAGAAATGTCTTATATAATAACTGTCCTCATTCAGGAGCTGACATTTCCTCCTGATGAGGCATTTATCTTATGGCTTGATTATTTTTCTGTGAAAACATTTCAACTCTGACCTTTCCAGATGCTGTAGTGGGCTATGCTTTCACACTGACTGGCAGCTTGCGGTGGCATGAGGGCAGCTGGGAATATGAGGTGTTCTGCCTACCCTAAATCACTGAGGTGCTGACAACTTGTTGAAAAGCTCGTTGATGAAACCTAATTCCCTTCCTTTCACTGAAAGATAGCTTATCTAGCAAAGTAAAATGGGTTGATGTAAAATAAAATCGTGTGGAAGTGTGGAGTGGGATGAGTGCTGGAGAGAGGGATGCAGGGCTCCCCAGTACTGCCAAGGGCCATGCCTCCTGGGGGGGGGACAGCTCAGGGGGTGACAGCCTGCTTGGTGCCCGAGCTTCAGTGCTACCAGAGAGATTCAGACACAAAACAGTGCTAAAACAAAGCCAGCTGGACAAGGTGCACTATAGTTGTCTGCTATTTTGGGAAGTCAGATGTCCTCTGGACTTCCCCAGGCTTCCTCCGACCTCTGATGAGCACAGAAACCAGCTTATTTCTCTAGGAAATGTGGAAGGCCATGGGAGTAAGCTGCAACATTTTTATATTGTGATTATTTACTGCTATATGCAGCCAGAAAAGGGGTAAAGCAGGACTAGGGAGGACTCATGGTGCCCCAGCCTCTCCCAAGGGCAGGCTATGCACACACAGCCTTTTCTCTCACCCTGGTCACTTGAGGATGAGCTCTGCCCACAGCACAGCTCCTGCTGAAGTCACTGTGGGACCTGCTAAAGTCAGTACACCAGCACCCTGCCCTAATTTATTTTGTAGTTCCTGCCTGACTGGGCATAACAAAAAGGCTGTCTTTAAAATATCTACTTAAAAGGAAGCATGTGAAACGTACCCATGTTCTTGGGAATACTTTAGATCCAACCAGTGAACCCTTCTACAAAAACTGCAAAACATGAAAACGTCCACAGAACATGCATCTCTGGTTTGGTGCCATCTGACAGAGTCAAAAGCCACTGGTTGTGCCCTGCATCACCAGCATGGCTGCAGAGGGCCTGGGGCAGCATGCCTGGGGGCAAAGGCTGTCTGTGCAGATGGACTTTGAGTGGCTCCTTGTGCACCCCAGTAACAGCACCATGAAGTCGCTGTGCCCCACATTTGCATCTGACCCTCCCAGAGAGATAACGAGAGCTGGACCTTGAATATGACTCCAGATTTTGTGAAAGGCTGGTGCAGTGGCAGAAGGTCAGATGGGATGTGTTTGCAGGAGCCTGTGCTGTTGAAGACTCCCAGAGCAGTTTTTTGTGCCTATTTCTGTGTGTACAAGGGAGCTCATTACCCAAAGCAGAGCACCGAGTCCTCAGCAGAAGCAAACCAGCAGCTCTGCTGGTGCCCCGGTGTCGTGGCAGCTCATTACAGCACACGTGTGGCAGAGCTGAACACATCCATCATGCTGAGATTGCATCCCACGTTCTCACTGGGTCCTCTTGAGTCACCCAGAGTTCTTTAGGTTCAGACCTGTTACTTTCACCCAACAAACAACAGCCTCTAATGAGAAGAGGTCTCTTTCCTCCTCCTGCCTGCTGCTTGGTCACTTCCAAGTTACAGTCTGAGGACAAGTGAGTTTTAATCCTATAAAAGAGTTCTCTAAATGACACAAAACTGAGTCTAGTTTCACAGAAGATACCTTGGAGGTCACACACTGGTTACTGTGGTGTGGTCATTTTGGGTGGAGGACACTACCCTGGGTACATCAGTGCTCAGGGGGTTGGACAGTCCCCTGTTGCTCAGTCAAGGCATGGAAAACCACAGCAGGGAAATGCCAGCATGATGATGGCCAAAGGCACATCAAAGCTGGGTATTGAGGGAACAACCTAATCACAGCTCTCAGGACAGACCTATAAGCAGAGGATTGATTCAAAAGGGGCTGTGTTGGTTGTGCTGAGGGGAAATGTGTGTGCAGGGCAGTCTGAGCTTGGGACTCAAGCTCGGTTTGCGTGGCAAATGCAGCGGTTCAGGCGTGGAGAGGATTCCCCACCAGGGACAGTGTTTGCAAACACAACCGGAATTAATACGTTGGGTAAATAAACTCCAGACGTGCTCTGCTCTGGATTAAAAAGATCTGCAAGAGATGAGAATCCTAGAGAGTTGAAAATGGAAACAAGAGTTCTGAGCTTGGTTTTGCTTATGCTAGTAAGAATCATGAATATATCTGTGGAAGCTGATGGAGTGATGCTTATGTGACCGAGGTGTAAATGAGAGTACTTGGTCCCTGCAGTCTGTCACAGGAGAGTGTGATATTACCAAGAGCTGTCCTTTATGAGCTTTTTCCACATGCTGGAAAACTCTATTAACAAAATGTAACATTTTTTGAGAAAAACAAATCAATTGGGCCAATTTTCTTTCTCTTTTTTTTTTTTTTAATGTTTGCAGCAAAGTGTCTCCTTACTTCCTACACTCACAGCACTCAGTAGTCAGTGTGATGATGACTGATGATGAGACCTGAGAGTCTAAATTCCTTGACAGGCACAAGAGACCCCTTGGTGCTTGGTCAGCCAGGCAGGTTCCCATCTGCCTCTTTCTCCCCCAGTCCATCCCAGAGCTGCTCCAGGGCTCTCTGAGCTAGGCTGAGTTCCCAGGCTTCTTGGAAAGGCAGCTCCAGCAGCTCCTTCTTGCATTTTTTGTTTCAAATTGAGCCAAAGATCCCTCAGCACCCACATCCAGATATTGCTGGGAAGCTGAACATCGCAGGATCCAGCTGTGTGAAGAAGCACCAGGCTGTGAGTGTTCTGCCCCAAATCAGCACGTGGGGGTTACCATCCTACACGTTTTGTGAAGCTGCAATGGCCCTGTTCCCACCACTCTGGCACGTGGCACACATCAAGCACTGCCAGCAGGACTGACTGGGTTTTGTCAGTGTTTTGCCTCCTCTCCTGTGGCACCGCTGAGGTGAGCGGGAATTGTAATCACTTTCTCCCCCTTCCTTCCAATTAGTGGTCCCTCTTTTGTGCATCCTAAAATTGGTCCCCTGTGACATTTGCATGTCTACATGGCATTAACATTTCCAAACTGGCATGGAGCAATGCTGCAGCTTAGCAACACAGCCACCTGATGTGCTTGTTTTAGCCAAAATGAGGGTACACGTGCATGTGCTGGGGGAGTGCAGAGGGGAATGGCTGTGATGAGTAATTGCTTGGGGATTTTAACCCAATTAAGACCAAGTAATGGAATTATGAGGTGGATCATTTGTAAATATCATCAAAAGTTGGAACTGTTTAATTGAAAAGGTTTGGAAGTTCCTGAGGTTTGGGTTGATACGGGCTCCTGTAGCTGTGAGGTGTCTGGGGGAGCAACCAGATTCTGTAAAATCATCCCTTTCCTGTACCTGATGACTGAGCACATTTTGTTAGGGCTGTCCTCATCTTTTGGAGCAGACACAAAGCTGAGGTCCTGACCATGTGTGGTCAGAGAGGTCCCATGGCGTTTGGAGCAGCGTTGCTCTGGCCAGGTTCCAAACCGGGTAATTACATTCCATTTCCCTGAATTCCCCCTGTAGTTTCCACTGGATATACTTCTCTTTTTCACATCCTGCCCGAACCTATAGTTTAGCTCTGTAACTAATTAATTGAAGTGCTTTGAAAGTATAAAACGCTATGTCAGTGCTGTGAGTACTGTTATTACTTGTGCCCCAGTGTGATGTTGAACAGCTGTCGTGGGCCAGCCCCAGAGGTGGCTGTATCAGAGAAGGGAGATGCTTTGGAAGAGCTTTGAGGCTCATTGCAAGGACACTGTATAAACCTACCAAAAAAATAATATCCCTGGAAAAAGGAACAGGCACGTAGACAGCATTTATTGAACTTTTAAAAGTTTAATAATAGTATAATCTTCTTCTCTTAATCTCCTTGAATGAAACGGTTTAACTAATATATCCTTGTGATGTTGATTTACTCTCAGTTACCCACACAGAGATTAGCATCTCCTTACACTAAGAACTGTATAAACTGTAGTGAGGGTTGCAGTTTATAATTGAAATAAATCAGATGGGCAAGGAGATGAAAATAGAACTAGTCATCCCAAACTAGGAGCTATGACTGCATGGACCAGCATTTTTAACCCCTTTGTAACCCAGGCTTCAGGTTAGCCAGTTTGCAAAATACTCACGGGCAGCTTTTCAAGGTTGGGGCTTCTCAAAGCAAGGCTCAAGGTTGGGGCTTCTCTGACAGGAGCAGAACATTACTTGGGTTAAATCTCAGTAGAAAGCTGCTCCTGGAGAAGCTGGTGCACAGAATCTTTTTAGTCCTTTGGCTTCACCTTTGGGAGGACCAGCAGTTCTCCACTGAGCTGCACGTGTCTGGCATGTGCACATGGGACAAGAGGATGTGAAGGCACGTGTGCCAGCCATGGCATGTCACTGAGACATCCAGGTCACTGCTGCTTTCCATTTCTCGTGCTGAAATATTCACTCTTTTCACCCCTGTGTCATAAGGAATTGCCACGGGGAGTTGATTAACTCCAGAAAAGCATTGCTCCAGTGAGTCTAAACACAGGGACTTAAATTTGAGTTTAGTCCCCAGCATATAGCCCAGACCACCTTGGGTCAGTGTGTGTAGGACTCTCTCCAGTCTCCTTACCTGCTCCTGCATTTATTTATCTTGCTCATTCAGTGACTGAGTGAATTGCTCCATAGCCTCTGTGTTTATTATATTTCACGTTTTAATACAAAGGAACATACTTACTTCAAGGGGAGCTATTATTTTAAAGGGATGAAACTCAAGCCTGAGGAAATTGCAGGGATGCAGTCTGCCATCTGTTTAGCTGCTTTGGTTATGGTAGGCTTTATGAAAGCCATTTTACTCAGGAGGATGAACTGGATGTGAGTGGTTGACAATGACATTTAGAAGAGACAATCTGGCAAATGAGAAAGCATGAGAATCTCCTGTGGACTGTTAAATGCGGAATAAAATATGAATAGTGCTGTGTTATTACTAAAATGAGCTATTTTTAATGATCCCACTTATAACCCACCAGACCTCAGATGTGACAGTTAGCAACAACACTCAAAAAACCCATGAATAATAAAGAAAGTAGTTTAAAAGTTGGACTATATATTAATATATAGTCTGGCGTGGGTCTCAGGTGCCTCTAATGAAGAAAGATAATTGCACAAAAAGCTAACAAGAAAATCATGGATTTCTCCCTCCCACCTGAAAGTTATTGATTTAATTTAGTGTAATGATGCAGAGAAAAACCAAACAAGTTTGATTAAAATTTTCTGTGCTGTTTTTAAACAGCAGCAGAGAGCTGTGCTCACACTAGATGAGGAAAAGGAAATAATTTTCAGATTAATAACCACTAAAGAAAATGCTCAACAAGATTTAGTGGAGTTACACTTTTTTGGTTTAGCTGTCCAGGGTAATTGGCACTCAAGAATTTTGAAAGTCTGGATGAGATTAGAGTCTCTGGTTAACAGATGTTAATTTTTAATAAACCTTGAATTAACAATAAGGAGTAATAGACCACAACAAATATGGGAATACAGTGTTCTAGTTGAGAGAGAGAGCTGAAAGTCGAGGAGTTCTTTTTGGCCCCAGTCCAGCTTCTAGCTGAGTAGGTTTGTCTCTGAACAGGTTGCTCCAACAATTTTCAGCCTGGAAGGTCTCTCATCTCCTTGCCAGGCTTAGCCAAAGGCAGAGGGTTAGATATGCTCTGTGAATTGGGGATTTTCAAGGTAGCTGCCACCCTTTCTGCCATTTGGTAAGACCCAGGGTGACATCCACATCCCAGGGCTGGCTGGCTTCTCTCCTGCACAGTGTGGAGTGGAAACCTAGGCAACACCTCCAGCTTGGAGTGAGTGAGCCACAGGATATACCTAGGATGGGACTGTGCTTTACATGTTGTCTGTGCAAGCATCTGCATCAGGGCTGCAAGCAGACACCTCTCTCCAGCTGGATCAGCATCCCGGTTTGCTCACCTAGATTGTGAGCAACTGACATAAAAAAAAAGGGAAATTAGACCAAATTTAGTCTTTTATGTTTGAGTCTCAGTGGAGAAAATACAGAAATTGTGCTGGAAGCAAGGATCAGGACCCAGAAGTGGGATTCAGTGCATTGCAGGAATTGTAAAATGTGTTGTTCAAGGCCCAGAACAGATGTCAGTGCCTTTACTGACACGGCTGCTTCTTTCCCTGTGGTGATGTGACTCCTCCTCCACTGTGGCTTTGCTGCAGAGTGCTGTGCTGTGCCGTGCCGTGCCGTGCCGTGCCGTGCCGTGCCGTGCCGTGCTGTGCTGGCAAACCCTGCTGACCCCCAGGGCAGGGAGGGTTCGGGTTAGCAGATGCCGGAGCCCTGAGTCAGGAAAGCAAAGGTTAACTGGGACAGGAAGCAGTTTGGGGATCTCTTCATGCTTGGGAGCATCCATAAGGAAGAGGAAATCACCACCAGGGATAGATAAAGAGCCATGGTGATGGGCAGCAGGAGGACCAGCACTCTCCAGGAGATGCTCTCTGTGTCTTTGAAGAAATTATTCCTTGCCACTGGGAAAGAAATGCCGTTTTGGTCTCTTTCCTGTTCTCAGTCCTTCAGTGTTTGAGAGGGAAGATGCCTCCACAGGAAAGAAGCTGGTGCTGAGTGCTGGGCTGCCCTGAGCCCCTGTTTCTGTGGGCCTGAGGGTGTGCAGGGAGACAGAGCTCCACTGGTGCAGGGTGCCTTTTGCACGTCCTTGGCTCTCCCTGTGTCCCTCTCTTTGTGCACTCTTTCAGTCCCCACGTGGGAGAGCCACAGAGAGAGCCCAGAGAGAGCCCAGTGTGGAGCTGTAATGTCAGAAATGGGCCAAATCTCAGCCCAGGTTAGCTCAGAGATGAGCTCTGTTGTTGCAGTTCCTTATGGAAGTGCATCTTCTTCCACCACTTGTAGCTGGTGGACCGGTGATTTATGCACTTCCTTGTATTTTTACAGGGCTTTGACCAAGACCTTGTCTCCATCCTGAAAAATTAAGGTGGATGATTTCCAAACCAGACGTTCATGAGTATAATCCTTATTTATGTGAGAACTTCCACAAGCCTAAGCTTTTTACTGCCATTGCACTTGTAGTGCCTTTAATGGCTGTAGATACATAACAGGCAGACCTTCAGAAGAACAGCATCATCACTCAAGTTCAGTAATCCTTTTCCAAGCAGATGTTGAAGGATTTACCAGGACCTCATGATATGAACACACCTGGAAACCTCTGAATTTGATTTAAAGGGGTTCACGAAGTTGTAATTAACTCACAACTGCCAAGCACAAATACATTTCAAGGAAACAATATTTCAGCTTTTCAGCGCTTAAATGGAAAAATGAATTAATCCTTGGCAATTACTGAGTTAAAAGACTTAACTCATGACTCGAAATACTCCCACACAATCTTGTTTCCAAAGCTTTCATTAACTGAGCTAATAATTACTACTACAATTAGAGATGGGAGGCATTAAAAAGTCCAAGATAATAAAACATACGTAGTTATTAAAAAAAATTACCAGTCAGTTTTGCAGTGTGTAAGAAATTCACCTTGTCTCTTGTTTGGAAACGTTCCATATCCACACAATACTCATTTTTTTTAACAGTAAAATGGTCTCATTTGCTGTCATAAAGCGTCCCAGGACAGCCCCACACCAGTGCTCTTGCTCTGTCTCCTTTGTTTATCTAGAGCAGCCTGTGGTTGACATCAGGAGTCTAAATTTGTGGAAAGGTTATTTTTTCTGGAGGATATGAGTGGAGATGGAATGTCTGATGGTTTCTGACGGGGCCTTGTATCACCATAGATGGGATTTTTCATTCATTTCCTTGTTTTTGTCCTGTTTAGTACAAAGGCAATTCAGTGTTGGTAATTGAAGGAATGACATCAAATGCTGAACTAGGCCAGCACTGGGATCTCAAACAATCATGTCTTTATGGCAAAGCATCTCCCCCCAGAGAGGAGGGTTCTCAGCAGAAAGGAAAGCTTGGAAAAAGGAAGACGTGGGTGGGAAGGGAGTCACGAAGATGCAAAGGGTGCTTGTCAGTGACCTCTTTGGGAGTTTGCCTGGTGGAGAACAAGGGAAGGGGGGAAAAAACTGACTCCTTTTTTAAATACTTGATATGGTATTCTCATGTACAGAGTAGCCCAGCTTCAATCAGGCCAAGGGTTAACAAATGCAAATGAACTGTTTAGTCAGATCTTAAACAGATACCCTTTTTCTTTTTGGCTTGTTACCATAATTATCTCTTGCCAAGAAAACATGGAAAAATGCTGCTTTGCATCAATACAAAGTGATTTTTTTTTTTTTGCATTCCCTAGCTTTTGGGTTAGACATTCAACAACAACAAATGCTTATTTGCAGGCCTGTGGTGTGTCTCAGATGTCCCCTGGCCACCCCAGGACACGCACACTCACCCTGCAGGGTATGCACAGCCGCTCCCAGGGCGAGCAAGGGACCATGGTGCAAGGCCAGTGGAAACTGGGATGCAGCTTTTGGGAGCAATGAGGGCTCACTCTGTGATCCTGTTGTACCATCCGTGTTTGTGGAGTGTTCCTGGGTCAGTAACTGAAGGTGCTTGCCATAGTTTTGTACAGTCTCTTTTAGGAAGAGAATGAGAAAGCACTGATCTTGATTTTGTTTAGCAAAATTCAGGATGGCAGAGGACCAAGAGTAAGATATCTGCAGAACTTAAGGAGTAAAGTGAGTTATTTGGAAGTTGCTCTGCAGCTATTTTTTTTTCGTCCCTCACATGGTATGTGTTTGTGCATGAGCATCAGTGTGTGTTTAATTCAGCAGCCCTGGGCAAGGGGAACTGGGAAATTCACGAGGCTGTGAATTCAAAAGGCAAGAAGTCAAGAAGTTACAAGGGGGAGGCAAATGCATCATGAGGTCCTCTCTCCCTCCTTGCCCACAGCCTGATGGACACTCTGGGATACAGCTTTGCTTTGCAGTGGGGATGGACTTCACACAAAATCTTATCTTTACGGCTTGTCTTGCCTTTTTCGCTTGTTGGTGATGGCTCACATCAGAAATTCTCCCTGAGCAGGTGTCCCAGCTGCAAAAAGTCCCAGTTAGTGACAATTCCTTAGTATAAAGCTTCAAGGTTTTGGGGAACAACAAGAGAGAAACAGGCTTAAACCAAAATCAGAACATGTCTAGGCACTGAAATGCTCTGCCCTTGTTTTTCTTGGACATTGCAGCCTGTCTTTGTGGTAACAGTCATTAGGCAAAGCATTTGCAATAATTTATTTGATGCATTTTGTCCAATTTTACTTTTCCTAATTATACTAAAAGAGTGTTTGATGTCTCTGCATTTTGTTTTTTATATTCAAATCAGATCCGAAGCATTATGCCAGCCTATTGCTGCCTGTTGGGGCTATGGATAAACTATTCACTCTGACTATTTACCATTCAATAGTCATTCTTCCAATCCCATGATTGAGAAACCATGTGATCTAATACTAATTTTGGTCCTTGGCTGACTCTCTGAAAAGCCTACAGAGAGGAAAAGAGATTTCCAGCTTTTCCTAGCAGCCTAACTCAGTAGGAGTCCTTCCATGAACTCGCTTTTCCAACCTCAACAATTCTGTAATTCTGTGATCTGTGGTATCTCTAGAAATCGTTTCAACTAACATTTTTATGAACACAGATCTCTTATAAATATTTGAGGAAAACCAATAAAAAGGGTCACAAACTGAAGCAGTTTCATGGCCTTTGCTCACATCACTGAACATTGGTATATGTTTTCCAAGCTGTGATATTGATAGCTTTTCATCTGATTCATCTGATTTCCATATAATAAGAAAAAGAAATTGTTTTTCTCTAACTGTAGGCAATTGGATAAGCCATAAGTCAGAATTAAAATGTGATTATCTGTTATGAAGATCTCAGATTCCTTTCAAACTTTCATTATTTACAATCCTTTCCTTGGTGACATTTCAATTCTCTGGAAATTATGTTCTAAATTGTACCTAACATGCTCACCACCCACATGTAACACATGCAATAATCTTATAAGATAGAAAGGGTGAATGTTTCCATTTTAAATTTGATTTTTAATGAGATTTTGGAGTGTAGGGCGAGTATTTTGCTAAAATATATGGCAGAGATTGCACAGCAAGAGTCTAACAAGGCTTTCAATGGCAGTAATCTGCAGTGTTATTTTTCTGCCATCTGGGTAAAATCCACCCCGTTCTCTCCAAAGCAGTGTAAAGGTTCTTTGCGTAGGAGAAGTGCACAGGGTCAGCAAAGCAGGAATCTCATCTCAAACCAGCCCTGAGGCTGCTGCTGTGGTTGGTGCAGGGGGAAGGAGTGGCTGCGGAATGGGAGAGCCCCAGATTTCCTCCTTGTGCCCAGCATTGTGTGGAAGGTGCTGGGCTTTTCCCACCTGGGTTTGAATCATTAAGTAATAGGAGTACAACCTATGGGAGCAGTAACAACGTGGAAAAGGGCACATTATGAATGGATTTTGCATTCATAGCCCTTGCAGCAGGGGTGGGCTGGATCCATGGTGTGTAGAGCCTCATCCCTCCTGGTCCCTTCCTCCCTCCAGAACCCCGGTGGTTCCCCACAGCTTTATCACCAGCACAGCAGGGCTCAGCTCCTTGCACACTTCGGCACAGTTTTCTCAGAAATGAAACCACATCCTCTTTTTCAGAAGAAAACTTAACATGTGTTGAGGGGAAAAATAATTAGAAATTTAAATTGGATCAAAGTCTGATCTCTGTTGCTTTGGCATGACCCTGAGGTGGCTTTGTGGGACTGAAGCCAAGGGCTCTCGTCATCCTGCCTTTCCTTAGCTGTAAAAGAGCACAGAATCTGACCTATTATCTACTGGGAAATGCACCATTGTTGGTGATTTTTTTGTCTTTCTGGAGAATAATTGTCTTCTTTACTTAGAGCAGATCTGAAGATCAGAGGTCTATAGATGACATACCCGTAATCATAAAAGATTTATATAAAGATATGCCTTTCTCATTTCATTCCAGCAGCATAGCCTAAAACCTATTTCTATAGGCTTACAAATCTGGCTTCTGAAACTAGTATTTAATGCACTGTTCACTGCTAAGTCCTTATGGGATCTGGCAATATTGAAATTACACTATTCCCATACAGCAATTGCAGGCTTTCCAGCGGGCTGAGAGACTTCCTGGAAAGACCATACGGATTTCACTTGTCTTCACGTTAGGAAAGTATTCCCATTTTGTACACCAGTGTCCAGATTCTCAGCAAGCCTCTGCTGTTTACAGCCACAAAATTTGTCAGCTCATATGTCTGAATGCTGTGATACCGTAACAGTGGATGCACCAGAAATTCCCCAAGCAGCTCTGTAGTTACATCTCCCGTGTCCAGCAGACAGCTGCGGAATGTGCTTGTTACTGCACAGTTGTACTCAAAGAACTACTGCACCCCAAATACCACAGGTGGTGCTGCAAAAGCACCCATTTGGGCTTGGTGTTTGTTGACAAAAACAATTTGGGAGCTGTGGCTGGCGTAGGGAGGGGCAGCTCTGCCAGGAGACTCCGGGGTCAGTGTTGTGTCAGGACAGTATGTGGGGACAAAGTCAGATGTGAACTTGCCTGGGACGTTGTTTGTGTTACTGTGACTCTCGTAGCTGCTAGTGAAGATCAGAGCCCACTGAGTGCAGAAGTGTGCCAAGGCATCCCAGCCTTGCAGGAGGGCTGGGGGGAGCAGTAGGGGGTTGTTGGGTGCTGGGATGCACGGAGGCAGGTCTGAGCCCACATGCCTGCTTTTTAAATCTTGGCTCTGAGGCAGTCCTTCCTCGCTTCTAAATTTTAGAGCACCCTCATCTAGATTTTCTCCAAGCCTGTCTCTGATCCACTGTCTATAAATAGTCTTTGCTTTTAGCAGCTTAAATGAAAAAAAAAAAAAGGAAGGGGTATGTGCTTTGCTGCGGAGCTTGCAGAGCTCGCCTCTGCAGAACACTCTTGTTAGTGGGAAGGGGAGGAAGTAATGGGCGTTTGACTAAGTTAGTGTACTTGGTGAACCATTGGAGAGCTGCCAGCTCTCATTTTTAAATAAATGCCAGCATTAATTTTTAAAGTTTAAATGCATATTTTGCATTTCTGCTCTCGGCTCTCCTGGGCTGGGTTCTCTGGCGCTTTCTGAGGCGCAGGAGCCGGAATGGCCGGGCCTCCCTGGGGACCTCCCTGTGGAGGCAGCTGGGAATGGGTGCTTGGAGCTCCTCTGTTCCCATGGCATTTGCTACGTGGGTGTAATTCCTTCCTTGCAGAGAAAGCCTTACCTGCTGCTTAACTCACTTCAAAAAAAAAAAAAAGAGGAAAAAAAGAGCAGATTTTGCGTTTTCCCAGTGCTGTTTATTCCCTTCAGGCAATGAGAAGCTGAACCCAAGCAGAGCCCATGTTACAGATATCAGTACAATGGCATCTTCTATAAATAGGGTCACTGTAGCTATGCCAGAGCTTTGCTGAGCACAGATTTAATTTAATCAAGGTATCTCTTAGTGTCAAGGCCATCTGTTTAAAATTAGCACTATGATCTCTCTAGGCCCTCTTTAAAATTGTGACGGTCCAGAATCCGCATCCCTTGAAGGCTTTTGCCAGGCAAACAGCATCCAAATGGCTAAGGGGAAGGATGTTTTCCTAAGGCTGAAGCACTCTTTGGAAAGCTCGTAGGCAGGCAGTAAAAACAAATCAGTAATGGGGGAGTTGTGCGTTCACTGGGGATTGCAGGGAGGAATTTGGCAAGAAGGAGGGCTACGGAGGGCAGCGCAGAAGCAGCAAGGTGTAAGCAAGCTGTTCCTTGGCACCAAAGCAGGAGGAAAGGTACTTCCAGATGGCAGTCAGAGGGACCAGCTGCAGAGAGGAGAGGGAGCAGCCCTGAGCGTGGAGGATTCCCCTGGCCCCGGCTGAACCTCCAGCACAGCTGTGGCCATGGGAGAGGGGAAGGCAGCTGCCTCCACGTGAGCTGCTGCCTTGGCTCTGCAAGCTGCAGGATTTGCAAGGTTTTTCCCCGGGCAAGATCTCACTGAGCAAGAGCATTTAGCAGGCTGATGTTCATGTCCCCTCTTGCCTCCTCTTGCTGCATGGCACCAGCCTAGGTCCCTGGAAGTGATCTCCAGCTGACAGGTCTCACAACCTGAGTCCTTTCAGTCACCCCACCGAGGAGGACAGGAATCACACAGGGTTGATTTTTTCACCATGGCACTGTAACATATCAGCCTACCCAGGAGCTGATTTCAGTATAGATTTGCTAAATATTTTTTGGATTAAATGGATCTGTAACATCACCTGGGAATGTATCACTCATTGCATGAGCTTTCCCTTCTGTGAAATGCAAACACTACAGGCTTCTTCCCAAAATCAACAGCCTTATCAATCCCCTTGGCCACCACAGTTGTCTCCTTGCCCCAGGGAGAAAAGCAGACTGTGCTTGCAGCCATTTCAACCTGGTGTGCCTGGAGATGCTTCCCAGCCCCCACTGCACTCCCTCTGCGCCTGTCCTTTTCAAAATATCAGCAGAATTTAAAGGCAGAGCTTGCAGTAAAAAAGAGCTGTGTCTTAGCAAAAAGAGCACCTTTAATCACAGTTTACAATGGCAGCTTGCACAGTAAATAATAGTTGTCTTAAAATCATCTTGCTCTTGTTCAGCACTCTCTCCTGTGACAGGAACACCTCCTAAAAGGCAGGGTAATGACAGTCCTCCAGCCAGGAGATCCTCATCCATATGTGCCGCTTGGTACAAGCTGCAGAAGCCCACCTGCACCCCACAGTAATGTGAGCACAAGTTGTCTGCATCTGGGGTCAAAGATTTAGTGGACCAATGCCACTAAACCGTTTTTTATGGGTTTAGGCACTTCTTAACTCATTTAGTTGAGAATTCTCTTCCTGACAATGAAACCATGTCCCCAGGCACATGGGTCAGAAAGGCAGGAAT
Organism: Aleadryas rufinucha; assembly: GCA_013397815.1. NCBI lineage: Eukaryota > Metazoa > Chordata > Aves > Passeriformes > Aleadryas > Aleadryas rufinucha. The sequence goes on from VZTH01001641.1 coordinate 338,117, forward strand.
TTCTGTCCGGCTTTGCATGTGGTCCAGAGTGCCCTGGAAGCCTTTTGTCCCCAAAGTTTTCCTGAAGAAAATGCCTTCAGACTGGCCATGACTCCACAAAATGTCGCATTTTGCATGAAGCAGCATATCTGGTTTGTGTTGTTTTGGTGTGAAGACACAACCAGACTGGGACAATGATCCAGTGCCTCACACACACCTTGCCCACCTCAGCCCCGCGCAGGCTGTGGGCTGAGCAGAGCCACCTCGGCTTTTCCCATCGCTACTTCCCTGCCTTGGCTGAGCTGAGATATCCCCTGAGCACTTTTCTGTTGGCAGCTTTGCCTGTGATGCCTGCTGCAGTTTCTGGGAGGAGAGACAGCATTAAATTCAGAATGAATTACCATATTTCTGTGGCTGATGGCACAAGGGACCTGCCCAGGGGAAGACAGGGCTGTGATGAGCCCCTCTGACTCTCTGAGTCACCTCAGTGAACTGCAAAGGCTGAATAAATTCCTTAGCCTCAATGGTGTTTACCCCAATGACTCAAGGCTGCTGATGTTTTCCATTTGTCTTTTTGCACTTGCATTTTAATATTAGCCAAAGTCATTATTAATTCCTTTCTTAAGCTAAAACAAAGATTATCATGACTGTCAAGTATGCACTAGCACTCCTTAAAAGCAAGTATTTTATATAGCACCTTCAGATTAATATATATGCAAATAAGGTGTTACAGATTAATTAGTATGCAAATTAAGCCATGTGTTATTTGTGTATACATATATCTTTCCAAGCCTATTGCCTGGTTGGGCTAGCAGGTAGTTGGTGTTCTTGTTTATGAACTCGTCTCTATTACTCCATGGTAGCAGGGAAGGTGTGCATGTCATTTCACCTGCCTCTGCCCAAAGATACAACACTGAAAGTTCTCATATTTTTCAAGCTAATTTTTCGTGCCTGTAAATGTTAGTAACTGAGCTGCTGATCTCCAGCTAAATTCATGTAGTTAGATTTCAAAATATCTTCTTTCCCAAGTGAAATCATTATCAGGACACCATTTACCAAGTTCAAGTCATCAAAATCTCTGCAAGATGACAGATTTACCCAGGTCATTATGACAGCAGCAGCAAAAGCTGCAGGCAGGTCGTTTGTAAGTGCAGGGAGGAAAACCCAATGCTATCCAACCTAAAATGACTTGAGAGCAGCTGTTCCCAAACCAGCAGGTCAATGAATAACAGGTGGGAATGACATGAGCTGCTGTGCTGGAGGTCCTGCATGAGAGCCACTTTCCTCCTGGTTTCCCTTGGATGAGCAGGGATCAGATCCAGCTGGTGGCTCCTGGGAAAGCCCACCTGGGCCGTAGGAGGTGCAAGGAGCAGAGCTGAGACCTCTGAGAATGACTGCTCTGAGAGGTGCATTTCCATCCCATTTGTCTTTCCCAAAGTCCAGGTCATGTTCTCCGCTCCACATGGGTTTGCATCCTACTTACCCCAGAGAAATATTGAGCTTGGATAGAGATGTTAAAAGCTGGGAGCTCAAGGAGGACATTCATAAGGTCTTCTTGTGGTCTGCAGAGCTGTCGTGGTATTCCCTGTGTCATTTTCTTCCTCTTTCACAAAACAGCATGGCTGATCTCTGAGAGCATCTGGAGTAGCAGTCAGCTTTTCCAAAGCCTTTTTCCCCTGCTTTGCATCACTCAGCACACAAGCAAATGTGGGGCCAGTCTGGTGGGAGGCTTCAGTACAGCCAAGTGTAATGATGAGCCGTGGGGTGGGGACCAGCCTTCTGTTTAATTTAAGAATATTTTCCCTGTGTTTTGAGCCCAGCAGTGAAATCCCTGCATCCAGCTGCATTTCACTGACTCATTACTTCATAGATCATCTCAATAATCTGATTCCAGAGCTCCCACACTATTCCCACTTGTCCAACCATCAGCCAAGTGAGCTGGGTTAAATTTCTTGCAGCACGGAGGGGACTAGAATAGGCTATGCAAGACCTAATTAGCAGTCTTTTTCTTTTACAACATATTGAAGTTTTCTAGGCATCGAGCCATATTTTTTCATAGCCTTCTCTTTCCCTCCCTCGCTCTTTTTTTTTTGGTAGCTTCTAATTTTTTATTAAAGGATAACAGCATTATTGACAGTACAAGATACTTTCTTACATGCTGCTAAGCAATAAAAAGGAAAATGTCAGATATACAAGATAAGAGAAAAGTGGAGCTAAGGCAGTCAGGCACATTACAGGAGCTATACTTACAGCCATAATAAAAGCTATACCAGTAGTTTGCTTTTAGCCAGTTCCTGTCTTGGGGCTTTCCTCCAAAGACATTCAGTATTACCTGCCTTGGACAAGCAATAAAACTTCCCAATTTTCTTTGTTGTTTCAGGAGTGGGACTCTTTGGCTTGAGTTTCCTGCTGCTGGGGTTGATCTCCAGAAAACTGGAATCATCTCTTTCTGCCTGTGCGTCCCTCAGGCCAACAGCAATTAAAACTTGCTTGTGGCATATGGTGTGTGTTCAACTGACGTGCAATCGCTGTGATTTCCCTGGAAACCAGAGGGAAACCCTGGGTGTTGCATTGTGAGCCTTTTAAAGATCTGTGTTTTGGTCTTGAGAGCTGGTCACTGACCATCTAGAGCCCGGATGGTCCATGTGGATCAGGGGTAGCTATTGAGCCCATGAGTGGAGTGAGGAGATGAGGCCATTCAATAGCTGGGTCTTTGCCACGGGAGCTTTTCCCTTTCCCTGAGTGTGCTGAAGGAGAGTGATTGTGGGAGGTTCAGCTCCATGCCCTTCACCTACCTCATGTGAGACTTTAATTCTTCTCTTGCAGCCTTAATGAGTGCCCTGGGCAGCCAAGTTAGGTGTTTTTCCACTGTCCCAATCAATGTTTAGCGGCTCTCACCAAAATGACCCAGGCAGCCTCACCTTGAAGTGTCAGGCCTGTGTTGGGCCATTTCCAACTCGTCTCTATAAAACTGGACCTACCTCTTGAAGATTGGTTAAGTTCCCACTGAATTCAGTAGCAAAACTGATAATAAAATCTTTTGGAGCAGGTCACATGGTAACAAATGTTGGATTTTAATTTATTATAATAATATCAAAGCTAACGCTGGCTTTGCAATGAACCCCTGGAATGCTGGCATACGAAAGAGGTAAAAAAGAGAAGTGAAAAAATGCTATTAATTCAGAGACAGATATATTTATTTCAAGTAGATTATTCTTAGAAACACTCATAGCATTATTTACAAGAATATTTAAAAAATTGCAGTGCTACAAAACTGAGATTCATCATTGAGGTAAAACATTTCATTATTATTTCTCAAATCAATTCCCCCAGCAGAATATGAATTACAGGATTTCAGCCAGCCTTTTCAAGAAACCTCTTTTAAAAATTTACATAGCTTATAACAGATTGCCAGAAATATTGCAAGCAGCCATTAATTTACTCCTAGCCAATTAAAGCCTATGCTAACACATGCACTGATATGCACACACTTGTTCCTAATTTTTCTTCTGCAGTTAAGCATGAACAAAAAGACATGCCTTAGAACTAAAAAGAATTTGAAGGCATTTTCATGCTTTCTTTTTTCAGGCTCAAGGGCAAATATGCCTTTGATAACTATCATTCTGTGTTTTTGCTTCCAATGAAGGAACATCTTTACAAATCACTATATTTTTTTTTACTGTTGTTGATTGGCAGGCAGATTTGCAAACAGCAGCATACCCTCCAAAACAATGTCTCCTTGAGCTTTTACGTATAAATTGTTAGGGTTTTTAATCTAATTAATTTCTTACAGATACTAGGTTGAAGAAAGACATGAAACAGAGGGATTTGGGCTTTTTATATTACTGAACTGACAAGATGATTTACAAAAATGGTGACAACCACCAATGTTCTCAAGGGAGCACTGAGTCTGAGCCCCTTTATTTGCTCTTTTTGTTAGTGAGAATGGTGCTACTTTAGTTAAGTGTCATCACTTAGTAGTAATGTACATACCCAAGAGGTTAGTGCAATGAACTTTTATCAGTTGTGGTATCAGCTTCCTCATGAGGGGAAGTGGAGGTGCAGGCTTTGATCCCTTGTCTGTGGTGACCAGTGCCAGGTCCTGAGGGAATGGCATGGAGCTGTGTTGGGGGGACTTTGGGTTGGATATTAGGAAAAGGATTTCACTCAGAGGGTGGTGGGGCACTGAACAGGCTCCCCAGGGAAGTGGTGACAGCCCCAAGCCTGACAGAGCTCAAGAAGCATTTGGACAACGCTCTCAGGCGCAGGGTGGGATTGCTGGGGTGTCCTAGGCAGGGCCAAGGGTTGCAGTGATGATCTTTGTGGATCTCTGCCAACTCAGGATATTCTGTGATTCCATAAACTGTGCCTGCAGGCTGGGAATTTTTACATACCTGTGAGAAAGAAGGGATTGCAAGGAGAAACATCTGCTCTCTCAGCTGCATGTCCCACTGGGTGTCTGGGGTGCACGGGGTTTGTTCCATGAGCATCTCAGGGTGCATCCTGATACCTGTGGAGCTGAGATTCACCTGGTCCACCTGCAGCCAGCCTGAAAGAGCCTTGGCTTGCCCTGCAGTTCAGGCAAGGAGTACATCTCTGAGTCAGTGCAGCTCATGACAGAGCTGTAGGAGTGCCTGAAGGCTGGCATGGCCATGGAGGCTTCATCCTTCATATTCATTCTCCTTGCCAAGGAAAAGTCAGTATGAAAATTGCTCTGTAAAGCTGTGGTCACCCCTGAGAATTATCCATCTGAGCTGCTGGCTGTGTTCCACAGGGCAAGAACTAGAGCTAAGCATTTTCCAAATTATAACAAAACCTAAGTAAGACAGATGAGGTTTAAAACATTGTGATCCATGCTGTGAACTTTCCACTGTGTTTCAGCTCAAGCTGTAATATGATCAGCATAAAAAGGCTTGAAATGCTGGAATTACAATGGAAATACTGCCTTTTGCACACTACTAAACCTGGAGGTGTTCACACACTTACATACTGACACGATTAAAAGCGTCACAAGCTTCTAGGAAGGCACCATGATTATTTTTCCTTCTTCTGTGACAAGGCTTGCCACCCTTCCACATCTATTAGTATTACAAATTTCAATAGGGAAAAGAAAATCAATTCCCCTTGAATATAATTTTTGATGGTTGCTCTAACTCTTCTGATGGGCCCAAACAAAAGACTCCAGTTTAATGTGTGTGTATTTTGAGCTGTGCCCCTTGCTGACCCTCCAGTTTAATTTCCGTCCTTCAGATGAGATGAATGGAGCGTGAAACAGGTCATATCTCAAAACACTGACACATGGGTTACAGACAGAACTCACAGGCAGGAGAGGCAGCCAGTTTGTAGATTAAATCAAAGCAGTTCTGAATAGATGGGAGGTCAGCGAGGGCCAGCTTTGACATTAGATGGGACCTTGTGATCAATCAACTCTTTCTTGGGTCTCACAGATTTCTTGATGACAATGCTTCTTAAAATAAATAAATAAATAAATAAATAAATAGACAAACAACTCAAATGGGGCTTCTTCAAATCTGCCAGAGGAGCTCTGGATTGGGTAAGTGATAAGGATTAATTATTATCAGAGATGATAATAGCAGGAGTTGTTTAAAGCAGCCAGTATGGAAGTTAGTGCTTTTTAGTTGCAGGCATTTTCTCTACTTGCAGTGGTAATAATTTTTTGCACAGTGTGTATTATATCACTATGATTTTGGTAATAATCCAAAAGCCTGATAGCAAATCCTGGTTGTTTATGGCACTTGGGAGTAATCAGAAGGAGTCCCTGATTAAAAACCTCCTGTTACATTGAAAGGAAGGATGAGGTGATTTCCTGGCCCCTGATGAAATTTATCCCCTGCTGAGTCATCCCTGCCAGGATGAGTTATCTGGAGGGAGTAGAAACATCCCTGAGAAGCAAATGTTTGGCTTTGGGCATGAATGATATTACAAGAAATTAAGCAATTTTTCCCACAGGAGGAAGCCCCTCACTGTCTGTGGACTTTGCCACCTAAACACACTTGGGCATTAAAGCTTGTTAGAGGAATATTTGCAGCATCACTTCACATCAGACCTGGTTTTGCCCCCCTGATGTATATGAGAATTTTCCTACAGGTAGAGCCCAATGGAAAATCATTCATTTCAGTGGTTTTGGAGACAGAGTTAAACTCTCAAGGAGAATATGCAGCCTAGGAGTGTTTGTCATGACCAAATGGAGCTGTGCTCTCACAAGGTTTCAGGAAGATTGCTTCAGTTGTATTTTTCTGTCCTTAAGAAAATAAATGATATGGTTTCTTACTCCCCTTCCTTGCTTCATGCAAGAATTGGAAATACAGGATCTATTTCTGGGGCTGGCTGTGGAATCTCATTAGAGATCATTGTGAAAATATTGTTTTTCAAGAAAATATTAAATTCAAGAAAGACTGCCAGAAGTTTCTTTTTGGAACATAAAAGAAAAATAGATGCAAAAGCCTTATTTGATGTCAAGGGACGTGCTGTAATGAAATGGAGAAGAGCTGATGAGGAAAGCAGGATTTGGAAGTTGGTTTAGAGAACAGTGAATTTCCCCAATGAGCCACAAACTTCCCTGTGTGGTCTTAGCCTCTAGCTCAAGGTTCATAGGCTAGGGCTAACATTTCCTTACCTTGGGGGATAAATTCCTTTCATCTACAACAATATAAAGACAGTAGGTACTGCAGTGATGGAGAAGCATATAAGTAACTTGACAAGCAGAGTAATGGGCCTGTGTTTCATTGTTCTGCTAAGTAAGGCTCCCTGGGCATTCCCAGACACACACCTCCAGGAGAAATGAAAACACCAGAAGCCCTCTTTGCAGGCGTCCAGCCGAGCTGCGGTCCCAGGGACACCGGCGGGGTGGGCAGTGCCCTGCAAGGGCAGGACTGGGCAGGGCCCCTGAGCCGGGCAGTGACCATCAGATGTTAACTCTCACAAAAAAACACTGATAATGAGAAAGTAGGAGAAGGGAAATTGCTAATGACAGCTGAAGAGATGGAGCTAGAGACTCCCGAGTTCCTCTTTTACCTCACCATTCAGTCTCTTCTCGACTCCACACAGCTCTAGTTCTCCGTGCTTTTGAAAATCATGTCAGGAGACCCTTGGAAGTTAGGTCCATGTGCATGACTGCCATGCACCCATTCTGTGCCAGTCAATGCTCTCTCACCTCAAAAAGGTCTAGGGTTCAACACCAGGGTGTTGCATACAGGATGATAAATTATTAGGGTTACATGAAAGCACTGCCTATAGCTGATGAAGAACAAGTTAGAATGATGCTGTAAATTAGCAACTGACATATATTTCAGTCATAGATCATAGAATATGCTGTGTTGGAAGGGCCCCATCAGGATCATTGAGTCCAACTCGTGGCCCTATGCAGGACACCACGAGAATCACACCGTGTGATGCCCTCCCTTCCTTATACCTATTTCTTTTACTGGAGCCCCTCAACCTACCTCACCCACACAATGTGCTGTTGGATTCTCCTCCAGTTCTTACCAATCTCTTTTCTCTGTGATAATCCACACCCTTCTTGTTTTCATCAATCATTTCAGTATAATGATTTGTAAAGAGCCATTTTTTCATCAGGACACCCCAAATCAACACTAGCTTTGTGCTTGGGAAGAAGAGGAAGGTAGCAAGGTTATTGAAGCCAAAATGCCAAATGTGTATTCCCTGTGAAGAATACAGGTTTGGTTTTCATGAAGCACTCAAAGCAAATGCTGTTCATTTAATAAGCAATGCACACAGGGAATGCTGCTTGTGATCAGTGATTTGGAGAATGTTTGTGAGAGCCTTGCAGCAAGAGATTATTTTAAGATAGAAGGATTATCCTGGCAGAGGGACAGAGCACCCTTGGCTGGGAGAAAAGCCCCAGAGCAGCCAGCCCTGGATTGAAGCTCAACTCACTGCCTCAGCTGAGGCTCTGAAACAGCTCAGACAGAATCTGGTTAAATACAATGTGTAGCTGCATTTTATTGTTTCATTTCACTTCATAGGAACCCTTCTCTCAGTTTTATTATTGAGAAATTAACTCTTTGCCCACTAGAATAGAGGGCTGTCTTCCTTTCCAAGCTGGCAACGGTATGCAGAGGTAAATCCAGCATTTCTCATGGCTTTACTCCCCAGAGGGTCTGCGAGGAAAGCAATGAGCAGCACTGCAGGCAGATCCTCAGGGAGCCTCTGTTCAAGGGCAGAGCAGAGGCTGGGGGTGGGGGTGTGCAGGGACTGTGGATTGTTTCCTTCAAAGCTAAAAGAATCAGCTGGTAGAGGTGAAATGCCAAGACCTGAGGACAGCTTTTGCTAGGCAGTAGTGTTACTGTCTCCTGGAAAGCTGGGGATGCAAGACATACCCCAGCAATAGGAACCTCTCTTGTGTCACTATAGCAAGGTCCTTGAGCAGCTTGCTGCAACACTTTTGCCTGTTTGCAGCCCTTGGTCTTTATACTGGAAAGCCTGAGGCATTTAACGTGTTGGCTCCCAACACTGTCCTTTGCTCTCCTCAGGCTTCAGGAGATGAGCTCTGGCATTAAAAGTGAGCAGTGCAAGCTGCCTGCAGGCTCCTCAAATGCCCCCTTCTTCCATAAAACCCCCAGTCCACCCCATCTTCAGAGACTGCGACTAAAACTGTTTCCATTTTTAGGGATCCGTGAGAGGCAAGTTTTTCTGAAACCATTACATGTTTTGTTCCTATTCCAAGTGCTGGCTTGATAGCTAAAGGGCAGCAACCAGAAAATGTTTTGAATTCCTTCCAGTGGAGGGAGGGAGGAGCAGATGCAGACCTGATGTGATGGAATACTACATTTGGTGCATACACATGCCTGCATCAAGTGCTAGCAGTGAGGTAAAACACTCCCCAAGACCTTTGGGGCACCCTTTTCCCACACTCCCCCCCAGTCCCCAGTCTGTGCCTGGTGTAAGAGGCATCTCTTGCCTGCCTCATTGTAAGGAGCTGTAAAATACAAAACCCACTCTTCAGATGAAGTCTAATGTTGACAGATGCAGAAAGACATGAGGCAGGAGAAGAAGAAATTCTTTGGTAGAGTTGATCTTTATTGCTATGGTTTAGCAAAATATGTCTGAGGGAAGCAAGAATGGTCCTTTTGAATCATTTCTTGCATTTATTACACAGCCTGCGGGAGAGAGGAATGCTTGAGGCAAGCTTGCTGCACAATTTCTTGTAACAGTGCCTGCTCTGTCTGTATGTGCTGGAGAGCTTGCTCGTGTAGGAGAGCCCAATGTGATTAGAGCCATTTCTTTCTTCCCTGAGGTTTGTCCTTTTGAAAGCATCTTTTGACTTGAGCACCTGATCTGAGATAAACCAATTTGTCACCACGATGTTTGATCATCCACTCTGAGGAAGGACAATTTTGGCACAAGGTGCTTATTCAGATAGCAGAATCAGTATTTAGGAATTTGGTCTAACCCTTGAGGTACTGAATTTTGCTTTTTTTTGCATTAAGCAAACATTTACAGTGTATATATCAGGGAGCCGTGGATTTCCAACCATGTAGCCATGTGTTACAATCTCTTTTTGTTTTGTTTTTGGGGGATTTTTTAACTGCACAATCATGAAAATTAAAAGCCAATTGAAATGCCGTGGGAGGAATTAAAAAGTAGGATCGATACATTATTAGTCACACCATAATTTCTTTGGGAAGTTTCTGCCCTATTTTTTCATTTTAAAAGATCTTGCACTCTCCTAATTCAAAGACTTCCCAGGCTCTACAGAACACGATTTCTCCACTTTTATTCACAGTCTGAAAAGGAAATGCCACTGCAAGCTGCCATGTTTTTCACGCTTCATTATTGTACATTTTCTAGTACGTAATGAACTATCCCCATGAAAATTTGCAGTGAATTGTCTTGTAATTGCCTAGATATGAAGGAAAATGTGGTTGGAGTAAAATAACATTAACGTTAAAAATAGGAAAATTGCAGTTAATCCATGTGAAGAGAAATAATACATCTCATCACAGAAAGAAGCAAGGGTGCTGGTGGAAACAGGGAGCTTGGCATACCTTTGGGATCTGGCCTTGGTGGAAGAAGGACATAGCAAAGGCATTTTCATAGGGGCACATCTGCCCAGTGGCCATGGGGAACCTGCTCGACATGCCACCTCCAGCTTTCAGGCCCCTGCATAAGAAAGACATTAATTAACAGAAGTAAAATCTGAAAAGCTCACAGTCATTATGAGGAGATGGATGGGTTAACTTGTGAAAAATCCTACAGCAAGGCCAAAAAAAGAGTGGGAAGGAATTAGTGAAAGGTTATCCTAGAAGTGCAGTTAGAAAAAATAAAGGTAATTTTAAGAGAGATACAGAAAATACGGATGTAAATATAAACGTGAAGACAAATGTGCAGTCCACAGGGAGGTGATCCTTGTGCTGCGGGATTTTGCAATTTGGACTGGAGAAAACTCCAGGGGCTGTCACTAAGAAGCAAATCATTTGCCTAACAGTGAGCAGGACTGAGTGATCTAATAAAGCTTTTCCGTTCCTTGTGTCTGGGGCTGGGAAATTAATGCTGGATGCGGTGCCAAACGATGTATGTTAAATGTGTCTCTGTCAGCGTTGGGTAGAAGTTAATTTCGTATGTTGATGATAGCACAGTCCGTACCACACTGTACCAAAGGAAAGGCAGGCACTTAACCTGGGAGCAGGGAATGTTTATTTCATGCTTGCCTTGGGGTAAGAACTAATGGTGAATCTTGTAGGAACAGCATGCTAGATACCATCTTGTCTTTTATTTAAGTGTACTGATTTATCTCCTACGGGAGGTGGTGGAGTCCCTATCAGCTCTTGAGTCATTTAAAACTGGAATGAACAAAGCGCTCATGAATAGGCTCTGGGGAGCAATCATGAACTGCTTGGGGATGGACAAGATTAAATACCAGGTTTTTATCCAGCTCTCGTGCTGTGGATATAGAGCATTAATCGCTCAGGTGAGAGCAGGGCACTGAAGTGAGAGGCTGGTGGCCCCTGGCTAGGATCTCACCCCGTCTCAGTGTGCAGTGCTGAGGAAAGTCCCACCGTGGACCCTGTTACAGAGCTTTTAAAATCAAAATCTTATAAAGTATTCCTCAGGTGTGTAAAATAAACACACTCAAGGTATGGAGCTGTGTGTGCACTTGTTGTGACCTGACAGCCACATTCCTGGGCGTATCCCACCCTCACTCCATCACAGCACGAGGCAGCGTTGGGAGAGGAGCTGCAGAGAAAGTGCCTGTTTGTCACATGTCTACAGGGCGTGAAGCTTTCCAGCCATAAATACACATGGCTGTCAGCGTGACAAGATAATTACTTTATTGGTGGGTTTTCAAGAAAAATGTGGGCCAAAACTTCCTTGTTCTACTCATCAGAGAAACTTCATTGAATTTAAAATCACCATTCTTCCAAGTGAAACAGATTTGGCCCTAAATCATAATTCATCAGTTGCTGGCACCCTGCAATTTAAATCTTTTCTGCAACAAGGAAATAAATCTTTTAAAAAGTATATTAAAATCAGTATTGATTATTCCAAGCAGGAGCGCTGCATTCAGAGCTATAAATATATATATTTTTTTTTTTTTAGGATCAATCGTTAAAATATTTCAGCAAAACTGCTGTATAAAAAAAAAATCACTATGGTTTAATCATGTGGTAAATTGCTAGGATTTTTGTATGTGGAATTTATAGGGCACCATTTCTTTTAGATTAAGCAGGAACGTTCCTGATTTAGCTCTGATTACTCATCTACAGATGGGGTTAATGTCATGTGTCTCTTTGGGGATGTATCTTCTTAAGTAATGATGTCCTTATTGTGTGCTCTATGGATCCGTTGTCAAGACGTCTTTAAATATATCCTGGATGGCACATGAAGGTACCAGTAAATTATGTGTTGAATTAACAGGTAATTCAATCCACCTTGGTGTTAATCTTATTGCAAAATAACAAGCTACATAAAAGCCATTTAAGTGCAATTTGAAAAAGAAAAAAAGCTCCATGACATATAATCTCTTTAATCGGGAACAGATTTTGTTCAATTACTTTTAGTCTCCTCTGTAAAAACAGTGAGGCCAGATCCACTGTATCTCCAGAGATGCTGTGTCCGTGCAGGTGGACACAGGAGTTGGACTGAGGTGCCACCAAGGTGAACTTGTTGTGCTCCATCACCGTGGGGGATGGAGCAGGGCTTGGGAAAACAGCTGTTCCTCTGCTCCCTGGCCACCTCCCTGGCCTGTCTGATGTCCCTGGACCAATGCTGTGGTCAGGGCTGATGCAACCTGCGCCCTGTTCCTGACACGTCACCTTTTCTCTGGCTTTGCTGACCGACTGAGGGGAGATGTGGGGCACTTAGGTGTGAAAGGGCTCCTGAGCACTTCAGGCGAGGAAGGCTTGCCTGGAGTGGGGATGAGCAGTGCAGGCTCCTCAGGCAGTACCTCCCCTGCTTGGGCTGTTTCCTTATGGGAGTAAGGACACAAATAAACTCCGGTGTTTCCAGTCCCTGGAACATCTCACACTTTGCTGCAGGGCCAGGGCTCTTGTGCTTCCCTTCTGCTCCTTGGGCACTTGTGGTTGAGGGGCCAAAGCAAGGCACTTTACAAGGGTTTGCACCAGCACTGAGCAAATTATATCCCACAGAAACGAGTTCCTTTGTGCATTCTCCTTTGCAATTTTTGGGCTCATTAGCTATGCACAAATTATTTGCCCATCCCCTCACAAATGCCTTTCCATTGCATGAATAATTGCTTGGTTTCCTGAGAAGTATGCACTGTTTTGGTTAATTTTCAGGCTGCCTGGTTTGTTTCTGCTCCGACTGCTGCCAGCAAAAGGGTGCTCAGCTTCTGCTGATCTCCTGCTCTGCTTCCATGCATTCCTAAAATTAGTAGAAGAATTACAGGTTTCCCATCTTTAAGTCAAAGACAGGATTCAGAAATGTGGTTGTTCCCCATGAGTGAAGATCTTCCTGTTTGTGAGTGCACACTGTGGGGGCCTCATGGCAGGTTAATTTGAATGGTCGAAATTTAGAATTAATTCCTGGAAAAAAAGCTGTATTCTTGGAAATGCTCTGTGCTATGCACTCCTCCCTTGGAACAATTTTCAGACCATCCTGTCACAAACTAGCAGCCAGCAGATGGGAAATTCAGAGCCTTGCAATCCCTTCATTCATTCCACTGCTTTTCTACACACAGACAGTGTTAATCCCGTTTAGGTTTTTTGGTTTTTTTTTTTCAGAGGGATATGGAATCCCTTTCTGAGAAATGGCTACAAAAATACCTCAGTGTGAGGATACAGCTGGACTGTACATGCAAAGGTATCTCAATTTGAAAGCATGGTCCTCAATCTGCTTAAAATGCATCTATGATCAAGTCTTGCTACACTCAATTTGTTCAGAAGGGGAATTAGCGATTACTGGTATTCCTTGCCCATGGAATTTAATTCACCAGGGAAGATGGACAACTATGTTATCTTACACACAAGTATGGAGGTCCAAGTCAGGTCACCACACTCTGTGGGACATAAGGTGTGATTAATATGAGCATAAATGGACAAAAAAAAATAGTTTTTTGAGCAGTCAGGACTGCAGAAGTTTCCTAAGAACTGTGTTCAAATCAGGTTTCTTTCGTATCAGCAGCTCAGTAAGAGGTGAGCACCAAAGAAGCATTACTAGACCCCACATCTGTTCTTCCTGACCACCGCACTGCCATGAACAGAATCCTGCCTTTGTATCCAATTTCATGCTGTATTCCCTAAGGAAAATTGTATAGAAATTGCAGCCACGGAAGGGAAAAGCAATAGTACCTTTATAATAATTTTGCTCCTTCTGGATTCTGGCTCATGGCAAGGCCAAAGTGACACACGACATGTGTCAGCACAGCGTTTGCAGCTGCTCTAACAGCTCACAGGAGGCTTCCAAGGCTGCCATTCCCTTGCACAGCCCTGCACACACAGGGTCTGTGCCTGTGCCCTGTCCTTGCAGCACCCTGCAGCTCACAGCTCAGTGGGACAGCCCCGACCACCAGGGCTGGCTCTGCTCCCCCGCCACAGGGACATTGTCACCGTGTCCTTCAGTGTCCTGCAGAGCACAGCTATGACACCAGAGCAGCCAGACAGAGCACGAGTGGGGCAAGAATGGGCCCTACTGTTTCTGTCCAGAAGAAAATCTGTATTGTGAAAACAGCTCTGCACAATAGATAAGGCTTCTCAGATGAAAAACTGCTTCCCCTTCCCAGTGGAGTCTAAAATTTCTTCTGATGGCGATGACACCTTGAACAATGACAACCTTCATTCTTCTCTTCTGACCAGGAGAGAGCTGAGAGTTCACGTTTTAAGCTCTTTCACAGTGCTGAAGGCACATAAAAGCCTCTCATCACTGTTCAAACACAGTCCTCCATTAGGAGTTATTTAAGCAGGAACTGCTTTCCCTGCTCCAAACCTCTTTGTATGAAATCCTTCCAGCCCCGCGTGTGGCATCGGCCGGCAGCTGATCTGGCGTTTGCTGTGCTGGACACACCAGTAATGGACAGTTAATTAACCCAATCCATCAGTCAGTCCCTTTCCAACACTGCAGTGATGATTTTAAAGCCTAAATGTCATATCTCCTTTCTACCTTTGTGTCATTGTCATATGTTTAAAAAAAATGAATAAATGAGACTAGGGGCCCCTTTTGATTACCACAATTTTTCTTCACATGCTTCATTTGCTGGGCCATTCTTATCAGCCAAGTTGTCTTTATTTCGCAAACTCTGTCCAGGATTCTGGGCTTGCCCTTCTGGCAAAATATAGTTTGATCCCACATTTGTTTTCATCTTTTGCCTCAGTATCTTTGTTGTTTTCCCAAAAAGCTAAAATTAAACAAAACCAAAAAAAAATCAAAAAATTAGTAGATTGTGTTTTAGTTGCCAACAGCGCATTTGTTTCTCCTTAAGAGCTCTTTTGGTCATGAAAATAACCTTTTCCTGCAAAGAAAACATTTCTTTTCTACTGGAGCTAACACAAGAGTGGTCTTGAAATTAAGGTGATTTTGAGCAAAGTTTACTTCATGCCTGGCTTGTCCCAGCCTTCTTGTGTGACCTTGGATGTATCCCCCATCTCCTGACCATTCCTCTCTCACAAAGGTATTGTCAAATTAAAGATCAGGTTTTTAAAAGAGATAAGTAGCTTTGTTTCTCTTCCTCCATGTGTGGAGGCTGGGTATACCAGCACCTCTGAAAATGAAGCCCTGTTACAGAAATTTGCAGTGAAGGGAGGCATCCAAAAATGCAGGCACATAGAATAAATAGTTGCTTTTGAAAATCTTGGCCAACACCCACGAACACTTGTAAAGTACTTTAACTTCCAAATGTTGAAGAATGGAGAATGATTTAGATGTTTTGAAGTTATTCCCAGGACTAGAAGTTTGCAGGACTGTGTCACAAAAAAGAAAAAAATTAATATAGCAGATGTAATGAGGAAATTCTCAGAAGTTCAGGGGGAAAAAAGGATATTTTCCTAAAATGCCATTGATTTGCTTTAGTTTGGTCTGGTTCCCTTCTTTCAAGACTGACATAAATCTTCTGAGCAAAGAAGCTTTCCTGGGAGCCGAGCAGATGCCTGCTGAATCATGGAATTTAACTCTTTCTCGGCAGCCTGCAGGCAGCACACATGCACTGCTCTGAGTCTGAGGACGGTTTGCTGACCTACACCCCATGAGGACCTGGCCCGTGACATGTCCATGTGCTTGTTGTCTCTTCTGCACGCTGATGGCCAGGCTCTGCAGTGGGGACACCCCCTCCCTCCCTCCCAAGGGGGCTCCTGCAGATGCCCCCCAGCACACTTGAGCGGGGGGTGCCTGCTCCAGCCCAGCACCATGCACAGCTCGGTGAGGGTGGCTGCTGCCCCATGGGTGAGCAGCGGTCCTGGGGCAAAGCAGAGGCGAAAAGGGCTCAGAAGAGAATCTCAGCCTTGACCAAAAATAACCGTGCTGCTCAAGGGCCGCCTGAGAGGTGGGATCCCTTCCGAGGAACTCCATGCTTGAAAGGTGAGACAAGTCTCCTGAACAGGTTATTATCTCGAGGAGACAAATCCTTCAGCAGCTGGGCTTTTTTTTGTTTTTTTTTCTTTTTCAAACAAAGAGCCAGCACAATCAAAGAGCTGTAAGATCTTTCTTTTCCCTTTTTCTTTTCTTTTTTTTTTTTTTTTTCCCTGCCTCTGTCCTGGTTCTTCATTTCTGCTGCCCACAGAAACTACCGCGCCTCCCTGTCTCGTGCTGAATATACATCAAATAGGAGGTGAAGCACTGGCGGTCTTCACAGCAGAAGCCAGGCGGTGAGGGGGAGGGCGTCTTGCATGCTCTGGTGTTTCATTAATTTATTTCTCTCCTTCTTCACGGAAAAAGCAAATGTGGGTGACCCAGAGCAGACTGAAAAACGCAAGTGACTCGCAGGCTGGGAAGGAGCCTGAGAAGCGTGTGATGAGTGTAGGCTGTGTGCTTCTGCTGCCAGGCTAAAGGGGTGCAGGTCTGTGGTAGGGCTGGTGCTAAAGGGGTCCAAGGGGCTGCCAGGACTCCTCCAGGACAGGATTAGTTGCTGCAGGCTGGTTCTCTCTTGTGCCCCTACCTACACCTGGCAGGATCTAACTCTTCCCCTTTAGGAAAATGGATTTTCTTGAACCCCCCTGAAAACCAGGTCTGACCTTGAGACCACTTCAGGTCACTGTTTTCCCCTGTGCACACACTTCTATCTATTATTTTAGTCTCACTGATAAAGTGTAATTTGCCTTTTCATACCAAGGCTGGCGCATGTTCCCTTCTGCGTATGCACCAGATAGGATAAGGGCAATAAGCATTACTTGGCCTGGAGAAAAGAATTGCTATCAGCTGGCTTTATTGTGCTGTTTATTAAGCATGAATTAATCTTGGAAATGATATCACAGAGGCCACTGCTGCTCTTGCGATGTGCACTTGCTTTGTGAAGCCTTTGCTTGAGGGGATGTTTCTAACATTTGGCTAGTTTTCTTCAAGAGGATTTGTTGTTAGTTATCTTGCTTGCAAACAGGATTCACTGACTACCTGGCTGTAGATGTCATTTTATGGGGAAATCAGCTGCACAGGCAGGTAGAAGAGCTGTCAGATGCAAGATGACTGAATTATACTTGCTTTGCTCACGGGTCAGACAAGAAAATCTCCGGATGTAACGCCTGGAACTATCACAGCAAGACCTCTGGGGCTTGGGGAAAGCCAACACCTCAAACGCCTTTGTGCCCCAGCTTGTTGTACTGGGAAACAGCCTTGGAAGTCCTTCTTTCTGAGACCAAACCTTTATACGTGTGGATGTCAGCCAAGCCTTGTTCTGGATCTTACACTGGAAGGTGAACTGAGAGCGCGTTTTGGCTCAGGTGCTGTAATGTGCTTTTATTGCTGTGCTTTGAAATGCATCTTTTCATTTCTCCCCAGAGCACCAGGACTTTCTGGCAGTTTGAACACTCACATAGTGTTTGGGCCATGAAAATATTTGGGTTTTTTTTTCTGGTTCTTGCATTGCTTTGCTGAACAACTCCAAGGACCACCCTGATGGGGATCTCACTGGTGATGCTCATGAGAAACACTCGCACAAGTGGTTTCAGGCTGGTTCTCAGACCACCCTGGTCCTGCCCTCCTTGCTTGATACTGATGACCTCCAGAAGTGGAAAAGGTGCATTTCCCCTGCTCAGCCCCTGGCAGAGGGAAATTTTCTTTTTCTAAGGTTTATGTTTCTACCAAGCATAACCTAATGAGCCTGATCCTGCTTGCTCTCACCTGAGGAAGGGCTGATAGATGTGCACCACCCCATACAGCAGCTCTGTGCCACAAGGAGCTGACAAATCCATTATGTAGTGCTGGCTGTGACTGGAATATGCTGTTGCAGCTCCAGGCTGGCACGTGACAACCTGAGGTTGTGGCAGCACAACCCTTCCATAGAATTTTGTTTTATTTTATTCTACAGATTGCAAAGGGAGTGGCCTCGTTTTTAAGCTCTGCTACTATAGAGGTAGCCAGATGGTTTATGGCATGATAGTGGGTCACAGAAATGTCTCTGGAAATGCTTATGTGTCATGTCTGTGTGAGACAGGTCATCTGCAAAGACACAGATGAGATCCTCTGTTTAGAGCAAACAGCAGCAGCCTGATTTATATGGAACATGCAGCAAAGGTTGCAGGCTGTGAAAAAGCAGCTCTCTCTTTTTTTTGTGCAGATAGCCTTGATTTCACTGCAAATAACACATATAAACCAGACAGGAAAGGTGTGCAGTTCTCAGATTGCTACACTACAGGTATATTTATTCTGCCTCACATCCTGAGGTTCCTATGTGAAGCAGTAGATAGCTCTGGAGGGCTGTCATCTTCCCCTGTCACTGTCTGGTCTGCTCTTATTTAGATCTGGCACGTTTCTGAAAGCATCTCGGACACGCTGCTGCACTGAGGCTGTTGATTCATTAACATACATCCTCCAAAAGCCACATCCAGCTCTGTGCCCTTCCCGGGGGTGAGGCTGATATGTCCTGTCCCACATTGACCCTCCCTGGATGCCATCCTGGGCTCCAGGCACTGGAGACCATGCTGCTGCTGCTGCTGCTGCTGAGCTTGATGCTGTGCCCCTCATCTAAGAATAGCCTTACTGTCTTGAACGCCTGCCAGTTCCTGAAAGCTTGGCAAGCAGAGGGAAGAAACACAGCCATTATGTAATGGTTTCTCCTGGCCAAGAAAAAAATCCCATTTATTGATCTCCTGTCTGAAAACCTCAGTAACTCTGCGTAATTGATGACCAGCTGTTAAGAAAAGCTGTTTGGAGGAAGAACATTTATAATTAAAGAACAGACACTTCAAATTCAGCTCTCCCTCCATTTTCTCATTGCATTTCTCTCTGCTGTCTCAGGGAACAGCCAACCTGCCTGGGCCTTTAAGCTTCTCATTTCAAGCCAATATATGCCTTTCCCAGAGAGCAACGTTGCGTTCTCCAATTTCACTCCCTGTGCTACAGAGGGGAACTATTCATGGAGCTGTGTGAGAGAAAGAGATTAAGGAAATATCAAGACTAACAGATGGGAAGCAGGCAGTGGATGACGTGTAGGCAGGCTGATGTTACAGCAAGTCTTATCTTGTTAGCAGAAATATGTTGCAATAAGCAGAGTTCTGGGAGGTTTTGAGCATGTTCTTGGTTTTGAGCATGGAATAGGAGAAGACCTTTCTGTCTGATGAGGGACCTGCTTGTGTCTAAAAATGTCATATTAAGGCCCTGCTACCCCTGAACATTTTCCTCTTGATTCTGTTTTCCTAGATCTACCCATCTCCTCTGTGCTTTTGAGGTGAAAATGTTTCTAGGTTTCTCTGCTGAAAACTGAGTGTCCCCATTTGTTTGAGGGAAAGCAGAAATATAGGTCACTCAGCTCAGCTGTACAGCACAGCTCCCCCACACCAGTGGCTATCCACAAGTCCCGCTATAGCCTTGCTCTTCCCCCCACACACACTCTGAGTAAGGCCCACACTGGAAATAGACAATTTAGTATGAGAATTGTATTGTGCATTTAAATGTAAATTGCTGGGGAATTGACGATTGCTTTGTTTGAATTGTAATGATTGGAGTACAAGTGTATTGGGTGTTTTCTTAGAATACATTTTAACTGGTATTTATGTCCTTTTACATTCATCTCAGGCACAAATATATGCACGTGTCCTTAAGCTTTCATCTGTAAATCCTGGAGCTGTCACATTCCTGTTAGGAAACCCATTTCTTTGACCTATCCAGCAATTGTAGACTGGCACTCTTTTCCCCCTCCCCATCTTTGCTTTTTGGAAAAATCTCTTGTTTTAATTCAGGTAGGTGAAAACCTCAAGTCCAAAATGAAAATACAGCTTGGGTCCTCTCCTGCTCCATGAGCACCAGTGGCAGTGATCCCACTCCTTTCCTCTTTCCCTCACTGCCTGCAGATCAGATCACAACCTTGACAGCCAGGGAGAGGGTCTGCTAAGCCCAGAGATTCCTTACCAGCCCCACCAGCTGAGGGTACCAAGCCCATCTTGCAGGCTTGGCCACCTCTCCCACCCTGGTGCTCACCATCAGCTCAGGATTTGGGTGCTGGGGCTGAGCCATTATCGTGCTGATCCCACTACTTTTGCAGAGCACTGGGAACAGGGGCTGAGCAGACAGTGTTTATTCCCATGGTAGGCAGATGTACAGATGTACACAGATCTCTTCACAGACCTGGTTTCATCCATGGATGCTCCTGTCCTGTTAGCAAGGTACTGAGCACCAGTCCTCAGCACAGATGAAAGAGACTAAGAGGGTGGCCAAGTCCATCCCGAGGCTTGTCCCAGAAAAGGATTTTTTTTACCATCCAAAGAGCTAATAAAGTGAGGGAAGCCAGGGGTTAATCAGCTCTACCTTCCCCATCTAGTGGGAAAAGCCTGGGTTTCGGCTCTGTTTGCAAGGAGGGGAGCAGTAAATACCATTATTCGCAGAGTTTTTCTGAGGTGCAGCCAATTTTCAGGAATGCTGTATCTCAGTCCAAACAAAACCTGCGTGTTTCTCCTTGGCCTGGCCTTGTTTCTTGAGACTGTTTCACTGATTGATACAGGAGATATAAACAAAAATTGAAATAACACATGCCTGGTAATATAAACAAAACACTTTCACCAGAGAGAGAAAATTGCAAAATCTGCAGCTTGCAGGGCTCAAATGCAGCCATCCAGCACTGAAACCAAGCCATTAAGAAAACAGATAAATAAACAAATAGAAATAGAACTGACTGCCATAAGCCCCTGACCTTAATTGTGTGGATATATGTCTGTGAAAGCTTGAGTCAAGCTTTTCGCTCCCAGCCCCCACACTGATTCCTTTGGCCTCAGTGCTATAAAATGCTCAATAGACCCGTCTGGCCACCCCCTCTCTCCCTTATCCACACAAGCAGCCAGGAGGTCAAATCTGTCACTGTTCCTCTGCAGAGGAGACCCAGAGATCTGCCCTGGACTGCTCTCCCAGTCCTTTCCCACCTTCCAGCACAGGTGTCTGAGCAGCAGTTGTTCATCTCCAGACCCTGACAGAGCAGTCAGTGACAATCACACGTTGCTGATGAGTTTTCTCTCACTAGTACAGATAAACTTCATGGGTGAGGAATGGCTACTGGGGACTTGGAGAAGCCTGATGTAATTTTTTGGGCCACAGAGGTGTAATTATAGTGAGTTTCATGCAGTTCTTTTGCAATTTGTCAGATTTGAGAAATCAGCCCCTGTGGTGGTTGATGTTTATGGAGGACTCCAGGTAAGAATCATGGAATCAGTAAGGCTGGAAAAGACCTCTAAGATCATTGAGTCCAACCATTTCCCTAACTCTGCCAAGGTTTTTGAACATTTCTAGGGACGGTGACTCCACCACTTTCCTGGGCAGTCTGTTCCAGTGCTTGACAAAAGGTGTCTGCTCAGCTTAGGTAAAAAGCCAGGGATGCATCCCTGGGTGCACCCTGCAGGTGTATCCCCACTGCAGCCCCAGGTCCATTCCTGGGCTCATCCCTTGGGTGCACAGCTGGGTTCATCTGCATGGCCATGGAGAAGCATGGGGTGATGCCTCCCAGTGATTCAGAGACTTTCCAAGATCCTGAAAGGCTGAGCCCCCAGTTTCTGGAAGCATTTCCGTGGGAGGTACAGACATAAGAGCTGAAGGAGCCCCTGAGCTATTCTGCATGGGAAGGAGGGTGCAGGGTCAAGGCCACACACTGTTTCTCTGTGGTACATTGAATTTCACCCTTGTGCCCTCACTCATGGACCTGGCAGCACGTTTCCCAAGCAGTTGCTCCTGCCATAGCCAGGTGGGAATTCTCCCCAGGGTGAGTTATTACTGTCTTTAAATATCTCAGTCTTCAAATTTTCGAGTCTCAGACAAAAATATGACAGCTATCCCACAAATCAGCCATCTAAAAGAAAAAAGAAAAGCCACACTTAATTACTCCTGAAGGGGAACTTATACATGAGGAACACTTATTAGTGCAATATATTTTTTCTTTTGTAGCTTTGAGCTGATCTCTAATAGCACCAGTGAAGTCCCAGCATAACCTTGGAGTGTGTTTCATTATCATTCAGATGGAAACTGCTGTCTTATGACTGCACTTTTAAAATACAGTGCATTTTTATAATTTCTAAGTAGGCAATCAAGTGGACATAACACATGAAATTATATCCAGTCCTGGCACCAAACCCTGCCCTTCACTTGCCCATGCTGCTCCCAGATATTAAGGCCTGAGTACAGCTGGGGGCTGGATTTCAACCCCAGGGTGATCCTGCAGTCCTCTGCTCTGACAATGCAAACATGCAGGCGTTTATGGATTCACTAATTTTTAATTTTAAAGTCACTGCGACTTTTAAAGTCAAGCACTGGAGCAGGCTCTCTCCCTTCCTCCCCTTTCTCACCATGAAGGCAGCAGGGCAGGGGCAGCAAGTGGCTCCTGGCTGGAGAAGACGTGACCCATGAGCTGCTCCTCGTGACGCTGAGTCGCTGGGAGCTTCAAGTGCTGCTGCATGCTCTCAGCACTGACCTGAGGGTACCAGTGACTTCGGCTGTTTTCCTCCCTTCAGGCAGCTCTCTGGATCTGCACATCCATTCCTTTAGCTAATTAGCAGATGGCAAAGGCAAAACTAATCAATCATTTCCCAGTGGGGCTGCTGGTAGCCCATCAGTTACAGCAACCAGAGAGGCTCTGCCCTGGCCCCACTGCCCCGATGTTCCCAGGTGGGCAGCTGAGCATCCTGCTTCATCACAGGCTGCATTTCAGACTCAGGACAAAGGAGGAAGACTGTTCAGCCTGGAGAACACACAATCTGTAGGAAGTTCAGTGGGTTTTTTGTCTATACTAGAAAGCTGTTCAAAATAATCCTGTATTTCAAGAGAGAAAAGAGGATAGGAATGTCAGGGTGATGTTTGGAAGCCAACAAATATTGGGAAGGACAAATGTCTCCTTTCTACTGATGACAGAATTAATATATTTCCACTTTTATTTAATGTATAGGCAGGGAAAATTGCAAAGATGGGAAAACTCCCCTTGATTTTATCACTTCTGGGTGCTCAGGACATGATGAAGTAAAGCTACCAAGTGTGACGTCTCACACGGGTATCACTGTATCGACTCAGAACTAGATTTGCCACCAGAACTGGAGGCACAGAGACATCTCCAAGAGTGTCCCATGGCTCCCCAGTGCCCAGAGGCAGCCTGGGCTTGTCTCCATTGGCTGCCTGAGGTGATTATCCAGGAGCAGTTGGCATTGGAGGTGCTGGGAGGCTCTGTGCTGGGGAGCGTGGCAAGCTCTCCGCCAGGTCCAAGCACTGGGAGCACCGTGGTGCTACGAGAACAACCTGCAGTACCTGAACAACCTGTCAACTCGCTCCCAAACCTGCTGGGAATCCCACATGTTGGAGCCACTCGCTGCAGATGAAGAGCAGCCAGCACAGAGATGCTGGCATTCACTGCTGTTGTGGAAATCAGTGCGCTGGTCATCTGCTGTGATTGAAGATGCATTTGAATCATAGAATCCTAGAATATCCTGAGTTGGATGGGACACACAAGGAGCATGGAGTCCAACTCCTGTCCCTGCATAGGACAACCTCAGAACCCTCATATGTTCGATAACAGCTCATGAGCATCTGCAAAAGCACTGAGTTTTGCTTTATTTAAAGCCTTTTTTTTTCTTCCTATCTGTAGGACACACCTGACACAAATGACTGTGCTTCTGGGCATCTTTCAATTTTATTGTATTTATTTTTGTAACGCATACAGGAGATAAGACATGTGTCCATGACCTGCAGAGGGAACTGAGTCACAGAGACACAGCACCAGCTCCTAAGGAAAGCTTGTTGGGAGAAGATGCAGTTTTACGTGCACTGGGTGTTGGCACTCTGAAACAAACTCCAAAAGGCTCCTAAAAACTCCATGTGATCATCCCACGAGGCACATCTGCACTGGTAGACACTTGTGCCTCCTTGAAAGGAGCTGACGTGGGGTGGAGACACGACTCCTTGGATGGGACACCTCCACTCCACCGCATCCCTGGCACTCTGCCCCGCCTCACTCCACTTCCATCTGCCAAACATTTCCATGAGCCATCAGCGCTGCAAGTGGATTAGGTTTCCCAGACTCAAAAGAGAGCTTCTTTGTGGCAGAAAAATGCCTCCATTTGTTAGTTAAACCTCAGAAGTTTTCCCCTGGCAGAGGTTCAAATATGTGCCACAGGAGCGATGGTTTCACTGCTGTCTTTGAGGCCTCACAGGTTTTCCAGGTCTCTAAGCCCAGCCATATTGCTTCTCTTAGGTTTCCTCTTGGTATTTCCCAGCATCTCTGTCTGATTTTTGGAGACCACCGCCTTCTGAAAGCCATGTTTTTACACAGGAATCCAGCAAGTGCTGCCCCAGATGCAGCAGCCAAACAAGCTGCCCAAAACTGTGAGCAGGGACCAGCCTGACCCTCCCAGGGCATAAATAAGAATAAAAGAGAATAAAAGTCAGGTGGCTTTACCAGGGGTTGACCTGCTATCTTTTTGTAGTCCTCTCTAACTTTCTCCCTGCCTTCCTAGCAGCTTTGCTGCCTGAGATGAAGCCCTGCCAAAAGCCTCTGGGGACAGCAGGCACTGCCATGTGCCAAGGCTGGCCAGAGCAAACGGGGGATAGACAGTCTGAGATGCTGTCCTTCCCTAAGGAAGGGGATTTAGTGAAGCTCCAGCCAAAGCCGTATTTAGCACTGGGAGCTGATTGCAACACTCACATTGCTCACTGCAGTTTTATAAATATAACCAGCCCAGACAGAATCTCTCCTGACACCGAGTGAAGAGATGCAGTGAGAGGCCCTGATATACTGTCCCACTAAATTGTTTGAAGCTTTCATCTCTAGCAATGCTCCCTTAGTTTACAAACCATGGTGGGTGGGAATAGGGGCAGGAAGGGAGGTCAAGGTGATCTCCTTTACTCTCCCTGTCTGCCCAGAGCAGGAGGATTTTCTTGCTTGTCTTCCGCATTGCCTGACTGGGTGTTTGCTCCTGAAATTTACTCCTGGGCCAAGTTCAGGAGTCACGACCAAGATTCTCTGTCCCACACCCCATCTGTGTCTGACCACAGGCATGTATCTTGGGGCAACCTTGGGCTGTCCTAACACATACTGCAGAAGGCAACACTCAGAGACTGCTTCCTTAAATACCTACTGATCAGACAGTACTGCTAATCAAGGGAAGCTCTTTCCCCTTACTAACGAGCTGACACTATGACATTGAAGCATCTGATGCAGTGGTGATCACACAGGGGTGAAGGTCTGGGAGAGACACTGCTGTTTTGGCACCATACCAAGCAGAAGCAGGGTCCATACTCTTTAAAATGTGCAGATATTTTCCCCTGCAAAAGTCAGGATTTGTCAGCAGCTGCTTGCAGGCTCACCTCTGGAGTATCCCAAGGTTTGGTCTTTCTCTCCTTAAGTTTAAAGGTGATTCTGAATTTTATTGATTGCAGACACCAATTTCCAGTGGAGCTACAGCTATGGTTGCAGTAAATTGAAGCCAACTGAAAGCAGAATCTCTTTCTTAGCTGTCTTTCACAAAAGTCCCCAAGGCAGTCGGTGGAGCCCAAGGGGTCACAAGCTGTGAGTTGCTCTGTGTCAGAGTGGTCCCTACTGGGACCATGCTGTTCCCAGTTGCCATGGCCAGAAGGGCCACAGCACTCCTGGTGCACTGTCCATCCCAAAGTGTCTAGAACATTGTGGGATAAATGAGAACATTTAGGCAAAAAGGAGAGGAAATGTCATGCGACCAGAGAAAGCTTCTTGCTTGAATATGTGTACCTGTTCTTAATGCCTAATGGAGAAAGACACCTAATGGTTTCCAGAGCTCAGTACCTGGATAAAAACAGAGTGCAGAGGTGGTGGAGTGACAGTATCTGTTAATGAAAAACCAGGATATACGGCTGGGGCTGTCGGGCACTTGGCCCAGCACTTGGCCAGAGCAAATGGGCTGAGCCACGCTGGGATCGGCACCAGCGACACTCAATCCTCCTCCTTGTCAAGCACTGTAAATTAAAAACAGAATAAAAAGCTTTTAAGGGATGTGCTCACTGACAGTTTAATATCAGTGGCTGTGGCATCATTTTCTACAGATAGGTTTATATGGGGAAAGAAATTGCAACTTGCTTCATTGCAGGTATTTTACTGTTATTGCAGAGTTCCCTGCCGCGCTTATTCGTAAGGGGAGATTTTCCAAAGGAGCATCACATGGAAGTTGGTGGGATAATGGGTTTCTGTGACCTGTGCCAGGCTGAGATGGGGCAAGTGCAGCCTAAGTGTCAGCAGGGCTTCTCTTTTCCCCAGTGGTGGAGCCAGCCTCTGCTGAGGGACAGCTCAGGATGCCAGGTGACATCCCCAGCCTCCAGGCAAGCCTTCATTGTCACCTTCCCTGCCTCCTGTCCAGCTCAAGTGACACAGAGCCCCAGCACTGCCCTCATCCAGACTACTGTACATGTTGCAGTACATAAATCCACTGCCCATCTTACAGTTTGGTTGAGACAAGAAAGTCCTCAGAAAATACAATTTAAGTGAACAGAAGCTGTGTATGAAAATTAGCTTCTAAAGTTTAAATGATTAGTTTTGGCACTCAGACGTGAACATTTCTTTTTTTTTTTTTTTAGTATTTTAAATTAATTAGTTTAAAAGTTTCTATTTTTAATCCTTCAGAAGCTTAAGCTGAAGATGGGATGAAACAGACTTTAGTCAATCAAATACTTCTAGACCTTTGGAGTTTTGTTTCGTGGGGTTTTTTGGGGGGAAGGGGGGAAAGAACAACTTAATGACAGCCTAAAATATTTTCCCTTCAATTTTCCAATTTTAACGTTTTGCAAAAATCACATGGGTGAAATTTCTGAATAATGTTATTGCAGTTTCTTGGCTGTTGATACCCAAGTCACCAGCACAAACCACTTACGATCTGTGAGGCTGTGATGAAGTAATTTGTGGTTGCTCTGTGGGACCTACTCCTTTCACTGTGCTTCTATTCAGAATAAATGTAATGGAATTTCACTATTTTGCCCACTTTCCTGCTGCTTTTTTCTCACTGTAGTCAACTTCATGGCTAAGTAGGGAGACCCCTCTGGACCAAACTTTCAGGAAAACTAAGGTAGTGTCAAATTGAATATAATGGTCCCTGGATTTATAACAAAGGTGACACCACTCATAATGTTATTATTACTATCTAAGAAATTTCATTAGTAGTATGGACTTGGCTCAGTGCTGATGAATGCCAGAGGAAACCCTTCTACTGAGGCCAGCAGGCTTCGCATCAAATCATATTTGCATATGAAGATATACATCAGCTAACTTCAATCTAGGATAGAAAAAGGTCAGTTTCTTTGGAAGGAAAAGATTAAGAGAGTACATCCTTCCTTTTATGCCTTTGTATCCATAATTTTTAAAAGCACATCAGGAGTAATCTTGTTTACTGCAGATTTGACTATTTCTTTTCTGCCTGGAAACTTTTTTTTAAAAATTAGCATTAGGAGAAAAATATTAAGGCATATTTGTTGGAAGTGTCTTGCCAGGAATAAAAAATGTTTGGGCTTGTCAATACTCTTGAGTCATTTTCCAGTAGGTAAGTGCCTCAAGTGCAAAATCAAAGGACTTCAGAAAATGCACCAGAGGGAATTCCCTTTGGAAAGAGGAGTCAAACCAGCCACCTTCCTTGGCATCTCCTGTAACTGCCTGTGTCACTGAAATTTCTACTGACTGCCCTTCCTGTGCAGTGGTGCTTCACCCAGATTTGCATTTGAAATGCTTTGGCTTTCTTCTCTTTCAGAAGTATGAGCCCTTATAGCCCTTGCAATCCTTTCCCTTTTTAATTAAAGAAAGTTATTCTGACTGTTTTGTTGGCATCATTGTAAATTGTGAAGCACTTCCTTAAACACCATGCTGCAATCTGGATTTTATTTCCATTAGTTTAATGGAAATAGTGGTGGAAGTAGGGATTTGCAAGGAGACAAGTATGGAAAAAGCCAAGCTGCTGCCAGGGATGCCTGGGTGTCGGTGGCATTAGTGCTGCTGCCATGGTAATTGTGTTATTAGAGAATTCATTCCTCATGCCTGGCTTGTACCTGATTTGTGTCTGCCTGGCTGCAGGTTAACCTTCTTGTCCCGTGGTTTTGGTTGTGTTATCCTGATCCAAGTTCTTCTTTAGACTAAGCCCATTTTTGCCATCCATCACTGCCCCTGCCCTGGAAGGCACCTCTCACCCTTTGTTTCCATGCCTGCTCACGTGCACTCGCCCAGGATGGGAACTGCTGACGTAATTATCACTATTCCAGCTTTCAGCAACGCCTTAACTCTTCCGACCGGGATAATCGATACTCGGCTTGTCTGGGAATGGCAGTGGCCACACTGTCTGGGAATGACTGTGCCACCCTGTAAATTCAGATGAATAGTTAAACACCCAATGTTTTCATCTGGTGCAGCCCAAGGCTCCTGGCTGCCAGCAGCTCCCAGCTCCTCACTCCCGTGTACGTGCATTTTCCACAAGCCTGTGCTGTACAATGACCATTCAAGGCAGAGATTCCTTTGTTGCTTTTGTGTATCCTTATCCCTGTTTGTTATGTATTAATCATTTTATGGTCATCTCTGTGTGATTCCTTCTATAAATAACATTCTCAAATCTCTCTCCTATCTTGTTTACCGTAGCTAATTCTTTAAGATGGGTGTCTCCACCAGAGCTGTAGTCTAAATGAACACAGATAAAAATCATAACATTGGCTTGGTTGTAGTAAACCAGGATTTTCTTGGTTCTGCTGCAAATCAAGCCTTTCAAATAATCTTTTTCATTCCATCTCTATAAATACTGTACTCTGGTGACAAAAGACAGGTGATAGCTTCAGCCTTAGCTATCGTGTTAGTGGCTGGCATTAAATACATAATTCCTGCTGTGTCTGCATTGTCTCTAAATGAAAGTCTCCTGAAGGAGAAGTCTCCAGGGAGGGGGAAGAGCTGTGAACCAGTGACTGCAGAGTGTGCCTTGGAGATATGAAGTTAGGAGGAGAAGCTGAAAATGTGATATGTCTTTTTCAGTTTGACCTCAGCCTCTAATAGTGTTTGGCAAGTCAGCCTGGCAGATAAATTGGTTCATATTAGAAAATGGGGTTGATTTATTATGAAATTGATTGCAACCCTGTCCTGCGCTGAAGGCATTAGCGATAACAGCATCGGGTGCCTCAGCTCTTAACTAATGGGCTTTCCCCAGGCTCTCCACTGCTGCCAGGCTTTTACCCACAGCCAACAGCATCCAAACCACACACCTCTGCTGGTCCCTCCCCACGGGTGCAAAACCCTTCCCAGGCAGGGCTGTGTCGGGAAGCTGAGATGCCCTGGAGGGAGCTGGCCTTTCCCAGGACATACAGGCTTGCAGGAGCAGGGCCGCTGTGACATTTGCAACCAGCACCTTGAAATGTATCCAGCCATTGTATCTCCTCTTCTTGTGACTGTTTTCTGAAAATGGGAAGAGTTACAGGAAATATGGAAAAGTATCCAACAAACTCCTTCTGTTCATAGAATCACAGAATGGTTTGGGTTGGAAGGGACTTCAAAGATCATTCAGTTTCAATCCCCCCTGCCATGGGCATGGACACATTCCACTATCCCAGGTTGCTCAGGGCCCTGTTCAGCCTGCCTTGAACACTTCCAGGGATGGGGCAGCTACAGCTTCTCTGGACAGCCTGTTCCAGTGTCTCGCCACCCTCAGAGTAAAGAATTTTTTCTAAATATCCAATCTAAATCTATCCTTTTTAAGTTTTAAGCCATTCCCCTTTGTCCTATCATTATATGCCCATGAAATAATGCTTTTCTTCCTTTCTTCATTTTCTTTGGTGAAGTTGAAAGCTCTTTTAGCCACAAAGAAAAGCCATCACCAAATGTAATGAAAGAGTTTCACTACTTTTTACAATGAAAGCCATATTCACCCACAATTGCCACTACCTGCAGTGCAGTTGCCTTAAATTCCTCAACACACTGGGGAATAGATTTTCCCCCTGGGGCTGATTAAAACACAAATAAACAAACCAAGCATAATGACCACTGTGACCCTGTAAACAATTTGGGCTGTATCTAACATGGGAAACTCTATTCTACTTCTTGCAGTTTGGTTACAGATGTAATAAATACAAAAAAAAGAGTATGTCTGGTGTCAAAACCTGCTTCTTGTGTTCCTGCCTTTCTTTTTAGATACTTCTGGGCCTTACCCTAAAGGGCAAAGGATTTTGCAGTTAATTTGCTGTAGTGGTAGTTAAGACTATCTCAGCAGTTGTGTTTAGAAATCACTGAATAGCAAACACTGACATATTTACTGGCTGGCCTCAGCAATACTTTTCAATATTTTTGAAGGAAAAGAGTTTTCAATGATTGAAATGCACCTTTAGACATTTTCCAAATGAAAAATTTCAATATGAAAGAACCGCACGGCTTGAAAGGAAAGCTCACTGCAAGACAGCCTGTAATTGGACAAAACTGAAAATAAACTTTTCAAAATAACTGAAAACAAATTGATTTGGGGAATGAAGGAAGGTTAAATTTTTATAAATGTTTTCCAACAACTCCCTGCCAGTCAATCGCACATTGGGTCTCTTTTGGAATAAATTACTTTTCAGGTGGAGATGACATTTGTTACACCACCCACACACCAGCGCCTTCTCCTTATAGTGGCACAAGGTTGTCTGACTCTGCTTTTGCCATCAACTTCAGCAGCATTTCGAGATGTGAAAAAACCATACAATATAACTGGTCAGCAGTAAGGAACAACTGCACAACACAAACTTTTTCAGAGAATGGCTATTTCTGCAGGAAGCACTCAGTATGTCGTCAAACAGCTTTGGAGAGAATGTCTTTCCTATCCTAATAAAAATAGGGCACATCTGGCAACAGCTGCTATGAAGCCAAGAGACACTAATGTCTGTGTTTGAAGCAAAGTATTTGTGTGGCCAAGAGCCATAGTCATCTATTCCAACACCCAAATCCTCGCAAACCAGTGCCACACTGTCCTCTCAGGGTCATTGCTAGTGCTCACTGAGGGTGCTGAGCCCTGGCTGTGTTCACCAGGAATTGTTCCTCTCCCACATGGATGTGCCTGAGCTGGAGGCCCTGTAACAGCCAAACTCTGTTCTTTTAACAGCACTCCCGGGAAGAATTCACCACAGAAGAGCAAAGGGCAGCTTTCCTTCCACCAGCATCAAGCAGGTAATATACAGATATGAGTAAGACATCTGGGAGCCCCATATATTTTCAAATTAACTTTTATAGGATAACACCTTGGCCTGAGAAACACTTCTGAATATTATGAGTAATTGTCTGACATGTCACTTTTCCGGGCTTGTGCTTTTATCATTAACACCTCCGATTAGCAAAAACGCAGACTCTGAGATGTTCCTTTGATTTAAAAGGTTATAAATTTTGGATGCAATGTCAGAGAGTAAATTTTACAATGCAGCCGAGCTGTGGACTAATTAAAAGACTACCCCAGTACTCTCTCAACCAATACATCTCAGATTTGTGACAGCCTTCAGGAAGAGTCATGAATTGTGCCATGTGCACCATATGCAATCTATTGATCTCTCTGTGTGTACATATGCTGTGTGTGTGTGTGTGTATGTGCACCAGAGCCCATGTTGATGATGGCTTCTTCACAACTGTGTGGAAGTTTCTCATCCCAGAGAATTTATAGCAGTGCAATTAATGATTGCACTCATTTTGCTTTCTTGCTGCTGCAGAGTTACTACTGTTCTTTAATTCCGGATGCCCTTGGAGTCAGAGCTGGGCATCACCTTTCCCATGAAGAGGGTTTACCTACTGGCACTGCTCTGGTGCACAGAGGTGAGTTTTCATCCATCACTGAGCTGTTCCTTGGGTCCTGACTGAGGTACCCTGATCCACACCTTGTGGACCTTGTTGGTTCTGTGTATTATAAAGTGAAAGTAGGAAAAACACTCATGTTTCACCTGACACCATGCACTGAATGGTGCCATATCCTTTAGGCTTGGCAATCAATGTTTGTGGTCAGCAGCAGTGTCTCCCTTGGTGCTCCACCTGACACAGAAAAGCAGGATGTCTCGAGGCTGTGCTTCCCAGGGCAGTGTGAAATGGCTTTCTGCTTGCCAGGATCTCTTCCAAAGTCAGTGCCTGCAAAGGACAAGCTTCGCATGGGAGTTGGCAAAGCAATTATATAAAGAGCAAAAGGACAACGTGTTTGAAAAATAAGTTCTGGAGTGACCAGGTGCAAATGGGAAATTATATCAACCAGCTTCAGGTAGAAAAGCCCAAAGCCTTTCCTTCAGAAACCTCTCAAGTTTCATGGATCACATTTTCCTTTTTCTCAGTCATTCTCCTCCTGGCTGTTGACGTCAGTGAATTTGGCACTAGATCAGCAGGGAAACAGAGGGACAGTTTCCCCCTACACATGCAGAATTAGAGACTCATACCAAGATAGATGAGCTAGATTTAGATGAGAGGGAATTTCTGTTTGAGGGTGTTCACGTAAAAAGTATTATATAGTATTAGGCTTGTGTGAGCTCCCAGTGTAATAAAGGAGAATTGTCTAAGCCTTGGCAGAAACATATCCCAAGGACTTTGTTTTGATGAAAAAAACCTGGAAACCTGCACTTAGCTTTTCTGCTAGCTGTAATTATCTGGCTGTATTGATCATAGTGCTAAGGTTATCTGATGGTTAGGGTGTGAGCAAAGATCAGCTTCAGTCCATGAATTAAAGCTGCAGACTGTCAGTTCTAATTTACACACATACAGTCTGAAAATTGTCCTCCTGCAATGGCAGAGCTCCCTGGAACTGACACAGATAGGCAGCATATGGAGCCTGTGCAGCAGGAACGGAGGCACCGGCACTTGGCATTGCTGCTCTGTTTTATGCAAATATCTGGGTTACAAAAGCAGGGAACAAGGGCAGAATAAATTGGGGGGGTCTGGTACTGGCAGACGTAAAACCCTTGGTGGCATTAATGAAATTCACAGGCTTGTGGAAAGCAGGACAGGCTCCTCAGCTCTGATTTCAGCCCTACAAGCATGCAATACCTTGAAGGCAAGAGATGGTGATAACTGTGGTTCACACGCGAGGATTTGCACAGAGGGGGAATCTGTGCAGCCTGCACAGTAAAATACAGTATTCCATGTTCTCCAATACCACAACCAGAGCCAAAGTACAAGAACCAGCAGTTTCAGGGAGCAGGGCTCTCATTAACATGCCATTATTCTTTTTAGAGACAAGCCTGTCCTTTCTGCTGCTGAGTTGTGAGATGGGGTGGAGATGGGAGGAGAAGCAGGAGATGCCCCTCCTGGCTGTGTTTTGTGCCCCGCACTGCAGTCCTGCATGGATAAAATACAGAGGATCCAACCCATCCCCTTCAGGCAGCAGTTCCATCAGGGTACTCTGCAAGGAAGATGTACAAGTCAAATTAGATGTGACTCACTAAAAGGTCCCCAAAAAAAGGCGTTCACATCACCAGGAGAAGTAACAGAGCGGACCTGACACCCCACCCCACTCCACTGCTGTCATTTGACTTTCACCATGACTGCTATGAAGTTGCCTGTCCATTCACAAGCATTTGTTGTGAGCTTATTTGGGTACATCTTGGCATTTGAGAGGTGTCAATCTGCTAAAACTGAAGTGGCAATAGCTAATCACAGCTTTATTCTCTGCAGAACATAACAGGAAAGCATATGGCTCAACAGCATAACTTTCTTTCTCTGGGCTAACAGCATGGTCAGTTCTGCAAAAAATAAAAAAAAAGAAAACCAACTGGCAGGAGAATACAGTCTCTGGTTCCGGCTGGAAGCTCCAGGGATCCTGTACTCAGAGATACCTCAAATGAAGGGGAAAAACACACCCTCCCTCACATCATTATTCATTCAAAAATCGGCAACACCAGGTTTTCTTCTCACCTCTGATATCTTGAGAAAACACTTTGCTTTCAAAAGGGAATTATTTTTGCTGGGTCCTTGAAATTCAGTGCCACTCATTTTGGATTTGAAAACTCTCGGCAAAGGTTTAGAGATGGAAATTTCAATCCCTAGACCCTAGAGGCCATGCAGAGTGGGTGTTATATTGTATTCATGCAGAACACAGCCATACCCACCTGTCCATCAGAATCTCAGGGCTCCATGTGTGTATGTGCAGCACAGTAAGCAAGAGCTGCTAACAGTATTTGCAAGATTTCCAACATCTTTCCACAGCGAATTCTTTACAGCACGAATCTTTTCCATCGTAATTTACATTTCATACCTGTTTTTCCCAAATCTTCAAAGTCAGAGGAGCAAATCCCTCTTTTAGCAATGCTATGATGAAAGCCACTGACTCACAGGAATAACCAGAGCGCAGGATTTGGCTTAACTTCTTGGCTTGACGCTGATACAACATTTCATAGATCTTTTTTAGGTGTTTCCTATTGTCATGGCAACTCTAATCAAAACCCTTTCCATGAATAGCCCTGTCAATTGCAGTACAAGCTCCTGGCTGACTACAGCCTGCAGTTCTGCTCCAGTGTGGTTTCACAAGCTCTTCTTGCTTGACCTTTCATCTCCTGGCTTTCCCCAGATCCCTTATTGCTCAAGCCAGAAATATATCTTTTGTTTCGCAAGAAAGCTTTAAAAATCTTTATAAGTGATAAGTAACAGCCAGATCTGGCAGCTGACTCCAAGGAGGGAGTTGCCTCAGGAGGGATTACAGGCTATAATAAGCACCTCTCCTACACAACTGAGCACAGACCACAGTAAATCCCTATGAGCAGTGGCTCTGGCAGAGCCTTGAACTCTGCACCTGCCCAAAACTGCCCTATAACACAGAGGAATGAGCAGATCTCTAGGGAAAGGGTTGGGTTTGGTAAAGGGGATCCCACTTGGGAGCAACAAACCCATCAGCAGGATTCCCTGGCAGTGCCATGGCAGAAAAAGAGACACCACCTGTGTCCCCAAAATCTCACATCATCCTCCTTGCCCAGCTCTGGGACAGCAAGGTGGAGAATCCAGACTGCTAGGTTTGGCTTTTTTGTATCTGATTTTTCTCCTAATGTGTTTGAACAGCCACATGGGAAATTGCAGCACTGTGGAAATCAATAGGAGTTTGCCCTTGGATTTCTATGGGGCCAGGATTTTACCAGCTCTCTCTAAGGTATTCTCACCAGGGGCTGAAAGAGTTTATCAGAAATAATGCACATTTTGCACATACATCTTGTCTGAGTCAGTATCATCCCCAGACATGGAAAATAAAGCAGAGAGAGGTGTAATCTCATGACTTAAGGTCAGTCCACCCCTAACCCCAGGAACACAAAAGAGGTCTCTGGAGTTTCCACTCCCATGTGGGAGACACTGCTACAATTCATTATTTTAAGCACACACACACCAAAAAAAAAAAAAAAAAAAAAAAAAAAAAAAAAAAAAAAAAAAAAAAAAAAAAAAAAAAAAAAAAAAAAAAAAAAAAAAAAAAAAAAAAAAAAAAAAAAAAAAAAAAAAAAAAAAAAAAAAAAAAAAAAAAAAAAAAAAAAAAAAAAAAAAAAAAAAAAAAAAAAAAAAAAAAAAAAAAAAAAAAAAAAAAAAAAAAAAAAAAAAAAAAAAAAAAAAAAAAAAAAAAAAAAAAAAAAAAAAAAAAAAAAAAAAAAAAAAAAAAAAAAAAAAAAAAAAAAAAAAAAAAAAAAAAAAAAAAAAAAAAAAAAAAAAAAAAAAAAAAAAAAAAAAAAAAAAAAAAAAAAAAAAAAAAAAAAAAAAAAAAAAAAAAAAAAAAAAAAAAAAAAAAAAAAAAAAAAAAAAAAAAAAAAAAAAAAAAAAAAAAAAAAAAAAAAAAAAAAAAAAAAAAAAAAAAAAAAAAAAAAAAAAAAAAAAAAAAAAAAAAAAAAAAAAAAAAAAAAAAAAAAAAAAAAAAAAAAAAAAAAAAAAAAAAAAAAAAAAAAAAAAAAAAAAAAAAAAAAAGGTAGGAAGGAATAGAAATTACAGGGATAAAAATCCTTCTTTATGTATACATATGTATTATAGATATTCTATATATATATAGTTTTGTCTCGTCTTGTACCTTCAACCCTGCTTTAAATAAAAGCTCACAGACTTGTCGGTTTCCATCAGGCAAAAATTATTATTCGGCTTTAGAAAGAACATCTTGCCAAGTGTTGCAGTTCAAAAATAAGGAAAACAGCTCTGCCAAAATGCAGCAAATGTGATTACACAAAGCCAAGAAGACCATAATTAGATCATTACCATGGAAACAACCTAATTACATGTGTAATGCAGCAAGGTCTGAGCTGCGCATCCGAATGTGTTTTGCTATTGTCTAGCAGGGCCATAGCACTGCCATTTGCCTCGTGTTATTAAGCCACCTTGATCATTTTGGATCGGGTTTTCTTGGAATAAGTCCCCCTCCCCACTATGCAAAGAATTAAACTGTGCATGAAATGACTTGAGCAAGACTGCCTGAGGCTCGCACTGCGTGCAGGCAAATGGGATCCTGCCTGCACCACCGCGGGGATGGGCAGCCACCACTGGAGAGAAACTCCCTTGCAGCAAGATCTGGAGCTCCCCAGGCAACAGCCACGTGCAGGAGTTGACATTTGATCATAAGTGCAACCCTGGACAAGAAAGCTGAGCTTCCCAGGGACTTGCTAATGGCTGCTGCCTTGCTCTGCCATGTATTAATTTCTCCACTGCTGCAGTAACTCATCACCAGAGCAGTGGAGATGGCATGGAATGGCCAGGCAAAGATGCCAACGAGGTCCCTGTGTACTGATCCACATGTTGCTTCCTTGAACAACTGGACTATTCTGTGGAAATGGGGGTTAAGCAGAGCTGGGTTATGATATTGTCTCACTGGGGGAAACCAAATCACTCCTGAAGGACAGTGTCATGGATCATTTCCAGGCAGAGAAAATGAGGCAAGGTCAAAGAACATGTTTGTCAGATGGAGGATCAAAGCACAATCATGAATAAACTACGTGTAATCCAAAACAGTTTCAGGGAGGAAAGCCAGGCCCGTACATACATGGCTTCATGCCTTGCAGCATAAAATTAGATGCACAGGGAGAGAGAGGGGAGTCATCAGTGAACCTCTGCTATTATCTCTATAGGCCCACAGCCCAGCGCTGCTGAATCATGTGGTGGTAGTAAATATGACCTGCAGGGTAGGTACACAAAATGATGGCAAGCTCTGCCACCCCCTTTCATGCACATTGGATTTCTGTGCCCGTTCTCGGTCAGACTGGCCTCACACAGCAGGAAGGGAAAAGGATGGCTCATTAGCTGAGGGGTAGAGTAACAAGGCAAAAGCCAATGGGACTGTCTGGCAAAGCTACTGCTTCTGCTAATTAATGAGGAGAGATGGTTGCTGGGCCAACTGCAGATGTTGCTGCAAATTATGCCATTGCTATCCCTGCCAGCGAGCTCTCGCTGCAGCTCGCACATCTCCAGGTGTTCTTGCCACAACAATAGTCCCTGCTGTTCATTTTGTCTCCTTACACAGAAAATAAAATACTGCCTTTTGGTGGGGAGAAATGCTCATTTTGAAGAGCTTTTCAAGCCCAGACTCCGCTCCTTTCATTTCTGTCCCATTTTCCTTCCTCATACTCTCTCCATTTTCCATTCAAATTGCTTTCCAGACCACAGAATAAGGCTGGAGAGAAGCACCCCGAGCCATGCCGATTTCCCTGCTTGGTTTTCCAGCCAGGAACACTGGGACCATGTCTTGAGGAAGCTGCTGACACCCCTTCCCACCCCAGCTCTCTCACTGTCCCCCATGGGGCTGCTGGTGATGCAGACCGGGCTGGTACTGCTCTGGCTCTGAACAGGCTGTTTCTCCCCCACACACCTATTACACAAACTCATGTGAGTTCACTGGGTAAAACCTGATGTTCAACTTTTGCACAAAGTCAGCAGAATGAAAGAAAAAGAAGGAGAAGCCCAACCCCCACCGCCTTCTCCAGTTCTGCTCCGTATGCAAAACCTGTCTGTACAGTTCTGCTGAGCGCTGATGCCCTACTTTCATCCCTCACATAGCTCAACTAAAAATACACTGAGATTTCGAGCGAGGTCCCTGCTGTGAACTGTCTGAGCGAGCAGGCGTTGCTGCAGCCCCAGCCCCAGCCATGCCTGCACCGTGTCGTGCTCCTGGCACAATTTACCCCAGCCCTGGCCACCACATAGGATGAGAAAAAGCCGGCAGTCTG
Organism: Aleadryas rufinucha; assembly: GCA_013397815.1. Classification (NCBI taxonomy): domain Eukaryota; kingdom Metazoa; phylum Chordata; class Aves; order Passeriformes; genus Aleadryas; species Aleadryas rufinucha. The sequence goes on from VZTH01001641.1 coordinate 376,286, forward strand.
GAGAAAATCAATACCCCTCCTTCCCATCAGCACCGGCGGAATGTCCTGACGTGGTGTTGCAAGGGCAAAACTGAAGGAAGAGATGAGATAACTTAGGAACTACTCGCTACTATTGCTACTATTAGTGGTGTTTATACACAGTGGTACCGATGAAGCCCTGCTGGTATCGAGGGTGGTTTAGAGCAGTAACATCTGGAGCTCTGAAACAGCCATGAAAATAAAACCATGGCCAAAACTATTCATACTTGCTTCATGTGCCTAAACTGAAAAGAGACTACCATGTTACTTTTGTCTAATTTGTGCAGTTCTGAGGAAGCAGGATAAATAAAAGTTTATGCAAACCAATTTTAAAACAAGGGAATCTAATGGTATTTGTGTTGAAGATAGGGTCAATAAATTTTTCTGCCCCGAAAAAAGTAACTGAATTTTAGCAGCTGGTTTCTCAAGTTACCCCGAACAATGGGGTTTTTTGACAAGAACACGGTTATCTTAAAGGTCTTCAGCTTGAAATTCACTTCAGCTGTCTTCTGCCTCATTTTCTGTTACATAAGAGAGCAAATGGAAATTATTTGATGACACGGTATGGATTATTTGTAAATAAGGATGTACATACGTGGGCCTATTTTATTTGAGGAATGGCCATTACTGCTGTGACAAGTTAGCTGTTTCCACCTGCAGAGCATTAACCTTACAGGTTCCTTGCATGGGGACGTTCCCTGGTTATGACCATCATTTGCAATACCTGGGATGTGACCCTAAATGTTCCAGCAGTGGGAATGTTAACCTGATGATCCTGTGAAATGTGTCACTTGCTTCCTGCTGGAGGCACAAATCTCAGAGCTTCTTCCCACGGCAGGACAGGGGCCAAAGGGGCTCCCCTACCCACAGAGAGGTACCCAGGTCCTTGTTTAAGAAGATAAATCGGGCTCTGAAGGAAAGCCTGATGGAGGGTGCACTTCCCAGGGCAACCCCCACTGTTGCAGAAAACACTTATGATGCAATTCCTTGGCAGAGTAAATTATGAGTAAAATACTTGTAAAAGCCATGAAGGCACACATATTTAATTTAGACTTCAGGATGCTGTTGCTTTTTTCCTATTAAATATTAATTCCCTTTAAAAGAGTGCTTTTGAGCTGTTTTGAGAACACAACTGGTAATCTAATGTCATCTAATTAATTAAGAATTTCATACTCATATGTATTAACAGTCTGCTATTATTGCCGAGGACATTTCACTGGTATTTAAATGTATTGAACCAAACATGAATTGCATTTAAATGGCAATGATCCATACAGCTTCCTGGAAAGCCATGGTTGGGAGATAAAGTCTGACTTTGCCTCCCCGACCTCAATGTCCTGACAGTACACTGAGACAGCTCACTGAATTTCACTCCATAAATCAAGAAATGGCAAGGAAACAACAGAATTTCTCCCAAAACACAGCACAGACAGGGTACTTTGTGAGCCCACTGGTGACAAACACAATCTCATCAGTCACCGACACCCTCATTAACAGCATCACATCTCTGTTCTGCTGAGCTCTCCTTTCTCACCTGGCCTGTTGATTCTTTTGACATACTGTTTATTGGAGATGTTAACAGGAGCCCTGTAAAATCCAGAGTCACTGATGCAGAGGCAGATGTGGCAGGAGGTGAAGATTTGAGCCTCTTTGTCCCCTGAGTCCAGCTCCATCGAGCTGAGGTGGGTACCTTTGGTGCATCCTTGTCTTCTTACGTCCCCAAGGATGTGTTAGACAGCTGGAGAGAGAAAGGGTGCAGAAGGTAGAAGGTGGGGTGTGGGGCTTTAGAGATGCATCAGTGGGATGTGCTCTCCTTTAAGAACTATCTCAGTTGTTTCCATTTCCAGGATGAGTTCCCAGCACTTATGCATTACTCTTACACTTGTCTAATACGGCACACATCGATTTTCCCCCTTACTCTCTGCTGACTGCACAGTCTGAAACACCAAAGACCTTAAAGTCAAGGTCAAGTTTTTATTCCCCGAGTAAACAAGCTGTGGAGAAGGGGAAAAAGGGAGCAAGCACTTACACCAAAAGACAGAAAGCTATTGAACAAATATATTCCTTCTAAAAAATCTCTCCAAGGAAGAAGGCCTACAAAAGATTAATTCTTTCAGTCTGCAAATTCTGCATTAAATAAAATCCTTACTCCTGAGAAATAAATGTTAAGAGCAGGCCAGTGTGCACGTGATCAAAACAAAGCCATTCTCTAATGCCTGAAGTCAAACATGACGTTAAACCCTGTGTAGTCACAGTACAATGAAGAATTAAAAATTGTTTCCATCTTGCTAGCCCAGCAGCTTTTCTTTTGCCCATGCATTGAATACTTTCATTCCTCATCATTGTATCTAAGCATTGATCCCATTACATCAAATTCCCAGTGTTATTCTTGAGCAATTAATGACTCCATCCATTACGTTTGCCCATTTGTAATTAGAAGCAAAGTTAGACAGAAAACGTCTGGCTGCTTATCTGTGATTCATGGACTCCCTTGAGCCTACAAATTTGGCTGGAAACTTGGTAAGAAATTATTTTGGCTAAAGATTTTGGACTATTCTTGCTTGTCTTGAGCTGAAATACAATGAGTTCAAGTGTTTTGGGGCTTCTGCTTTGGGTTTCTGCCAGACAGAGAAATGGGTCAGTGTGAAAATAACTATGCAGCAAGGTGGAGGTACAGGAGCTGCCTCACTGGGACAGGCCTGGGTCCCAGTCACACCCAATGCTGGCACCAAGAGCACAAGTAGGTGTAGACACAACCCTTGTCAGCCTCAGCCCTGTCTCTCAAAGATTGATTCAAAGCCTGAAGTCTGATGCTTAATGCTCTTTCTGATTTTCATTGTGCTTTTTCTGATTCTTTTCATTAAAATGAGTTAATGTGTACCTGGTAATAATTGCAAGATGATGATCTAGCTCTGTTTGGAAACAGAGGGCCCCAGCTGGAGCTGACAGCACAGGTTTGGGACAAAACAAATTATCTTATGCAATTTAGTTTAGCTGGTTTCAATGCTAATATAATTAAATGAGACAAATTCTACAAGGAGAGGTAATACCTTTTATTAGAACAAACTGATGGTTTGGGGAAAAAAGCAGGGAAGTTTACAGGCAAACAAACCCTTTTTCACCCTTATTTGCCAGAAATCTTGTCAGTGTATCAGCTGGCCCAACAAATGATATTACTTTTCTGAATAAATAGGGCCTCAGTCATAACCTTAGATGATAACAGCAACAATAACACTGCTAACATAATTAAAAGCAGTTGGGGATGATTGAATGCCATTTCACAGCAGAGTTGGACATGAAGTTTCCCAAGAATAGCAGGGTGGAGCCATGCTGCAGACACAAAAATATTTGTACTTTTCCCTTTATCTTTACTCCGCAATTCTGATTTTACTTACACCAGTGTGAATGGAAGCCACGGTTTGGATTTTGTGTGTGTTTTAGAACAGCCTCACAACCTTGTATCTCTAATGCAGAGGATAAAAGTAGGTCATCCATTTTCTCCACCATCCTGCTATCTCAGTAACATTAACCAAAAAGAACAGTGCGTGCACATTTTATCTGGCGTCACCGTCACCGTATCCCATCAAATGATGACCCTTCAGTCCCACCGTTGGAGCGATTCCCAGAAAACAGCAATAATGTAAATAAGGCAATAATGCAAATGATGCAAAAAAAAAAAGATAAATCCTCCTAAGGTGGAAAATGGATTGACAATAAGCCAGCTTAGCTTTCCCTGCTGTTGTTTATTTTCTTACTATGTTTTTAAAGCAAATTTTCCCCAGACACCTCACAACTGACTTCACAGATACAAATAGAAACAATTTGTACGTTGCAGTAAATCTTAAAAGAAGCAAATCAAGACTTATAAGAAGGGAGTCAAGACAGGCAAGATAAGAAGTAGAGAATGATTAAACAAAATAATTTTGGAAATTTAGATATTAGAATTTGTTCTGTGGGTGGGAGCAAAACATGCCATCAAAGAGCAGGGATGGTAAGGAGTTTTTACACAGAAAATAAAGCACAGTGTGGAAACAATAAGATGTGCAACAAAGGGGCTGGGAATTTATGAAAGCTGAAGAAAAGAAAAAAAAAGGCAACCAAAACCAGGGAGAGAGCTGAGGGCACGTGTGGAACAGCACTTGTCTGCTGGCCAGGACCCAGGTGATGCTGTGCCACATCCAGCAGCGGGCTCTGCTCCCGGCTGTCCCCAGGAGCCATCAGGGTGCCTTGGCTGCAGTGAACAGCTGCTGCAGGTGTCCCATGCAGCACTTTTGTCTTATTTCCCTTTTTTTAAAATACAGTTTCCAAGCCTGCACTTTTGAGTCGCCAGACAGAATTGCAAGCTCCACCAGTCTGGGAGAGAGCGTGCTGCTGACATGCGCAGAAATGCTCCAAAACGCCCTAAATAAGCACTGCCAATGTTTATTTCTAAACATCAGAGAACCAGGGAGATAGAGTATCACTTTGACTGTTCTGATTTGGAAACATTTGTGCAGATTCAACACTTGTCTGCAGCACCCTTCTGGGATGAAACCACATAGGTACAGCAAGTGCCAAAAGTGCAGACACAGAATTTGGAGGGGAAATTCCAAAACTCTGTGTAATTTTGAAGAAAAGCCATTTAAAAGAAGTCTGATAAGGCAGAAAAATTGTATTTCAGATAGCTCACTCCCTCCATAGCCACAACTCTCCTAGGAGCCTCATGCCTCTGTTTTGTCTTAACAAAAGGCCAGTAAAAGAGTCACGTTTAAAATGATTTAATTATTTTAGACCTAACTGCATTTTAGTTATTGCCTACTAAATGCCACTGCAGACCATGAAAATTATTTAAAATGATTGATTATTTACATATATATCCATATTTAATAATACCTACCTTCATGTTTAAGGGAGGTAACATAAAATGATGTTCCTGGTGATTCCTGCTTCTTATTATAACATCAATTGTGAAAGCAGATTTGCCTAATGGAAGGCCTAGCACTGAAATTCTTGATAAAAAATGTATGAAGTTCAGAAATAATAACCATAACTGTTAACATTGTGTTATTAATCATTAATTTTCATTACTACTATTGATCATAATTATTATGTAGCCGCAGTAAACACATTGGCACTGTCATATCAAGAGTGTGGTGACACGGAGTTTTCTGCCTCTTCTTAAGGACTTTGCTGAGTTAAAAGCAGTTTTTCCAGGTTTTCCTCCTCTGCAAAGGCAGTTTGCCCATGCCAGGGGCTGAGCCTTCTCCCACTCTCCCTGGCTCAGCCCCACCAGGGATGTCCTCACCCCATGGCAGCACATACAGACTGTGGCAGTCTCAACTGGCATCTCAACATTATGGACTAGCACTGGGGCAGATGTTGGGAAAGAGTGAGTTATTTGATGTTTTCTACCTCTTTTAAATCTATGGATTTTCCACAAGAGAATGATCCTGAGACTGACATGGGAAGGGGAAAGTGAAAAATCCCACAAATCGAATCGCAAACCTCCCGCTCTTCATTAGCATCCCCATACAGGAGCAGATGTTCATGGGAAATAAATAACATAGAGAATATCTTTGGAGGAATTTGTTACTGAATATTTACAAATATAGCATTGAAGGGTCACTCCAACACGGTTTGCAAAGTTCTGGACATTTTGGGTATTCATCCAGTGCCTGCCACTCTCCAAACCCATCCTGACTGTGCTAAGAGCAGCAGCAACACTGCTGTGCACATATCTTCTGCATCTATTTCCCCTTCCCTTGCTGGAGCCTGGATAATACTCATTCCTCAGTGCTGTAATCACAGTGGAAAGCCCAAACTCACCCTTTTTCCCTGAAACATAATTCAGTGGGATATTATTTCATAAAAAAAATATGACTGGTATATTTTTGTTTCACATGAAAAAGACTGGGATTCAATAATGCAGACATGGCCTCACGGGAATGAAATCTCTGCCTATATTTGGCCATGCAAATTTAATTTTTGTTAACCCTAAAGTGGAAGGAGAACTCAGTATCTTTAACAGGAGTGACTGGCAGAGCTGTCTGCACTGAAGACCACAGTACAATTGCCTTGGGCTGAGAATAATAATAGAACTGGAAATTATTTTTGAATTGTGATGTCCTGGAGAAAGGTTTTTTAAAAGCAGCTACACATACTCTGAGTCACTGCAGCAAGGCCACTGAGCCCTGTGCTGCAGATATGTCACTGCTCCATTCCAGCCACTGAGAGTCAATCTGCGCCTGGGGTTGTAGGAAACAGAGACAGGTGGGAGAAAAGGGGAATAAACTAAAATATGGAGAAAGGAAGGCTCTGGGGAGACCTCACTGTGGCCTTCCCGTACTTAAAGGGGGGTAATAAAAAAGAGCGAGAGCTACATTTTACACGGGCAGATAGTGATTTGAGCCTTAATGGTCCTAAACTAAAAGAGGGAGATTTAGATTAGGTGTTAGGAAGAAATTCTTTACTGTGGGGTGGTGAGACACTGGTACAGGCTGCCCAGAACAGTTGTGGATGCTCCACCCCTGGAAGTGTCCAAGGCCAGGTTGGACGGAGCTTGGAGCAACCTGGGATAGTGGAAGGCATCCTTGCTCATGGCAGAGGGGAGGAACAAAATGATCTTTAATGTCCTTTCCAACCCAAACCACCTACAATTATATGAAAACAGAAGAAAATGGAACTAACAATGCCCAGTGAATGAATTTGAAGTTTCTAACCCCAGTGCTGGGCAGGGCACTGAAATGCATCTTGGTTTGCTGCTCACTGATGTAGCTAAGGCATCCCTTTCCTCCTGCTGAGTCTAGAAATAGACAGGTAAAGGCTCTTGTGTCATGAAGGGCATGAGAACCACGTGTAGGAAATGACTGTTTGTTAGGAATTCCTCGCCATCCTGATTCTTGCAGCAAATCCCAAAGAGCTGCAGGGAGGGAGGCAAGAAGTACTGGATGTGCTTCTATGGCAACAGGGTCCAGCTATTCCACCATGAAAATGTTGTAGTGTCTGGTGTCCAGACAGGCTCTGGGCAGAAAAACTTTTAAACCAATTATATGAGGAGGCCAAGGCCCAGAAATAAGTGAGATTGAAGAGTGTCTTTGATGAAGTACAGCTGCAATCCTGGCTCCACTCCATTGACTGGGAGGTGTTTCCAGTGATGCTCAGACTGCCACAACAGGGACGTGTGAGTGTTGCAGGCAGCTCACAGCCCTTTCCCACAGAACTGTCCTGTCTGTGGGCATATTAAAACCCCAAACTCATCTGCTGTTAATGAAGAGACTTTAAAACAAGGTATCCCAGGGCCCTGGGGGGCTTCAAGCCTCTCGGGGAGCTGCAGCATCTGAAGAGCTCCACCACCACGAGATGTCCCTAAGTCCTTTGGCTCTGCAGCACAGGCCGCCAGGGCTCACCCACCTGTACATCCTGAGCACAAGGATGTGCCCAATGACTGAGAGGGTCCCTGCTCTGCAGTGAGCACTGCTGGGGAGGAAGGTGAGCTTACACACCAGCAAAACCATCGTCTGACAGTGCCAGAGCCGGAGCAGAAACTGAGCCGGCCATAAACAGAGCCGGTCCCACAGCAGCTGTTTGATTAAGGCTATTTTTGGAACCGAAACTCACGGGTGGGAAGGGAAGCAGAAAGCAGATAAATAATCCTTTAAAAGCCATGCAGCCACATTGCTGAGCTCTCTCAGCCGTTTCAGGCGGTGAGGAACAGAGGACACGATAAATCCTTCTTTGTTCTTCTGCTCCCTCTGTGCACCCGATTGGGAGATAAGACACAGGCAAGGGCTCATTTTGCTGGTAAACCATGGGGTTATTCATTAACCTGCTTGGCTAAATAAAGCCCTGATAAGGGCAGAGCCCTGGTGGGGGCAAATCCAGGTGCAGTGGGGCCTGAAGATGACCATGGGGTGGGCAGGAATGTCCATGTCCTGTGCCAGGGCCACCGAGTCACCCATGGTCACACAGACCCAGGGTGCCACCATGCTTTGGGGCACAGGAAAAACTCCATTTCAGCAGCCCCCTTTTGCACAGCAAGAACAGGGATGTTGAGGAAAGGCAGTGATGCACTGTTGGATGAAGGCATTGCTTCCTTTTAGCAGCTGGAGATGCGACAGGAGTGATAACAGTGAGAAAAGCAGATGAATATGGATTTTTTAGTTTGGTTGTCAAATCCAACAAGAAGGAGAAAATGAGTAAAATCAAGTATTTTCCTGAACAGGAAGAGAAATTGTCTTTTTTTATTATATAATTCTGGTTTAAAAAATCCTTTCCTAAAATTTAGGTCAGTTTTTAAACAACAAAGCTTGTTTCCAAACAAAAAGTCAAAATATTTTGTTTTGATGATGTTGAAACAAAATGTCTCCGTATCTCCAAACCACTTCTTTTTGACATGTCAGAATGAAACATTTGTACACTTTCTAATTTTTTTCGCAAATACCGTTGGTTCCTGCATTTTTCAGTGAACTTATCCATTCGAGGAATGTCACTCAGCTCTAAAAATTACCATACATATAGAGCTACCTCTGTTACCACATTATGTCTCATGCAAGCGTGCCAAATGTGAATTCCTCACAAGGGAGCTGGTTAGACTTCAAAGCTGACCGATAAAGCCTGAGAAGGCACAGTGCCAATTAAAAGGGTCAAAATGTTCGTCGACTTTCCTTTAACCTTCCCCGGGGTCCCTCTCTGCAGGTCAGTGCTTTGAGCCACAGTCAGGTGGGCTGTCTTGCTGTCTTTGAAGAGCACATATTTGGGGGTCAAACCAAAGCTCACACCCCCACACATGTGTTCAGATTAGGGCTGTAATTCTCATTAAAGCAACCTGTCCAAATCAGAGCTTCTGGGAAATGCATTTTATGAATCATTGTAGGGCCCCTGTTGATCTGCAGGTACCTAAAAAAACTCTCTGCTGGCTTCTTGCAGGGAGATTGTGTGGGATCTAGCCATAAAACCCTGGACAGGCCTGGAAATCTGTGAGTCCTCCAGAGACAGAAGGTTTGTGTAAGGAACCATGAAACAGAAACATCCCTCTACACAGCCCTGAGGAAAGAGCAGCCCAGGAAGTTTGGTAGGTAGCTGCAATGCTTGGGGTGACCCTTCTTGTCTCACTTGTCTTCAGAAAGCATCTTCTAGACTTCCTCTGGGGGTCTGATCATCAGCTCCCTGGTTAAGTATTATTAGACTGGGAGTGTTGCACGATTCTGATGCTCCTGGTGTCTGGGTGGGTGAGAGAAGCCCAGGTCCTGCTGGGGTGGTGGGGTTTTATGGAGAGTGGCAGCCTCCGAGGTGCCAAACCCTCCTCAGCACAGCACCACAGCACATCCGTCTGAGGCCGCAGCTGGCACACGCCAGAGATTCATCAGCTCCCACTGATTTAAATAAAAACCCCCTATTTGTTGCTAATCACTCCATTCAGGATTGGAAAGTCCACAGAACCAAAAATACACCCAGTTAGTCAGCAGGTTTGTGAATATTTTGAGATAGTGTAGGTCAAAAGTCAGTTTGCCGGCATTATCTTGATTATCCTATGGAAGTCTTTACTCAAAAATAGTCTCCAAAAATGCAAGTTTAGCAAAACTCGGAGCTGGAATCATTGGAAAACATTAAACGTACTCACCAAGCTAAATTCACATGAGGGCAGTTACTGTGTAATAGACAGACGCTTTTAACTAACCTTTTATGTTTCAGTGCTTATTCACATCCAGGAACAATATTGTAGGTGTAAGGTTAGAATAAAAAATAATAACTTCCTAAAATCATAATGCAGGGGTTTTATATTCAGATTTACCATTACATCACAGGATGGCCTGGGTTGGAAGGAAACTTTAAAACTGTCTCGTTCCAGCCCCCCTGCTGTGGACAGGGACAACTTCCACTATCCCAGGTTGCTTCATCCAGCCTGGCTTGGACACTTCCATGGATGGGGCATGTGCATTTATGGGTTTTTTTAACAAATCGCAGGTAAAAACAATCTACAGGGGTTGCTGGTGTCAGGACAGGCAAGCACAGTACATGGAGAGATTTTTTTAGGGGATCTGTTTCTCCAAGGTATTTTCTTGGTCATCCTTAGTGGTCAGGGATGCAGGGGATGCCTGGGCTGGGAGCACAGATGCCCTGTGTTCTCTGTGCAGTGTGACTTCTGGCTGTGGAAGGCACCAAAATGATCCTCCAACTTTCCTTATCTGCCTGCATGCACACACAGACAATTTGTACACCTTCATCTCATTCTGCCGCGCTCCATTACAGTGATTTATGTGCTGTCTGTCATCTGGAGCACTGGAGGGACACAAGGGAAGAGCAATAAGCAAATAATAATCAGCAGAGATAACACAGCAGTGAGTCCACAAATGCTACCCCCAAACAGGCAGCAGTGTTAAGCTCCCAAGGAAAGGGATTAGGGGGGCTTTTAGCTCTCCAGAGAAGGGCAAAAGAGGGAGGCTTTGGCAGGGGGTTAAATCCTATGGAGGAGTGATCCAGCATTGTGTTCTTTGAAGGACGCAGGCAACACCAGAACGGATTGGCTGTGGGCATGGAAAGAGAAATCTGATATTGTGAAATGGAAAAAGAGCAGCTCCTGGTAGGGAGGTAAAGAGGAAGACAGATAGTGGGAGGGAGCAAGGCTGGATCAGGCTGCAGTGCTGCATGTGGTGTGAGCACCGAATCCCCCTGCCCAGCCAGGCAGGTAGAACAGGCGGTGTGTGTGCCACAGAGCTGAGGAGGCCAAGAAGTGTTCATCCCTTTTACCCCTGTGACCATGCCCTTGGTTGCTGCTTGTCACCTCAGGGCCCTTTGTCACAGCACTGTACTGGAGGCTTCGCCAGGGCTGCAGGAGTGTGACATGCCCAGGTCTGTGGCAGCTGTGCAGGGAGACAGGAGGGTTTGGGAAAGAGCTAGGGTGCAAAGGACAGCAGACATGCACCACCATCCTTACCCATGCAGAAGCTCACATGGCACATGGAATGATTCTTGGGGGGTCCTGTGCAGGGCCAGGAGCTGGGCTCCGTGATCCTTGTGGGACCCTCCCAACTCAGCACATTCCATGATTGTCTCTGCTCTGTGTCACAGAACCACTGGCACTGTGCTGGCCCCCAGGCCAGGGCATACACCCAGCAGCAGCTGTGGGGCCTGTGTGGCTGAACAGGAACCTCTTGCTCAGCACTCAGCATCCCTACATGATTAGAGAAGAAGTGGGGCCCTTTTAGGGATTAGCGGATGGTAAATTATTCCCTTCATTTGTTATTCGTGATGAATAATGAATTATTCTCATAACATTTACTATGCTGTTCATTTATTATACAGGACAGGGGAATGTTTAGAAGCTAATTATTGCTAGGAAGGCTCTGCACTTGCAAAATATGTGACTTTTCCATGTTTTAATATCCATGCTTTAAGTGGGGGAAGGGCTGTTTGTCTGTTTTAGCAGGTTTCTGTCCTTCCGACACCCAGCCTCACCCGCCTGTGGGCAGGACAGATGTCTCCCTCACCATCAGCAGCCAAGCTACCCTTCCCCTTTTGCAGGAGGAGCCCCTAGAGTAGGTCTGGAAATGAAATTGTCACTTCCCCTTACAGGCAGCAGTAAGGAGGAGCAGGTTTGGCTGGCTGGTGGGGCAGAGCTCCACACCAGCATCACCATGGCCACTGCACACCTCCCATCACAAGGCTGCCACTGCTGCCAACACCTCAGCAGCTGCATCCAGGGAGAAATCCTACACTTCAGTGCCATGGCAGCCCTGAGCCAGGGGCTGCAAATGTCTGTCACCAGGGAAATGCCCGGAGCAGTGAGTGATGGCAGGGCTCAGTGCCAGGCATTGCTGGAGAAGCCAGAGAGCCAAGTCCTGGGGAGCCAGGAGGAGATGGCCTCCTGAATGGAGAGGTTGGGGACATTGTTTGTTATGCTCTAAGTACTGCATGGGGAGACTAAGTGAGTAATATCCTTAACAGTGGTCTACCAAGGGCTGTAAATTGTCAGTTGTCAAAACTAACTGTGCTCTGCTCCTGCTCACCAACAGATTTATCCTGGCCATTTACAGTTGGTAAATAATTCATCAATTATTTTGAAAAATGCTTTTAAGGAGACTCTAGCCTCATGTCCATCTCCTCTCCCCGGGGTGCAAGGCGCAGCACTCTGCTGGCTCACCGTGTCCAGCTGTGTCCGTGTCCTGCCCACGCATGGAAGGGTCATTGTCCTGGTTTTCCCACCATGGACCCACCCATGCCTGTGCCTTTCCAAGTCCTGTGTGACAGCTTGTGGGTCCAACCCCCAGCTGGAGAGAGCTGGCAGAGATACCACTGACCTTGATGGAGCAATGTACGTTTACAGCAGGAGACGAGCTAGTTCTGTGCTTTCTAATATCCTCCTTATCTACATTATGTGCCTAATATCAATGTCCTCTTGTGGCTTCTAGAGATACCCTTACATATCTCTGGATAACTGTTACCAGAGCTAAGCCAGTGAGAGGTTTATAAACCCATGGGGAAAGATAGTTCAACACCATGTTTCTGAATAATTGATTATCACACGCTTCAGTATAAAACTGATCTTCAGTGATACCCTTTTGGCTGTGCCTCATTGTCCCTTTTTGTTTTATTTTCATTCCCCAGCAGAAATCTCTCTCCACCAGCTGTCTTTGTAACCTGGTAAGAGCATTGTGAGCTGCCAGTAAATGATCTTTTATTTTATTTTTCATCCTTGTAGTGGTAAATTATTGTGTCAGCACAGAGACGATGCAGGTGACTAACCTCATAAAATGTAGTAAATGATTAATAAAATCTCAAATAACAATAGCTCCACAGGCAGATCATAACTTGCCTCTCAAGCAGCCCCATGCCTTTAGAGGATACTGGCTGATTGCTCCGTGGGTGAGATTTCTTTTAGCCATGAGATGACAGAAAAATGCCAACCTAGTAACAGCTTGTGAGCCCTGACAGACACCAGACCCTGATTTTCAGGCGTAGGGAACCCCCCCTGCACTGAGCAGTGTCAGCACAAGCTGGGGTCCCACAGGCAGGTGCTGTGCTCTGGGGCCAGGGCCATGGCTGGCTGAACACAGGGACACCAGGAGCCCAAGCTTCAGGGCAGGGGGACATCTGTGGGCATGGCAGGATGCTCACATCTGTGGGTGATGGAGGGAGGCTCTGCTAAACCATAGCCATGATCCCAGAGACACAGAACAACTGCTCCAGAGTTGGCTCTGAGGGGTTCTTAAAATTATTTTTCTCTTCAGACAGGGACAATTACTTTTGGTAAGGTTAAAATAGCCACTAAATTACTTTTGGTAAAGTTAAATTAGCCACTATGATGGAAAGGCTGCTGGGCTGAAGCCCACTCTCAGCAGATTTCAGAGGGGATGAGGGCTTGGCATGCAGCGACAAAAGTGGTCCCCGCTTCCTCAGAGATTTCTGGAGCAAAACAACTGTCCAGTGGCAAACAAGTGCTAAACAGGAGCAAGATAAAACCCTTCAGAAAAGCCTTGCCTGGATCCTTGCCTGCCCTTCCCAGTGGGAAGCTGGACCACCAGCCAGCAGGACTGGGAAAGGCATGCACATGAAGACACTTTCTGTCAGTGTTTAGTTTTACAGGACCTACAAAACTCAGAGCTACAGAGGCTGTGCCTCAGCTGCATCCCCATCACTTTGGCACTTACCTCCACAGACACAGTGCAGCACTCACAAAAAATGCCTTTCTTGAAGCAGCTCTGTATTCCCTGAAGGCACAATAAGGGACAGAAACCTCAGATAAAGGGAAACAAACTGTACTTTTCCATGCTACTCCAACTATTAATATTCCAGTATTGGCCAAGCACTTGTAGAGCTGTAACGAGAACATCCTCTTATGTGCTGTTTCCAGGATTTATGCACAACAAGCAATACATAAATATCAATTAATGAAGCAACTATAGAAAAATTAATTAAAACATGAGAGGATAGAAGCCTCTATTCAGCCCCCTAAAAAGGAATGACATGTTCACAAACCCCTCCCTCCTGCTCAGAAGAAAGCTCTCAATTCCAGAGGAAGGAAACCATTAATTTTTTTTTAATTGCACAATACTTTTAAATTAATTTCCATAAGCACCATGATGGAAACAGCAAATGGGGGAGGGAAAATGAAAGATTTCAGGCTTAAATTAGGACTCGGGAGCTGTCTCTTGCCTGCTGGTTCTGATCCAAACTCCCTCTATCCCTTAATTTCCCTGTGGTGGCAGAGGTGCAGACAGCAAGGAGCAGCCTGGCTGGGGTCCTCCATGAACTCCTTAGTGTCAGGGCTTAACTAATGGCACCTAAACCTGTAAACCTAAAGCTATAACCATTAATGCATTAATTAGCCTGAATTAAAATTAAAAACTATTAAAGAAGACAGCTGAAGGTGAAACCCCCACACTCATGGCAAGGTTGCTTTTTTTCCCTGCACCGTGTTCCAGCCTCAGTCTGGACATGGTTTGTTGGTAGAAAGTGGCAGCTGAGCTGACCCCAGCTCCAGCACAGCCACAGGATTCTCTCCATTGGCCATCCCAGGATGTAGCTCATCCTGCTGGAAGGAAACACGGAACAAAACAGGGAAATGGGCAAGGAGCATCCCATGGGCCAGCCAGGCAGAGAGCCACGGACTGTGCTTGGCAGGCAGCGTGGGCAGGCTGGAAAACCTTCTGCAACCTGCTCACCCCCAGATGACATCTGTGACTGTATTTTCCTTTTTTCTGTGTCACAGTGATTGTCCCTTTGGATCCCACAGAGTTCTGGTGCCAAGGAGCTGCCAGTGACTGTCACGGCCAGGCACTGGGCTTGAAGGCTGCACGTCTTCAAGTTGCAGTCTGCAAACTGTAAAATGCTCTGTTCCTATTTTTCCTCAGGCTTTTCCAGCTGGGAGCCAGGGATATCTATTCACTTTCAGTGGAGAAAAAGTGGATCAGTGTGACTGCCTTTTATAGAAAAATAAATGGAAAATAGGGCAGCTCAGCAATGCTTTTCCTGCTTTTCCAAGAAGTGCCCCAGACCTGCATCCACAGAGGTGCTGAGCACACCAGCACTAGGATAAATAAATTGCAGCAGTGTCTGCTGCACACATCAGTGCCCTACAGGAACCCTGGTTCAGGGACGCACAGCCAATCTGTCACACACAAACACCACGCACTCACTGCCTGTTATCTGAGGGACTGCGAGGGTTGGACCCTCATCAGCACCACCAACCATAACAATATTTTCCTTTGCCAGCACCCAGAACTGAGATTCCAGAGCGTTTTCCTTCAGGCAGCACCCGGCTCACTTTGTGTGCAGCTGGAGGTTTGCCCAGCTTGGTTTGAGGCAGCAATTCAGGAACTGATCAATGCTGCTCCCACCCAGCAGCTCAAGGTGCTTAGCAAAGAGCAGAATTTCATCTGACCTACAAAATACAGGACATTTTACAGCATCTACTTCAGAGCTTGACAAACAGATGCAGATTTTCTAAAACTCACTGTGCATGTGAGGCCAGGTGTCAGGAAGGAGCTGCTGAAGGCACCAACCTCCAGGCTATGCCTCGTCCCCCGCTGTCCCCTCTCAGGCAAAGGTCATCCCTGCCTCCCTAGCACTTTCCCTCCTCGGTAAAGAGCTGCTGCATTGAGTTATTTTGCCCTCTGCATTTATCAAAAACATCATCCATTAGCTGTAATGGGTAAAAATAATATTTTGCACGTGTCTGGGGTTGCCTCCTTGAAGCTCCTCACAAATGGTATGAAATCAGTTCTTACAGTGAGCTGGGCAGGTCGGTGCCTATATTAATGTATCTGTATTCCCACAGATGGCTGAGGATGATATTCAGAACATACAACAGTGAAACAGGGAAGCCAGTCAAGACCTGGGGAAGGCAGTGGTTGGGTCAGGACCAGAGCTCAGGGTTACCAGAGTCCCCAGCTTAAATGGGGATGTAACCTAGGACAAGGAGCCCCACCTAATGCTGTACCAGAGTGGGCTCAGCCTGTGGCTTTATTATGCCCAGACCAGGTTGACTTGCCCTTTTCCCTTCTTTCCACCCTCCCAGCAATACTTAAGAGTCATGCTGACAGCAGCTGGCCTATCACTTCCCTCTCTGCTGGGGGAAGCAGTCCTGCCCAGGGTCATGTCCGAGCATCCTGGCGGTGACCAGTGAGCACCACCACAGCTCTGCCCTGACCAAGCACCCCAATGCCTTTGCTGCCTGCAACTCCACCTGGCATCAGCTCCCACACCAGGACAGAGCAGGGCATACAGCCCTTTTCCTCATTTAACAGAACTTGTTAATTTTTCTCTTTTATAACCTGCAGCATTATCAGCAGCAAATTACTGCTATCGATAACTCATTAGCAAATAAAATGAAAGACAACGCTGCCGACATCTGTATGAAACCATGTCTGAGTGGCTCTGGCTCCTGCTTATTGGGCTTTTAGTATTCATTAAGGCTGGTAAACGGTATGTGTTTAAAATGCTGATCTGTGCAGCATGTGTTGAACTCTCAATCTGCATTAGCTGAGACAGCGGCTCCTACCAACTCTGCTGCCTAACGAACTTGATTTATCATAGTTTCCTAAGCCCTGTTTATGAGGCTGTTTTGTTTGTAATGACTTAATATTTTTTTCACATGGGAGAATTTACCAACATCTGTGCATCACATTGTGTAGGGTGTCCGGGTGGCCTTGGTTGTAGTTGTAGAGCAGAGCTGGGGCAGAGTCGCTCTGCTGGGAACCCTGTGACTGCTTCCCAAACGACAGCTAATTTAAAAGGTGGTGCTTCCTCTGGCCACTTGTATCAAAAGAAGGAAAAGCCCATTATCATTTCCTCTCCTGTCCTTTCTCTGTCTGGTTGAGGAAAAGGAGTGCAGGGCTGTGGGGCTGGGGAGCTCCCTGCCATGGGCTGCCAGCCAGGTCGGGCGGCAGATTAAAAGATGGCTTGGACATCTGTACTGATAAAAAATGACATTTGTGCATGTCACCAGGCACTGAGCATGCAGGATGTTGTTCTGACATTGACTCTGTCCTCTCCAGCAGGCTTGACCCTGACCAGATAAGATGCTCAGTGCTGGTCTATCCCCTCTTATCTCTAAAGGCTGCAGCCCCATCACATCAAGGATACACAGAACTATTCCATAGCATGAGTACCCACAACATTTTCACCTGCTGCCCTCAAAACTTGGCTCACAGTCTGCCAAAAGCATGACTTCAGACACTTTGTTCATGGCATGCTGCTATTAGACAAAGACCAGGCATCTTATACCATCTTAATGATATTCTCAAGCGTCTTCCAGTGGCCTCTGGATCCTCTCTGGTTTCCCTTTTGCAAACCGAGGCAGCTCCCTGAGAAGGAATTCCCTTTTAGAGAAAATGTCTCTATGCATTTGTGGCTTTGTTTGGGGTTTTTTTATAGTCAGCTAAATAAATAGAAATATTTTAAAGCTAAATATTAAAGCATCAGAAGCTTTCTGTGATATGGGATTACATCCAGCTTTACCAGAAATATGTATGGTTTCCTACTTCCCTGTCTCTGAGGGTGGAAGGTGGACATCAGTGTCTCCAGAGTGGCTGGGATAGAAAGGTAATTGTGAAACACTTTGGGCTTAGGGCACATAAGCTCTTGTGGGCCTTTCCATGGCACTGGGAGCTCAGATATGAGCCCAAACTGCTGAACTCCCCACAACATTTCACTGTTAGGAAACTTCCCAATTCCTGGGAAATTTCTTTGGCTGGATCATAGACAAAAATCAAGGAAGATGACTATTCTTCTACTTGGGAAATATCAATATTTTATGTTTCTATTTAAAGGCCAATAGACCTACATGAAAAAGCCACCTTTGAGCTACACAGAGCAGCAGTAGGGGGAATTGGGAACTGGGGTGCTGCCTATCCAGTTTCAGGGCTCCTCATGCAGCAGACCAGCGTTACAGCAATGGTAGCAGTAGTCCTCTTGTAAAAACACTTTACTGGGTCACACAGCACATTTGTTTCCAATTTGCTTATTCTTGGAATTTGGCATATAACTTCTCATCCACAGCATCTGTGGAAATTTTTATTAGAAGGGGAAAAGCAGTGAATAAGATCCACCAGTCCTGGATTTGATTTCTGGCTTGGCCATTAACTCAGGCTATCCTTATGCAAACAGCCACTGGGTTATCTGACTTCATGAATAAAGACTTGCTGGGCTGGGACAACAATACAGGACTTTGGGGGAGCATCTCCCTGTCTCTCCATCTCTCTGCATGTAAAATATCTCTAAGACTACTTCTCTCCCAAGGTTGAGCTGACTTTTATGGGTTTACTTGGAAATCTTGAAGGCGAAGTGCTATTAAAGTGCAGAGAATGATTATTAACTGATGGAGAGGTATTTTAATGAAATATGCTGGCAAGGTTCCCTTTACTGTGCGGTGCCAGTGTTAAATAGGCTGCTTGAAGAGCTGCATATCTTTGCTTTCTGAGTGAATGGCTGAGAAATAATCACAGCTGCTTCCCCCAGTGCATTTGTTGCTGGGTCATTCTTGTTTCTTGCCATCTCTCTTTCATCTCCTCTCCAATAAATTCACTGTCAGCTCAAAAGCTGAAGGAATCCACAGCATTCCTCGCCTGATTTCTCACTGCTGGGAAGCCTTTCTCTGTGTGATCCAAAGGGCCCATGCTCCCCTTGTGTAACCAGCCCCAGAAACTCAGCCAGCTCTGTTTCCCCACAGCTGTCACTGGTGCCAAATGCTCCTCGGCATCTGTGCTTCAGCTTATCCCACTCAGGATAAATGGTGTGGGGATGCAAAGGGAATCAAAAGAGACGCAGAGATGTGGGTTTTGACCACGATGAGTTTCTTGGAAAGCATCAGTGGCACTGGACACAAAGCTGAGCTGGGGTCCAGGACCATCCTCTCAGAGCGGGGAGATCCCTCACCCCTCATCATGGGCAGGGACCTTCTTTGTGAGGTTTGGGTTTGTTGCACTCGAGTGAAATTGTTTTTGGCTGCAGAAAGCAGGAGAAAGCAGTGATTGTTCACAAAGGCTGATGACCAGAATGGCCACAAGCTGCTGAGCTCTCTCCAGTCCTTGAAGCAGCTGTGCTTGAGACAGGAAGCTGCTGCGAGATCTCCCCATGAGCATGTTATCAGATACCATTTCCTTGTGAATGACCTTTTGTGCTGGAATTGGACCCAAATGTGCTCTGCTGAGAGGACCATTCCCCTGAGCTGTCCACATCCAGAGGCAACACGTCCTCACAGCCAGTGACTGCTGTGGACTGAAAGGCCTCTTTGTGACCTGGCCAGATATCCCTGTGTTACAGTCACGTCCTCAGCATCAGCAGGGGTAGCACGCGTTTCTCTTCAGATGTTTTTTTTCCCTAGAACTGCAGAATGAGGTGACTTTGGAGCCCCTGTTTCTCCTCCTGAGAGCTTCAGGTTAGCCACAACTCTGGATATGGGCTGGTATCTTCTTTGCTCACGCTAGTCCTGCTGGGTGCCATGGAGAAGTGAGAACCAGAACTTTGTTTTTGTGGCCATCTCTAGCAGTTACCACATCTCCTGGCATGGGAAGTAGGTTGGAAATTCCCCCAAGCTCATTGAGCCCCTGCCAGTGTGCCATGTGAATGGGAAACCAAAACAAACCCTAAAACCCCTGCAAGAAGAGATCACTGTAGGAAGATCGACTTCTGCAACCCAGTGCTACCTTCGAGGAACACAGCGAAAGCCAGCCAAAGACACCATCTGTTTGTAGCGGAACGTGTAAATTTACATCTATTTCTGAATTCTTGCATTATGAAACTGGAAATGTCTCAGCTGCAGTGTGCACAGGACACGGAACAGGATGGAGATCACTCGGTGTTTGATCCCAGGACACACGGAGAGCCTGCTCATACTGAAATTAAACCAGGCCAGGCCGTAACAGGCAGCAGGAACCATTGCAAAACTTCTGTGCCTCCTGGAGCCTCTGCAAAGCTCTTCCAAAGAATTCACCAGGCCTTGCCATGGAAGAGTAACAGCTACTTGATGAGCCAGTTTCCCACATTGTGTATCTGGCATTTCCAGTGCCTTTTCCCCCAAAATAGCTGGATTTCTGTTTGTGAATCATTCAGATTTGCATCAGTTAGAAGCCTGACTGAACACTTCTAATTTTTTCTTCTTCTGTTATCTTTCAGTGGTTCACCTCACACCTCTTTTTCTTCCCTCAGGGACTGTTCCTCACACCGAAAGGGTGACTTTTTCATCTCCAACCTCCTTTAAATGTTTTGTAGGAACACCTGAATCTCTGGACAGACAGGTTATCCACCACAGAAGACCAGCAGCCCTAGTGGCACAGTAGGCAGAGGCTTTGTGGATTATTCTGGGCAACCCAGAGGTGGTTCCCACCTACTGACCATGGGCTGGAACCCCCTGATTTGGAGACCAGCACTTAAGGTTAATATGGGCCCTTGATCTATTAAATCCCAGCCTCTGGGAGTTACCAGCCTCTGGTATGGGTGTTTATCAGCACAGTGAATGTACAGTGGTCATTCTACAGGGCAGAAATGCCTTTGGGACTTTTTCTAGCCCAGAAAGGCCCAAATCCTTGTTGAATTTTCAGCGTGCTCCTGTACAACAAACAGTGATAAGATGTGAAAGAAAGGAAACTACCACCAGAATGTGGAGCATTTCCATGAACTGTTCCAGAAATGTTAAATACCACTGGCACAGAATGATGGTGGGGTTTGCAAGTGTGGATATCCTTAGACTTCGGTGGCCAAGGTGAACGTTTGCTCAGCCTTGTTCAAGCCTATTGCTCCAGCTGTGTATTAGAGAGCTCTGTCTTTCTCATGTAACTTCCCTGCTCATTTGTCTCACAAAACCACTGCACCCTCCCCTTGATTAAAGTTGCATGGAGCCTTCAGCTCTGTCAATGGTGTAATTTGCATTTTCCTTGGCTTGTGAGCCTTGGGGCTTTGTCTGGTGTTATATAGGATATGCTATACAACAATTAGCCTGGAACCAAGACAACATGCGTTTACATGATAATGAGCTATTTTCTTCTTCAAAGCCTGACTCATGTATTCCAGTCATCTCCCAGTCATTTAGCGTGATTCTTGCCTGTATTTTTCCAAAGGTTTTGGCCAGCCACGCAGCTTTGGGATGGCAGGAATATGGCTGCTATGACAGGTCCTCAAGCTGGCAGGGCTGACTGTGAATAATGTGGGACAGGTGACGAATCAGCTGGGTCCTTCAATTATCATTCTATGCTTGCCTGACATTACGGTTTTGAGCTGGTACCAATTTTATTTTTTAAAATTAATATATTTTATGGTTTTGTTGCATTAGCTGGATGCAGTGAAGCTCTTTCAACAGCCTTAGTGTATTCTTGCTGTTTTCTGATTTCACAGAGTTTGGGCTCATTCCTATTTATTAATGGTGCCCCTTGGATAATTACAGCTCTCCTCCTCTGTGATCATCTCTGATCATATTATAATTTCCTTTAATCTTCATATGAAATTTCCTTAGATTCAGGATCCAGAATGAATTTGGGTATTATTGATCAAAATAATGTGCCACATCTTAAAAGAGTCCTTACTACATGGTGTATATTCTTGCAGCTCATTACGGCAGAATCACTTTGAAATGCAGTCTTGTCCTCTTCCCTGTAATGGGAAGAAATGATATAGTCTTGATGATACTATTGTTTCCCCCTTTCTATGTAGGATTAGCATCAATCAGCCGGACAGAGTGATTGATTTTCTAATTAATAAGGCATTTGTATCAGCTTGCATAACCACACAAAGCTTAATGGGTTCCCTACTGTATCTGAAAACTGATTTTGTGTGTGTGAATTTACTCCTGCACTTGGAAGCTATTTAACCAGTGGCAAGGCTAGTTGGAGAATCCTTTACCTAGGGCTCTCCAGTGTAGTAAAGGATTTAAAGCATGTTTCACTAATCACCACAACCAGATTTAAAAGCTTATTTTAAATGAAGGCTTTTGTTTCAAGGCTCAAAAACAATTGAGAGGTATGGGAAGAAGAGAATTAAATGCCCTTCAAGGTGAGCTCAAAATACAGTTGGTGCAGCACTGCTCAGCAGGAGCCCCAGGGGTGGGGGCTGCCCAGGGTTTGGTTTACCCTAAAAAAAACCCTGGGCTATCAAAATGACCCATCCAGCTTTTCCTCGAGCTCTGTGAGCTCCTCCAGGGGACTGTGACACCCTGAACGGTGTAGCAGCTGTGACCTCAAAGGGATGCTTGAGCTAGAGAATTCCCAGTCCTCCCCACTCTCCTAAACATCAGAGACAGTGGCCAGAGAAGGGAAAGGCCAGTCAGTAACCTTAATTCTGCCCCATGCCAGAAAAGCCTGAGTCCAGCTGCCACAGACATGAGGCTGGAGCGTCATAATGTGACCAGGTGGTGCTGAGGAACTGGGACATGCCCTTGGTGAATAAAGAAGCAGAAAACCAAGGGAGAGCTGTCCCACTTCAAACACCTATTCTGGGTTACAGCAGCTAATTGCTGTGACAACATAAATGATTTAGGGTGTGAGGAGGTCCCACCTCGCTCTGTTTTTGAAGGGCTGTTTGCAGCCAGAGGCACGGCTGCATCTGCAGCAATGCACCTGGAGCAAGCTGCATGCTGGGTCCAATTTCCCTGGGAAGATGGTGATGAACCATCAGGCAGAAGCTGAGCAGATGGGGGTCCTGTGGGACCTGGCTGCAAGAAAAACACTGGCTGGAGAAATTCTCATCTGATTCACCGGTTTCTTGCACAGGTGACCTTCCTGCACTGCCAGTCCCAGGAGAGCAAAGCTGAAATCAATGAGAAGAGCTGGCATCTCCTTCAGTTCGACTTTGATCTGGCTGCACGGAGAAAATGGTTTAATTCCCATTTTGCATCATCGTGTCTTTCAACAAAAGGAGAGAAACTGCGGTCTCTGCTCCTGGTGTGAATCTCCCCTTGGCTGCACAGTCCCCAGGAGCAAAAAATGAAACAAAAGCTAAATCTTTCGGGCAACCCAAACTAAACGAGGTCAAAGATGTCCCATGATTTTAATCTACCTTGTAAATTAAATGCAATGCAGATGGGAGCTTGGTGAAGCTTCTTCACAGTCTTCTGCCCTGGCTTACACTTCTCCAGCCCCCTTGCACTAAATTATAAATCCGATGGCGAAAGCTATACATCAGCGGGGATTTTGGCCTCTAGCCCTAACACACTGTCTAGAGAATGAACAAGCTTCACAGTGCTAAAATAAATAGACTCACATGCGAGCCTGGGATGATTTAAACCAGCTCTCAGTGCGAGAATCAGCGGCCACCCATGTGGTAGTTACAGCATCTGGGACAGACAGTCGGGGATGGCAGCTCATGGGCCAGGGGTGGGATTGGGGGAGTCACACCACTCACAGCTGCCAGGAGAATGGGAATGTAAAGCTTTGGGGGGAAAAAGATGGTGGGAATAACCCACTGTGTGAGCTGTGCAGGCTGCTACCAACCACCATGCACGGGGCTGGGGGATTCCTGGCCTGGTCCAGCAGATGCACTTGAATAGAATCACAGAATATCCTGAGTTGGAAGGGACACACAAGAGTCATCAAGTCCAGCTCCTGATTTGGCCAAAATGGTGATACTGGTTTAAAAGGAGGTGGTACTTCCATTAAATTAAGAACATTCCAAGGTGGCTTTAAACTGCACTAATCTGAAGTGATTTACTGCATGTAACACGATGGCATCTCATTCTCTGTTGGGATGTAATGACATACATTTGGAGCTACACTTCAGATCACACCTGGCATTTCAGGCCAGCTTTGGGTCCCAGAGGACAGACTGGTGTGCTGCTAAGGAGAACCCCAGTCTGCACCAGCATCTCCACACAGCCTCAGAGCTGCAGCTGAGGACACAAACTCCCAAAGCCTTTTGTAAAGCAACATCCCAATTCACATGATATAGAAAGTTAAGTGATTTCTCTACCTAGGATGAGAAAACAACAGAAAAATGGTTGTTGGAGCACTCTGAGGGTAATGCTGTTAATGATAATGGTAATGATGCTGTTGGTCAGCTGAGACTGTGCAATCACTTTAAACCCCCAAGGATGAGGTTTACAGTAAAATATTTCAGCCTTCCTCAATGAGGTTAGAAAAGCACACTGTTAGAATGACTCAGCTGATGTGTGATAAGGGAGGAGAAGATGGAGTACATGAGCTTTTGCCTTGTACCTCCATCATGAGAGGCTGGTACAAGCCACAGGCTGTGGGGACCTTTCCTCCTGGTGCCCCAGCTGAGCAGGGTGAATTTAGGGGCTGGAATTGCCCCGTTTTGCCATGGGCAGATGCCTCCTTGGCAGAGCAGAGTGAAAAGTGCTGGGTGTGGGACCTCCTGCCCTTGTTCAGATGCTGCAGGAGGATTTCCAGCTCTCATATAAACCTTGGAGGTTTTCCCAAGTTCTGCCGAGGTTGCTGTCAGTCAGGCACGTGCAGCCCTGACATACAGCTCTGCTTTGGGAAGGGCAAAACCCCATCACCTGGGCAGGCTCCTGCCTCCTTGGCTTTCCCTTCACCTCTCAGCCTCCTGACATACCCACTGATTTCTTACATCATGTATCACACAGTACAGGTACCCATCTTGGAACTCTCAGATTTCGGCTGTGATCTTTGATTGGAACAACATGGGATGCTGGAGCACCAAGTGCGAACAGCTCCCTTTGCAAGTTGTTAACTGGAGTCTCATTTAGATTTCATATTTGTCCTATGTTTTATCCTTTTGGGGAATTTGTCATCCCTAATTAATCTTGGATCATATAATATCTCGTGTAACCACCTTATTGATTGTTCTAAATGTGCAATCATTTACTGTTTTGCTTACTCCATTGGCTAAATGGCATTTTGTTTTTTGAGACCAACTCATCCTTTTCTCATCAGTTCAAAATCACTGGAGCTATTCCGTGAATTCACAGATTCTTTATATCTTGTTAATAAAAGAGGATAAAGCTGTCTTCTGTAAATACTTTTATTTCATTTGGTTTCCCCAGAATGGAGAAGGAGATGGAATATCCAGGCTTTCCTAAGCAAGGCCATCTGTATTTCCCAGTGGTTTTGGTTGAGTGGTGAGAAGTGACAATGAGCACATCTCTGCTGCACATTCAGCCTGTCCAGCTGGCAGAGTCAGGGCACGGGGAAATGTCACTCTCTGCACTCAGAGTGGGACAGGAGCATCCCCTGGTAGCAGAGACTGTTCTGACCACTTCAGAAAACCTGAGGAAAAAGCTTCTGGAAAGCAGATATCTCTGATCCTCCCCATGAGAGCAGTTGTGTCCTTTGGACATCCACGTTGTTTAGTGTGTTGCATATATTCACTCTCTGAATTTCAAACATTTCACTTATAAGTAGAAATTACTCCACTAATATGTTACCTCATAACATTTTTTTATTTCATTTTTTCCTAAGGATGTTTTCTCAGTGAAAAGTGAGACCTGAGCAAGGTCCCTGGTGGATGGCAGCTCCACAGTGGCAGCCCCAGTGCTGTCAGAGCCACAGCACTTTGCTAAGTGAAGTTACAGTCTGTGATACCTAGCTCAAAGCTGATAGTGGGTGAGAAGAGAGATGTTTTCATCTCAATAACTGAAAAAAATCTCACTTCTTATCTATAAACACACTTATTGAATTTCCCCCTGCCCTCTCTGTTGTATTACACAGCCCATGCTATATTCCAGTTTCTGATGGTGAAGATGTAGAACATTTAATCATTCTCCATCATCTGTCCAGGAATAATTCCCTGATGGGCTCAAGCACTTTGTGGCCGTGCTGTGTCTGGGATGGCCAGGGGCAGCCCCATGTCACCACTGATTTTGGTGGTGTTACAGAGATCTCTGATCCCAGTTACCAGCCCCTTCCCAGTTCTTCCTCGTCCTTAGGGATGCCATTGCCTTCGTGATGAAATCCACCCGTAATAACTCTGACAGCAAATGCTTTGGGAAAGTGACCACACTTTGTAGTTGTGGCAGGGTGTTCACACATCAAGACCTTATCCCAAATCTGTTGCAGCAGTGGGGTTATTCCCACCAGCCTCTGCTGGCTGTAGTTCAGGAGCCTTTTTGATCTAGAGCAAGTCTTTCCCTAGAAGGGGATATTAGCTTTGAGCTATCTCCTTCTGTCTTTCAGGAAAAAAGTCCCAACCTTAAAGGTGAAATTATTTAACTCACTCTGTGTCAGAGATCAAGAAATACTACATCTGTTTTTCTCTCGTGCAGCCCGTAGCTGCAGAAAGGACAGATTATCCAGGGTTAGGCAAACCCCATCCCCCAGCTGGAGAGCAGAAGGGCATTCCCATCGCTGCTGGAAGAGTTAAGGATGGAAGTATCTGAACAGCTGCCTGCTTAAAGCCTCTGGCTCAAGCAGAGATCAGGGCAAATATTTCTCATTTCTTGCAGAAATGATAAAAGGAAATAAAAATCTGAAAACATTTTGTTAAAGGCCAGCTCAAAGCAAAATATTAAGATAGTTTTGTAATTATTTTTACTAATTCATTTTAATTGAATGCTGGTACATTCAGTCTCAGAGGAACTCGTTACAGCAGCTGAGAAGTGGGGGACAGAGATACCCCCAGCTCTGCTTGCCCTCTGCTCTGTGTTCAAGTACTCCCCAAAACAAGTACTAAGATAGAGAAACAGTTTTCAGGCAGTACTAGATAATCTGGAAAGCACTTGGGAACGTGGGGATGATTCACGCTGAACAAGGTGAGAGAGTGGCAAATTTCAGGGCGATTATTTGACTTTTCAGTCTCAAAATGAGCACTATTATTTTTAACATTATTCACTGATGTCATTGTAGCAGCTGCTTGAAAGCTGGTGGGGTTTTAAATGACCTGGAAAAAGGGAATATATTCAGGTGTGTGTCACACCAAGGGCTGGAGATGAATGGCTTGGTCAGACACCCTGTGGCATGAGGGGGCTAATGGTCCATGGCACGATGCCCAGTGTAGCAGAGTCCTCCGGCACAGCATGGACTGGAACTTTTCAGCTGCTCATTGGGAGGAAATCCTGAGCTTGCAGGGAGATGCAGTGAGACTCAGGCTCTTGTTTTCAGTCACAGAGAGATGTGGCTCACCAGCCGTGTGAGGCAACACCCAGGGGAAGAGAAGGGCAGAGGGAAGAGCTGCAGGACAAACGCCTCCAGGGTCCCTTTCTCTCGGATCTCCTCCTCTCTCACCCCTGAAATATTTCAGAGGAAGGTCTATCTTTAATTGCAGAACGTTGTGCCGAGTCTCTGTATTATTAAAATGACTCCTGATTTTCTGGGGGTATTCTGTTAATTAGTAGGTTTCTCCTCCCAACTAGGCTGTAAATGGAAAGAATACATACTAAACCGATTGCCCTACTTATGCAGCTACTCGGAGGAATGCTAAGATGGATTAACATGCATAGCAGAAGGCTTATGACCCTGGGAGACAGAAGAACCTGGAATAACCTTAATATCCTGTCAACTTGCATTACTAAACCTCAGTGAACAAGAAGAGCCTATTTAGCAGTCTGTCTTGGAGGAAAAATTCATATCTTTTATCTGCTTTATTCCTCCCTCTTTTCAAATGGAAGTGTTTTTTTTTTATCTCTCCAGAATTTATTTTTATGAGGCATAATAAAGCTGTGTCACCCCCCACTCCTTCCCATCCTAAATAACACCCCCACTGCATGGAGTGGCTCAGCTCTTGAGAGGTGCCTTTGTCATGCTGTTGTGTGGTGAAAACCATCTGCACCCAGCTGGGCAGAGGATGCTGAGCTGACCCAACATGCTGCTGTCACCAGTGCTGTCCACATGTGACATCAGCAGTGTCACCTCTCTGCTCCTGCGTGCTCTGTGTGAGGCACTACAGTGCCTGTGCTGGGCAGAAGGAAGGTGAGCTGCCTTAAAATTGTATAAATCCCCCCTTCCAAATATTTTATTCCCCTCCATGAATTGCCACTGTGGATTTCAGATGTGCCCCAAGCTGAGCCCTGTAACACATATCTCAGATATTTTACTGTTCCCAACCTTCCCAATTTGCATGTTTGGGTTCTTCTGAATGTTTGATCTTACTGGAAAGATGGCAACCACCACACCCCTCTCAACAATGCACATCTCATTCCAAGCCCTTTCCATCACATAAATAACTACTAAGGGTAGCAACACTCTTAATGGAACATCCATCCCCCCAGACCTCTGTTATACATTTAACCCCTGGGAAGATCACTGAGTCCATGTGGCTAAACACACCCCTTTGTGCTGAAGTGACAACTTAAAAGTCGCTTAATGGCCCCCATGCTGGGGACAGCCCAGCCCTGGCCACCCCTCTCTGGTCCCAGGAGCATCACAGAGGGAATTCCTGTGCTGGAGGGGTAAACTTTAATGGGAGATGCAGCAGTGCTCCCATGGCAGGCAGAATCTTCATCATCATTAATTATTCCTCCTTCCCTCACCTTTCCACTTGGGGTTTAGCTCAGCCTTGATAAAAGAGGGGTTATTTCTTTAATGGAAAAAAAAAGTCAGAAATGCATCTCACAATTACAGAGTTCAGTCTAATTAGGACTGAAGAACACACATGTAATTGTGTGTCTGCTCCTGAGATTCCCTTTCGGTGTTAAATACGTGTGGAGCACCTTCCCTGCTAAATGACATTTTCCTTACAGTTCACAGGGAGGAAAAGGAGAGAGTCCTGTGCTGCAGCTCCTCAGGAAGGTCTGTTCCCCTCCAGCCCTGCTGCAAGGGGCACTCCAGAGAACTGGAAGCAGAAAGTAGCCCCGGGGTTTGGGACAACTCCTCATGTCTGTGGAGGGAGAAAAATGTGCTGAACATAGAAATAGGTCAGGGCTGAAGCAATGCATCCTCCAGTTGCTTTGCTTGCCTCCCTTAAACAGAGGAAACACCAGAAGCTGCATTTCTATTCAAAGTGAGGGCCTTTGGGCTCAAAAGCCCTCGTAGCAAATGCATGAGGAGGGAAAGCAACAAATACAAGTATTTCTCCTGTATGAAGGAAATTAGAGAATATAGTGAGGGAAAAACCTCATCTGGGACACATACAGTATTTATTCCAGCTATATTTTTCAAAAGCAGCAATCGAACTCTGCGCCTGCTGAAGGATATAATTCAGTTCTCACTGAGGGAAATAGTAAAACTCTCATTTAACAGGATAACTGCTCCTACTCCAGCCATTTCTCTCTGCCTGTGGGTGCAGTGATCCCTGCTTGGGCTGCCCACCCTCCCTCTCATCACTCCATGCAGTGCCCAGTGCCAGGGGGATCATGGTCCAACCTTGCCACTTTCCCAGCATGTTCTTGCCTGGTGGAAAAATGCACCCATGTGTACCAGCAGCACATACTGCACTGCAGAGGATGTGCCATTATTTTATACAAATACATATTTGGAGCTGCAGGTCATGTTCCATGTGAATGCACTGGCCATTCACCACCCTATCATGACCTTAACAGCAATGTGTGAAGAAGGGGGGAGGGGGATGCAGCATCCAGGACAAGTGTTCCAGCACTTGTCCCACAGTGGCAGGAGAAGGGGACTGTGTGGGAAGAGGCAGAAGGAAGATCAGAGCCTGGCTAAAAGGTCAGCCAGGCTCTCTCAACCCTGCATCCTCCCTCAGTGAGGAAGTGATAACCTTCTTCAAATCATAACCTGTCAAAAATATAAACATAATGTATCGGCCTGGATGTGTCAACTAAAGCCAGAGAGAAAAATGTCTCTGGGACACAGCCAGACTCCAGGGAGTGCCTGGCTGCAGTGCCTGAGTCATGCTTGCACATTGCAGCACATATATTTCATTTGAGTCCAGTTGTCAGCTTTTGTGTTTATTTTGTCTCGCGTCACTCAGATGGGGTGATGGCATTGCCAGGACGGAGCTATGGCTTTCCCAAGTGTACTTCCATGGTCTGGCAGGCTGGCCTGGCATTGAGGGGTGAGTGGTGGCACAGCTCACACCATCCTGGGCCAAGAGCTGACTGCAGCAGGGTCTTACAGTTATGCTTGAGAGTCCAGAAAGCTGACACAGTGGAGGGAAATAATAATAGAAAAATCATAACGAACGAGGAAGATGCAGAGCCAAAAGTATGAGATTGTCAAATTGCTTGTGAAATTACTCAGGAGACAGAGGAAGATGGAAAAAAAAATGGAGAAACTTCTCTTGACTTTGGTTGGTTAGAAAGGAGATGAAGAACTCAACTGTTGATTCATCAGGGTTTCCTCAACACCTCTCCTTGGTTTTGTACCAGCCCTTTCTGCTCAGATTTCCTTCAGAGATGCCAGAAGGACTGTGGGAAAAACCCTTTGTGAAAATTCACCCTGAGATCATAATTTTCTGGGTTATTCTTATTTCCACTGCAGCTCCAACCACCAGAACTGTTGCTGGACCCTTCCCATCGAGGGACATGTGAAGCCCGCTTGTGGTCCTGTAAAATTGCTGGAAAAATTGGGAATGGCAAAGAGACCCTTACATGACTTTTCTCCTTTTTGTTCTTTTAAGGTAGTTGTTTGGCAAGGAGGAGCTGTGCACACCTGGGAGCAGAAACATCTGCACTGCTGGGAGACAAAGGCAAAGAGAGAAAGCAAAAGGCTGAGAGGAGGGTGAAGCACTAGAGACAGCCTCACCCTGGCATGCCAGTAGGCAGCTAAATAAATGAAACAGTATTTGCTGTCAAGTTTCCATGTTTTCATAGTGTCCCTTACGAAGAACACTGCACATTATGATGCCATAAATCCTTATTATCTACGTCTTCACAACCAGAAGCTTCCCATTACCCAAAAGAAGGGTGAATCCCATGAGACACGTTAATGGCATTGAAAACTCCTTCTGTTATCTTAAACCTTGATTAATCAACCTTATTTAGTACATGATAGTGGGATAATTGAGGCTGTCCCTGTATTTTAAAAAAAGTGCAATAAATACTTCAGCATCCGCAGCTCCATTTTCTTATTACACAGATATTGATGCTTCCTGGAAAGCCTTGTGAAATCCTCTGCTTGGGGACAGTTCCACTGATCTATATTTTCAGGGCATGTTAGCTGGGGGTTCTTGTTTGTAGCATTTTTAGCAGGAGAGCAGGATTGCTGCTTCTCACAAACCCATCTGTTCCTGCTGCTCATTCACAACCTGGAGCTGCAGCCTCCTGTCATCTCCCTGTCACTTCGGAAAATAATAACTGTGGGAGGACAATATAATGGATTGTTCACCGGCGTATTCCTAGATATTAAAAGCACAATTTGGGGGTTGGTTCCAGAAAAATGGCAATTTATTTTATATGAGTTTAACGTAATTATGGGCAAATTAGGCCTGATCCTCATCTCACTTGGGTCTACGTTCACTCAGAGCTCGTGGAGCTGGCTGATATTTTTGGAACGTGAAGTCTTCTGTGACATTTTTTACAACAGAGGTAATTTGGAGAGAAAAGTTCTGTAATTTTTCTGGGCTTTTATTCTGCTTCCTTTTTGGCTTTTTTTCTTATTTCAGTAAACACATGCAAAAAAAAAAATCTTGCAAGACTTTTCCACAAAGAGAACAACATCTTGTGTTTTCTTGAGAGCATATTGTCAGGCAACAGAGGAACACAACAGAGGCAATTTGGGCAGAGAGAGTTGTTGCCCAGATAGTTTTATGTCCTCTAAAGCTGCCTTTGTCCCCCTGTATCGTCAGGGTCCATCAAATTCTGCTGCTCCAACTGACTGCCAAGGGAAGCTGCGAAAAAATTTTTGCCAATGATGCTTTGCATGGAAAAAAAAAAAAGGAAAAAAAAAGGAATTTCAGCAATTATTATTTTGACATTATTAAAAATAGGCTTTGGATAAAATGCTTAGAGAAGAACGGAGCTCCAATACCATAAGCCAGACAGAAAACATCCTCTCTCCTTCCCACTGCTCTTTTTCTCCACTGTGAAAATCAAGATGAGCAAATTTCCCCTTAATTTCTCAGACAGTATTTTCTCTTTGAGTAAAGACGTAAGAGAT
The DNA here is from genome assembly GCA_013397815.1 of Aleadryas rufinucha. Classification (NCBI taxonomy): domain Eukaryota; kingdom Metazoa; phylum Chordata; class Aves; order Passeriformes; genus Aleadryas; species Aleadryas rufinucha. Next base: position 408,178 of record VZTH01001641.1, read on the forward strand.
CACAGGAAGGTAAAAAGGTCCTTTTCAAAATTGCTTCAGCTTTTCCCAGGGTTTTGTGGTTTCCAATTAACATCATTGGCCAGTGTCCTCTGAGGCCTGAGGAAATGCAATGACAGCACCAACGATCTTCATGACTGATGGACTTTTTGGCAGATGCTTTTAAGCACCAAAACCTGGCTCTTGTGGGCCCAAATGTGTGCAAACTGAGTGGTCCCCATGAGCTCAGACAGCTGTACCAGGGCTCAGCATCCCAATGGAAAGTGCTTGTTTAGGAGCATCTCCAACACTTCAGAGCCTAACGTGAGGAAAGAGAAACCCTTCCTGGTGATGGCATCTCCCCTCTTCTTGCCATTTTTATTCTCTCTTATTATTAAAAAGAAAAATGTTTTCAAAACCCCCCATCCTTTTCTAGCACACTCCAGGAGGTGGGAGCCCATGCTGCCTGGAGCACATCTCCTGTTTCTGGGATCACACAAACCATAGCTGCAGCTACAGCTCAGGCAGGTTAAGGGCAGTGGGACGAGGACTGGGTCCCAGGTGAGGGTGGATGTGGCTCCCTGGATGTGCTCAGGCCACTCAGCTGTTGTTTCAGTGGTGGTGATTTATGCCCTGACAATTATCTCCACCTGCTGAGTTGTTTACAACTGATTTTTCTGGGATAAAAAAAGTACTTCAGCCCTTAACAGGTGCATTGCTTTGGGCTAAGCATGTGGGCACTGGGGACAGAAAACAACCAGGGGAACACACCAGCCATTTAATGTGTCTCAGGACTTCAGGCTGAGGACAAAAAAAACCTCTGACAAAAATCACCAGAGCTCACTGCTAAATGATAACTTAAGCCAATTATACGTGCCTCATTCATCTTTTAGATAAGAAGCAGAGAGAAATAGTTTTTCTATTTCCATAATCATGCCACTAACTCGACAAAACGTGATAATCCATAATGAGCTAGGAAGAGAATTAAATGGAGAACAGGGTCTTTTGATGACTTGCCAGTTTTCTCTAACATCATTCATACAGGTTATTGACACAGGACCAATTTTTCATCCTCGCTTTAACAGGACTCCCATTATTACAGCTGAAAAATGGCAGGCACAAGTGTTTGCAGGCACATTTTGGTACCTTAATTTAAGATTTCCTCAGATTTACAAGTCTTTAATCGTACGTACAAGCCAGGTGCCCAGGAAATAATGTCATGTGCAAACAGCTGCAAATACTATTTCTGTGAGATTGGAAGCTGGTCTCCAAACCTGGCCCTCAATAACCACAAAGTGGGTTTTCCTCCTCGTGAAACACACTTTGTCACCCTTATTGGCCAGCAATGAACTGGAAATAAATTTCTGAGACGCCAGCTCCAGGCGAGAATTTGAGATGGTTTTACAAAGTGTCGGGAACAGAAAGCCAAAAATTTTGGGAGGAGATTTGTGGAGGAAAATGCAGCTTAGTCTGAGATCTCTAAAGCTTTGGGAAAAAAGTTAAAAATACCATGACTCCTGGAGTGATTTGGACTCCTGTGTTTTCAGCTCTGCATAGAGAGCATACCTTGGCCCCCTCAAAAAAATCTGTCTTTTGTGTTTCCTTTCCCCCAGCCCTTTCCTCTGAGCCCAGACATGCCTCAGCCTTGGCAGGACAGCCAAGGAGATCTGCAGCCACGTGCTGAATACCACGTTGCCAATAACATGTCAATTTTATCTCCCTCCCAGGACACCAGAACTTTTTTCCAATAAAACACCAATGTCATTCTAAAACAACTTCTCCAGCTCTCACATTCATGAAAAAAAAAATACTTGCAAGGACTAAAGAAGAACCCCGTATTTATTATTTCCATTAAACTTCCCGCAGCTCTTTGAAGGACCTTTTCTCTGGATGCTGAAGTGCCCCTGTTGGGCACTGGACACCTCTCTGGCCATCGGGTCCCACGGCATGAGGGACCACAGAGCTGATGGCCCCCGTGCCACCCTGGGGGCTGGGGTTTCTCACAGAGCCACTATGGTCCTCTACCCCAAAAATGCATCACCCCAGCAGCCCCCCCTGCCAGGGAATATGATGGAAGGCGAGTCCATGGGCATCCTCCTCAGATTTTTCTTCGTTCTTCTCTTTTTTTCAGTTTCTCAGCTCACTCGATTTGAGGTTGGGATGTGCAATCTGGTAAATATGACAGCAACAAGGGACTTTTTTTCAAAGTCTTTTCCTGGTCATTACTTATTGATTGTCTTACAGAAAACTCCACTGGGACTGAAAGGAGGACAGAAATTCTTTTTGAAAAGCATTAATCCCTCTTTTTTAAGGAGATTGAGTTAGGTTTTTCAGCGTTTTCAAAGTAGAAGCTGCAGGGGTGGAGTTTTCTTCAGCTCAGACATCTCAGCTAGAGCCATTAAGAGATGGACAGAGGGGAAAAACCTTTACAGAAGATTTTTTTTTTTGACTGACAGTTCCCAGAGGGTCCCCCTGCTTTCCCCAGCACTGAAGTTCTCATTGCTGAGAGGGGGGCCAGGTTGTGTATGAATTAAACTTGAGAGCTTGTGTCCATCAGAGACAAGCAGGTCAGCATCAATTTGCATTTTGTACAAATTAATACTACATCATGAGAAAATTCAATACAGCAACTTTTGTGTAAAACCACCCCAGGGTGCTTTGCAAATAAAACACACTAAAATGCAGTGTGCAAGGTCTGCTCTCCACCAAATGATAAATATTAACACCCTAAACAGAAGGGATATTTATTCTTAAACCTGCAAGCATTTATTGATTTTTATTCCACCCTGACCGTGGTTGAAATCCAGGTTGAAAGAACAGCCCCACCATCAGAGGGGTGTCCCCCAGCCCAGGGGCCACCCTTTGGTTGGGGACACACGACGTGGGTGGTTTAAAGCACTGGCAGCAGCATGAGCATCTTGTGTAGACATCTGGGTTTTGAAGCTCACACACTGCTGGGTAAAACTCATCAAAATATCTGCTGTGAGGGTGGGGAGGCCCTGGCACAGGCTGCCCAGAGGAGCTGTGGCTGTCCCATCCCTGGAAGTGTTCCAGGCCAGGGTGGACAGGGCTTGGAACAACCTGGGCTAGTGGAAGGTGTCCCTGCCCATGGCAGGGGGTTGGAACTAATGATCTACAACCCAAACCATTCTAAGATCCTATGGGAATAACTTGCAGTCATTGAAGGGTTGGAGGGGAGAGGGGCTGCCCACAGGGCTGTTTGCACAGGCAGCCTCCACGCTGCTGGGGGCAGAGCTTTCTCTGGCACACCTGAACACACCGGCCTTGAGACAGCCTCGTCTAGCAGGCTATAAAAGCATGCAAAGCATGCAATAAATAGATCAGGAGTGATAAGAAATATGTAGGAGGGCAGAAGAAAGGAGCCTGACAAAGTTAATGGCCAGTGCAGGGTGGGCTTTTCCTTCATCAGGATTACAGAACACACCCAGGCTCTTTGCAATGCCTTGCCCACTATTCCCACCCAAGCCTGGTCCAGAGTGGGGTTGATTTTGGTTTTTCTCAGAAAGCTGATCTCCACACCTTCAGTGAGGGCTGTGGGATAAAATCACTGCCATTTTGGGAGTGCAAATCAGCTCTACCTTCTGTGGAGCCGGCAGAGATTTACCACCGTCATTTAGCACACCACTCATAGATTAAAGGGGCTTGTCCTTTTCACTTCACCTTATTTATGATTTTCAAACAATAAAGCATTCAGGGAGAAATTATGGCTCTGTTAAGCCATAGATGTGTCCATGTTCAGCCCCCATAAATGTACCTGAGGGCTGGAAGTTCATCAGTTCAAATTCCAGAATGAATCTGAACCAGAGCCAAGCAAATGTTGGGCCTAGACCAGTTTGGGTTTGCACCAGCTTTACAAAAACCCCTTTACTTTGGGACTTCAGGCAAGGTGCAACCCATTTGTGTTCTAGTCTGGGCTTCACACAACCCAGTGTTGCCCAAACATTTATGAATTTTTAATGAAAATTTAGTCAGACTGTATTTTTCAAGGCTGTTTTTCCTCATGGCTGAATCCCTGTGCAGCACTGGGGGTGTGCAGGAGGGAGCCACAGCAGGGACATGTCTTTAGGGCTCAGAGCCCCCCTGTCTGCCAGGCCAGCAGCCAGCCTGGCCTTCCTGCCCTTCATGGACGTGTTTAATTATTCCCAAGAGACTGGGGAAATTTTTTTTTTTAAAAAGAAATAAAAGGACAGTGTGTGCTGAGCCCTGTGCTTGAAAAGAGTCTCTCAACAGTTTCCAAAAGTGCTGAGCTGGCATGTGTTTGTTTGCACATGTGGGTCTCCATGGAAATGCTCTTTTGCTGGGAGGGACGGCCCTGTGGCTGCAGCAGGGAGAGCTCCTGCCCGAGGCACTGACACCAGCCACATCCTGCCCGGGGGCTCTGGGCACCCCTGCTCCTTCACAGCCCCAGCTTCCACCTCTTCATTCGGATATTAGGGCTGTGCTTTGCTACAGCGCTCTCCTGTTCAGCCCAAGGGGGCTGCAGACCTCCAGAGGTGATGCATTCCATGGTGCAAGGAAAGGGATGTGGCCCTGGCTGGCTGCAGAGCCCAGCTGTGGGTACAGGGATGTGCCACAGCACAGGGCTGACACGGGGCTGGGATAACTTTGTGCCTGTGGTGCATGAGAACATGGGAAGGATTTGGTTAATGCTGGACCAGTCTGTCACATAGAACGTGTAAGAGCTGACACAGTTTGAAACCCAACAGCCCTTGCCCAGCTAAGGAGAGCTTGGAGTTCAGTGTCACATTAATTAATGTAACTTTTGAAAACAGTTTTCCTCAGCTCAGACCTGCACCTTGGCTGCTCACCTGGGTTGCCATCCTGCACCCCTCAAGTGGTGACAGAGTGCCTGGGCCACACCATGTGGCACTGACCATACTCACCCCAATGCTACCAAGCCACAGCCAAAAGGACACAGCCTTGCCCTCGTGTACACCCTGCAGGGTGGGTTTAGGAAGACAGAGGTTGTTATTTTTTCCATTAATTGTTTTTTTTCCAGCAGACACTCAGTTCCCAGGGACCCCCCTCTTCAGTACTCACATCACTGGTTTTAGAGGGCTGGACCAATCCTGACTGCCAGTTCGTGCCTGTGACTGCCAAACACTCCCTTCCCCCTTTTGCCATGGACAATCCCATACCTTATGTGTGCTTATTCCCACTGCAAGAAACTCATTTTCTTAGGCATGGTGTATCTGTCAAAAAAAGAGAAGAAATAAAATAATGTGACAGGTTAAAAAGTAGATGGACTCATGACATTACTCACACAAAGGTGAGCAGGAGCTGGCACCTGAATATGCAAACAGCACACAGCCCTAAATATCCTAATGTATTTTAGAGTGGTCATTTCTAATTAGCACTTGAACCCAACACCCTGTTTAGCCTAATTAGAGACATAACAAAAAGCTGTTCGAGCTCACATGCACATTAAATATGCAGATCTCTAGCATCCAACACTGCCCTGCTCCCAAGACCAGCAGCAAGCAAAGCCTCTCAGCTTCTAGCACGGATGAAAACTGGTCCCAGCATGGCCCTAAACTGCTCCCATGAAGCCAATGTGTTGAAAATCTGCACCATTAACTCCATTAAAATGCTTTAAATGTAAATCTGAAAGGTTTTGATGAGAGTTGTGTTACTGGAGGAAAAGAAGGCAAACCCACGGTTTGGGAGATACTGCATTTATTTTTTGCATCTCTAATCCAGAAGATTTTACAGTCTAATTTAAACCAGGAAACAGAAGGAAGATAGATGAGGAGGAGGAATAGCAGGGGAGAAGCATAAAATGGTTTGGGCTGGAAAGGTTGTTTAAAGGCCATCTAGTCCGACCCCCTGCAACAAACAAGGACATCTTCCATTAGACCAGTTTGCTCAGATCCCTGTCCAACCTGACCTTGAATGTTTCCAGGGATGGGTCATCCACGACCTCTCTGGGCAACCCGTGTCAGTGTTTCACCATTTTCACCGTAAAAAATTTCTCCCTGACCTTTTTTTAGGGTAAATCCATCACCCCTTGTCCTGTCCCCGTGTGCCCTGCTGGGAGGTCTGTCCCCGTTCTTACAACCACCGAGCAGAACCCAGCTCACAGGTGGCTGCTCCAGGGCTGGCACCAGGAGGGCTAAAGGCACCAGGAGGGTTAAAGGCACCAGGAGGGTTAAAGGCACCTGGCAGCTCTGCCACTCTGCAGAGCTGCCAGGCCAGACAGAACAGGCGTCACTTCCAAACCTTGCTGGTTTCAAGCGAACGCACCCCTGCACATCCACGGGGCACGAAATGAACGCCGAGAAACCGCTCTGCCCCGTCTGCACACGCCTCCTTTCCAGAGATGGATTTAGCACAGGGAGGATTTCATTGTGAATGGAGAGAAGGGGTGCTACCAGCTCCATGGAAACCCGGCCAGCTGGGATTGGCGGCCGTACCCAGGCTCGGCAGCAGCGACACCGCCGAAAGTACAAGCACTGTTAATATTTAACACGGAGAGGGGACGTGGTAAAACCTAGCAACCCCTCGGCAGTGGTTATGCAATTCACCATTAATAGCTCAGAGGGATCCAGCAGCGCCTTAACACCCCTGAGTTCCCCTCCCACGTTTCTATATGTGAGGGTTTTTTTCTTCCCTGTTGCTAAACCTTAAAGTGAGAGGAAACAAAGAAATCACTATTACATAATACAGACCTACAGCCAAGTCGTATTCCTGCTGTTTTGGAAACATTTGGGGGAAGGCAAGTCGAAAGCTAAGAAGAGCCATGTGATAGGATCCTATTTTTTTCCTTCTTCCTTCCATTTTCTAATTTCCCAGTTAAATACATTCACTTTCTCCAAGATCTGTTGGACCTCATCTGTTACTGAGACGTCAAGTAAGCAGGGGCTTTGGTGCTGATAATTATTGGCAGTAATGTTATAATTATATACCACAGGTCTACAAAACGTAAGGTTATTCATTGTCCTGATTGCATTGTTTCGTAAAGAAAAAATGTTCCCAGGACAGGTCTGCAGCTCTGGTTTGAAGCTGGGGTTTGGTCAGAGCTAGGGAGCCCCAGTTACCGGGACGAAACCCCAGTTTTAGCCAAGCTCAGACAGGGAGCTACAGTGGTACCTGGAGGACTGCGGTCACGTATGGCTGTCCTGCAGGATGCTCCACCTCAGGCAGATCAGTGCTCTGCATTTCCCATTAGCAAGCCCTCACACATCTCTTCCTGTGCCTCAGTTCTCTGAGTGTAACGTGGAATCAGTATTTCCTTATTTCTCAGGGCTGTTGTGACAATACACACAAGCCTGTAAGCTACTCAGTGTATAAGAACAGCTGAAGTTTGCACAAAATAATTTAAAACACCTCCAAACCCCAATTCTCAACTCCCAAAGAGTACAAGTACACTTTTCTTCCTGCTTCATGTTTTTCCCACATGGAAGAAGGGCCTTCCATTAGCCCCTGAGCCAAAACCCTTGGAAAGATCTTGAAAACAAGATAATATATGTCGTGTGGATCCTTTTGCTCTCTTCTAGCTAGCTAACCACCCTAGGAAAACAACCCATAAATCAACTGAAAGCTTAACCTACAGTCTGCCAATCTGAAAAGCAGACACTGCCCCAGGAATGCAACCACAGCTCACTAGAACAATGGGAACAAAGGAAAAACCCCTTGCACTTAGTAATTCAGCAGAGCTGCAGACAAATCAGGCAGGCAGTGATCCCCACAAGCTCCACATCACCTTAAGCGCACGGTCCCCTCCTGAGCAGTGAGGTGCAGAGAGCTCAGGTTTCCAGGTGAAGATGGGTTTCAGCCTCCAGCTCAGCTGGAGAGAATTAGGGCTGCTCAGCTGGAGAGAATTAGGGCTGCTCAGACTTTGCCTATGAAGGGTCTGAGGGTCCCTAACAGAGGGCTTTTCTACTTTTCCTCTTTTGTTTTTCAGGCTTTCAGTAGAATGAGGGCTCTTCTAGGTTTTGGTTAAGGCGTCATTGCTTGTCTTTGTTTTCAGGGGTGTTAAGGCACTCTGTGCCTGCTTTGAGCAAGGCAGGGAAGCGCAGGGGCTGGGTGGGTGTTGTGGGGTGAGCTGGACACTGCCCGTGGTGCCAGGGCTGCTGGCTCCCAGTGTGTCCTGGAGAGCTTCCAGCAATGCCCTCAGCAGCAGCAGGGCTGCCCAGGGCGGTGGTGGGGACAAAGGACACAGAGAAGGGACGGGTCTGTGGGAGGCCACCAGCCCTGCCCAGGGACAGTGTATGGAATAACACAAGAATTCCAGCTCATGCTGACATCTGCCCTCGAGCAGGGTGAGGGCTGGTGCCATAGGACAGTCTGCTGTTTTCTTGTATCCTTGCATGAAGAGATGCATCAGAGGGATGATTCTCTTCAGAGACACAAAATGATCTTTACATAAACACGAAGACTTTTAAGGGCTGTGAGCCTCTAGATCCTCTGCAGTTCTCAAAGCACTTTTATGAGCAATGCAGCGATGAGAACAAAATGTCATTTTTAGCTGTAACTGTGTCCTCCGTGAGGTTAATGTATCAAATCAGGACCAGTCTTCAGAACAAAAACCTGCCCAAAAGACCAGAAATTAAGAGGAATAAGGAAAGAAACCGAACGAGGTTGTAAGCTCAAAGTGAATTTATGAGCTCTAACCACAAAGCAGTATGGAACAGTAGCAGGACACTCATTAACAGCTTGCAGTTGCTAATGGGTGACTAAGAGAGAAAGTTTGCAGTAAATAAATGCTAATATTGCGTCAGGACTTCTGATTTTGTAACTGGGGCACTTGTAAATCAACATCAGAGCACTGCAAGCTGTGGGATACCTGTTCCTAGATCAGGCCAGCTGGAAATGAAGCCAAAACCAACAAGTTTCCCAGACTGGGGGGTGCAGGGGCTGTCTGGGGCAAGCAGTGCCTGATGCTCCAGGCTGCCCTGTGGAGTCCTTTCATTATTTAGGCAGAAGAAAGAAACACCCCCCTCTCCCCTTACTTGCACTAAAAACCAACCCTCAGTCAGCCAGAGAAGTGGCCTGTATTTTTAATACCTTTTTTTGCACTTCATTACCGAGGGCCTTGAGCAAACTCTGTCATCAGCGATGACTTAAGGAATAGAAGCAGTTGCAGGGCAGTACAAGTGAAGGGGAAATTAAGCCATTTAACACATGGGCAGGAGACGTGTGTTTGGGTCGAGGCAGGGATTTTTTTCTAATTAAAAACCTGGAGAAAATCTCCTTGCCTCTAATGGAATAAGCACCAAGGCAACTTCATCTGGCCCACGGACTCCCCCCACTGCCGCTGTCTGCTGTAAGAAAAGCAGGAGGGAGGAGTGGGCGAGTCTGATTTCTATGTAAAGATTGTACAGCCAGACCTGCCCTGGAGCTGCAAAGCAACCAGACACTGGAATCCAGCCAGTTTTGTGTCGTTTCTGCAGGGCTGGCCAAATGTGCTACTGCTATTTTGGTTTCATCTGCTTCTTTCCCTTTTTCTTGCCTAATTGCTTCAGCTCCTTGATTTCTGCTGATGGAAAGGGTTAAATAGTTTATTGTACCAGAGTTTGATTTGCAGGAAAAAGCTTTGATGTGTTTGTGTTGCCTGTGATTGGCAAAGCAATTGTGATTTCTGCTGCCACAGTTAATATTTGGAAATAACCTTTAACTGTTTATGCAAAGGGAGCTCCCCCTGTTCTTTCCTGTGAATTACTGAATTCTGTGGGATTAACCCTCACTGCTGCCCTGTGACTCTTCACCAGGCTTTCTGCTCTGGTTTTATGATGGGGTGATAGAAAGGCTTTACGTGTCAGGTGAGGCTGGAGATAAAGCATAAGAAATGCTGTGCTGCTGGTATGAAATTATTCCTCATTCCTTGGTCTGAGGGGACTCACAGAATTATTCAAAAGTGCAGGAGGAGCAGTCTTAACTTGCGAACACAGGAATGAGACTCCTGTTCCCATCCGGGAGAAAAGTGCCCTGACCACACCAGAGTGTGGAAATTCCAGTGCTTGGCTGGTTGTGCTCATGATCCCCCATGGAAGTGGTGATGCCAACCTATGAGGAAACCATTGGGACCTGACAGTGGGGGTATTTATTCCCATTAATTTATTGTCCTTTTCTTTGGAGACATGTCAGTGCTGGGTATGGAGGCCAGGGATCTCACCCTGGTTTAGATAACGCAGTATCTGTAGCACAGTGTCCCTTGCCTCGCTGAGGAGCAGAGAAGACCCCTCCTGTTCAGAAGGATGTGAAGAGTGGATGGAAAATTCCTCCATGCTCAGATAAGGGATTGGAAAACAACTTTTGCTTTCAGCAGGCTTTAAGAGGTAACATTCCTATTTCATGTCATCCTATACCACGCTTTCCACCTGAAAAGGTGTCATTCTCAAAAGCAGACACGAGAAAGCTCTTTTAGGCCCGTTCAATTGTGGTGTTGGATAATACAGAAAGCTACAGGATGGAAAGGAAGAGTTAGAGGTCAGTTGAAATTTTCCAAAGCAGAGATGCTACAGCTCAACACTCACAGACTGAAAGACACCTTCTTCAGAAGCAGAACAGGTCCAGCCTGATAACAATTCAGACCTAAATATTCCTTTTAGAATACGTTTGTAATAAAACCTTTGAAGCCTGTGCAGGATTAGCCCTGGATGTTGCTTTGGAATCTGACATTGTGATAGAAAAAATCAGAAACGAGTGGTAGGGTTGGCAGGGAAGCTGTTTGCAGCCCTGCTCAGGAAAGAGTGGGGCTGGAAAATGCACCTCTGCCACAGGCAAGGCATCATGCTAGGTCATTGCAAAAGCTCATTTATAGCCTCTCTTTTTTTCAGTGTCCAGTGCTGGGTGGCTTGGACAATGCAAAAGCAGTCAGACATCATCTTCCCAACTGCTGATGATCTGTGATATTTCATTTTCATCATCCTCACTGGACCTTTTTTTTCCAGAATTCTACATCTTTTTGAATCAATTTATATTTCTGGTATCCATAACATCTTGTGGCAATCACAGGTGGTTTCCAAGGTGCCATTGAACATGAATAGAGATAAAGGCCAGTTCTGTTTCGGTAACATTGAGCAAGTCCTTACAAATACTTTTTCACCTTAACCCGAGAGCAGACATCAAACGGGATCTGGCTGGACCCCAAAACAAATAAATAGTGCTGATGTTCAGAAAGGAAACACCAGTTGTCCTTAAATAGTCAAGCATTGTTCTCTGACTTCCTGCTATAATCTCTGCCTTTTTACCCAAAAAGATTCCTAACTGTGTGGGTCAAATAATTCTCTGGTTTCTGCCTGCTGTATATTTGCAACATTTGAGATTTTTATCCTTTTTCTTTGAACAATCCTGTGCCTAATACCCAGCATGTGGCATTTCATGGCTCTGGAGGGTATGAAGTGGATATTCCATGACACTTCCTGGATAAAATATCCCTAAGGTGATACCTGCCTATAAAGTTTGATGTCCCCAGTCTGGTGAGAGCCAGGGAGACACAGGAACTAGAGAAGAACTGCCCCAGTGATGGAGCACGTGGGGAATGTGTGCCCATGTCAGCAGTCACTGATGGGATGATGAGGACAATTGGGGATTTTGCTGTTTAATCAGCAGTGCCCAAGCACTCACAGCAGCCCACAGAGGCAACAGCCACTCTTGGGGAAATAGAGGTGATAAAACTGTGAGAGGGAAGTGTGCCTGAGATGGCAGAGCAGCCCAGGAACACTTGGAGAGAGGTCCAGCGTGGCTGGGCGTGGAGGCTTCAGCTGAAGGTGACCTGCAACAGCTGCTCAAAAGCTCCAGAGCAAAAATACAAAATAGGGATATTGCAGTGGCCGGAGGATGGGGCTGGCAGCTCTCCTACCTGGTGGGAAGAGGTTGCCAGCAAAGGGGAGGCTGAGCTATGGCAGGAGACACCATGATCATGGGAGATGATGGTCTGGGACCCTGCCAGGGTGAGCATCCAACACCATGGCAGAGTATCAGTTGTTCTCTAGAGCTGGTTGGGAGAGAGGAGAAAAAACCTTTGGCCCATAGGGCACGAGTCCTTGTGGGAGCAGGGCAGTTTGTTGTTCCAAGGTCTGATCACAAATAAACCATGGATAAACACCCTTCAAGAGCTACAAAGCACAAAGTGGGCACGTGGGAATCCTGCATCCCAATCTGCCACCTGCATTTTTCTCCTGGGAATTGTGGAGTATTTTCCCATTTTAATTATCCTCTTCCCATCTAGCTTTTGTTCTTCTGTAAATTAGTGACTGGCATAAAAAGGGGATATGACAGACACAACCCGATTATCTTTTGCTGGTGATGCAACTTTAAAAGTCCCTGCACATTCACAGGGCTGTGATGGGACATAGGCATGGAGTCCTCTCCCCAGCCCCTGTCCAACTTGGGTGTTAGACCTGCACACCTTTTTGTGGTACCTGATCCCTTGCTGAAGGAGAGTTCATCCTGCATTTCATTTTTGCTGAGGAGCACTGGCCCAAACCTGTCCTGTGAGATATCGGGAGCTACACCTGGCTCTTCTCCCCAGTTTTGAAGAACTTCCTGGGACATCCTCATGTGGAGTCCAGGGACACAGTGCAGTGGCAGATAGCAATGGGTGTGTGTTACTGGTAAATTGAAGAATCTGCCACCAGAATATATGACGGGATTTGGAGGCCAATTTGACGTTTTGCTGATGGCTTGTCCAACCCGCACATCTTATTTAACTTATGCTTACAAATACACCATGACCTATGAACACTTCAGTAATGGGTTTGAGCCAGGAGTGAGTTGTGCTCCACTGAAGTAATTATTTATTCACTTAATGGGGACTGATGGTTCTGCTCAGCTGGGAGCTGTACATAATTAAAACCATGGTCTCTGCCCCAAGAGGCTTCCAGTCTGAAAGATGAAGCAAAGGCTGTGCCAGCTGAAGTTGCAGGAATCCTGTGTGCTCAAACTGGAAGTTCAAAAATTTACATTTAAAAAAACCCCCAAATGAGAGCTCTTTGCATACAGCTTGAGAGAGGGCATTTGGGGCTAGCGTATTTAACACAGTTTTCTGCTTGTGTGGCTGCAACACCAAGAAAGAGATGGCTGCTGGAGGTCAGAGGTCCTCCCAAAAGCTGTAAGATAAACTCAAACTTGCAAAAAAAAAAACCAAAAACCCACACCAAAATTATACACATAATCCTGAAACTATGCTCAGTGTAACCTGAGGAGAAACATTGCCCAAACTGGAGCTGCCCCCCTTAAACCCAGCCCAGGAAAGGGTGGGAGCCAGTGCCAGATACCTTGCCCCAGGCAGAGCAGCGTTGATCAAAGGGAGCTGCGCTAGAGCAATCCCGACATACAGCTGTTCTGCAGCTGCCAGGAGCCACTGCCTCTCCCCAGACCCGAAGAAGGGCTTGTGTTCCTCAGAGCTTGGCTGTTTCTTTACTAATTATATAATTTGGCTTAATAAAAGCTATTACCTCTCCATACAAATCTTGTGTCTCTTTGAATAGGTTGGCACATTTCCTAATAGAACCAGAAACTGCTTCTTAAACAGAAGTTTGACCATTATTGTTATTAAAATAGGAAAGGAAATGGAGGCTCGTTCACAACAAAGTGATATTTATTGCTCAGTTTAATTGCCTAATGTAAGGCGCATGACTGGGGATTTGAAGGGGCTGATTTGCAGTTTGGTCACCCTCTCAAACAAAGCCACTCAGGGTGAAATTGCACGTTAGAACTCAAGGATTGAAATGGCTCAGGCAGCTGAGAGAGGAAAAAACTGTTACCTAAGCACCGGCAAGACCCCTCAAACATCTCCTCAGACTGGGACTTCATAGCTCAGGCTTTGGGACATGTGCAGGTTTTATGGCCTTAACACAAACAGGGAATAGTTCAAACAAGCATTTTCTGCCCACCCCTGCTCAGCAAGTGCTGAACCCGACATTTCTCACGAGTGAATCAGCAGCATCGTGCAGGGGGGGTGGGATCTGCCCTGCTCTGAGCTCTGTCAATGTGTAACAAATCCAGCATGATGGCAATGAAATGACTTTTGTTTTGTTTTGCATGCCTGGAAAGCTGCTTTCATAAGTGGCAAAACTGACAGCATGACTTCAAAGGCTGGGGAGGCTTGACTCTTGAGCACAGGAGCTCATGGTTGTGGAGAGTGAGAATTCACCAGAGGGACACCCTCTGTCCACACTGATGACCAGGAAAGATGCCCACACAAACCTGAACCCCATACTTCAAACAAAAGAGTCCTTTTCCTATCATTGAGAGCAAGGATTTTCCCTACAGCCTTCCTGAATGTCACCAAAATCCTGCCATGCCAAGGGCTCCCAGCACAGCTCCTCTGCAGCCAGGCAGATGGGACCTGAGGGCTTTCCAACAGCTCCGTGGTTTTCCTTAAGTGGCATCTTGTTTATTATAATGTAACTGTGAGGCTCTGAGCTATTCCCATAGCACTCTTAGTAATCAGCCCTGGTATGTAGAAGGGCATATTTGTCATGTCTCAGCCAGTCTCTCAGAGAAACAGTCACAGGTCATGTTAGTTACCTAATTTATATGTCAGGGGCTGCAGGAATGAATCAACAGCTTTTTTTTTGTATTTTTCCAGACAGTAGCTTGATATTCCCGGCATGCTGAACCCTAGGAGTTCCCTTGCTTTTGTGATCATTCGCAGTCCCTCCTCATTTGGCTGATGTTGCAGTAATTCAAGCAGAAAAATGTGCTATGAGCACAGAGAGACAGCGTCTCCCTCCCAGATGACTCTGCAGAGCAGCTCCTGTGTGCAGCCCGTGCTGTGAGAGTGTCCACACACCTAGCAGCCCCAGGCACCACTCTGGGGAATCATCCCAAAGGCCAGGAAGCAGCACCCTGTTCCCATGCAGAGAAGAGGGTATGGAGTGGGCAGAAGCAGGGGTGGGTGGCTCTGGGAGCTCACTCTGCTGTTGCACACACAGCCACAGTGCAACTCCCTCAGTGCACATGCAATTCGTGAGCATGAAACAGGTGAGGAAATTTCACCTGTGGAAAAGTCTGGCAGACCTGCTCCACCCTGACAGGGAAGTGGTGGAATCACCATCCCTGGAAGCGCTCAGATGTGTAGATGTGGCACGTGGGGACACGGTTCAGTGGTGGGCTTGGCAGTGGGGCTGGGTTAATGGTCAGAATCGATGATCTCAGAGTTCTTTTTGCAACATTAATGATTCCATGATCCTTGCTCCATTAGAGCTCTCAGGGGATGGCCAAAATGAAAGCAGAGAGCTGAGGCGAGAGGCTGACACCTCCAGCACCAGCCCACCCCAGTGCTGGGGCCAGGGGCTGCCCAGCACTTCCATATGGATATTCCTGCTGGGACTGAACATGATCCCATCAGAGATTTCAGGCAGGTCTTTTCCAGCATGTGAATCTATGTTTGTTTATTTCCATCTGGCCATATGTGTTTGGGAAGATGGATATAGGAAACCGTTCCTGATGGAAGCAATATCTGAAACCAAGAGCAGTGGCTGTGCAATTCCCTAAATCCCACGGGATCCCCGTACATCCACCACGGTTCTGGGCCAGGCAGGTGCCCAGGGAAGGGAACCCTACAAATGTGAAGTGCAGATGCCTCAGTGATCCTGAGGCTTAAGACAGCTTTGCCCAGGCTCAGGGCTGCGGGGTGACCGAGGGTGCCCCCACACTGCTTTAGGGGTGTCCCTGCGTTCGGGGGGTGCATTGGGAAGGTTTAACCTGGGATGCGAGGAGGGGAGCAGGGCAGGGCTGGGCCCCTCCCAGCAGGGATCACAAAGCAAAGAGGAAGATGTTTTACAAAGATCCCGTTTGCTCCAGGCTGGCGGTGAAAGGAGACACAAGGCAAGGAGCAGGCTGTGCCCCCAGGGGCCGTGGGAAACGCGGTCCGGTGGGGAGGGGAGAGATAAATCCCAATAGGCACAGCCTGCCATCATGGGAAAACGCAGGGGAGCAGATTATTAGTTCGGGTGGTTTTTGCAAGACGAAAGATCACCCATTAACTGTTTCTGGAAAATACTTTCCAAAGCCTTTTGTGCAGCAGTTTTTCTTAGAAGGGCTCTCAGCACCCCAGGCATCCCGGGCGGTGGCAGGGGAACGCCCCGCGGCCGGGGCTGGAGAGGTTTGAACTTGAACTCGTCTATTTAGCTCCGGCTTTTCTCTTGATAGAGTACCTGGACTTAGCCCAAACCTCAAAAGTAAGTTACAGCCAAATATTTTTGAGGTTGGTAATGAGATACCAAAGCCTTACTTTAAAAAAAAAGAGCCCTGTCCCAAATTCCCCTGCAGCTTGTGGGGCCGGTGTTCCACGGGCACGGAGCTGGGGACAGCCAGGCCCTCCCCAGGTGACCCCAGCGCTCTCTATTTCCACTGCAGAACAAACATTTGGGCACTTCTGTCGTCACACAGCGCGGGGTTAATTGTGACAGATCATGTCCTTCCCTACCCTAAATTCCTACTTGGCTCCTGAGTCTCTGAGTTTCCAGCAGCCTAGAAAGATGGTGTGACCTGCAAAGCATCTGTATTTGAACGAAACCCTGAGAAAGGATAAATGTCTTGAGATCTTGAGGTTGTGGTGCAAAGCAGCTTTAGAAAAACCTGCAGCTTCCCTGGGAGAATAGTCAATTAGCAATTAGGTACCCCTCTCAGCAAGGGAAAGGGTTAATTGCTTTGGTTTCCCCCTGATGCTTATGGTTAGTGCCAGTCAGATCTGGAATAAAAAGAATAAAATATGATTGAAACTTCTGGCTCTTCCAAAAAAGCGCATGTTTTAATTAAATTGAGAACTAGCTGGTTAATCAGCACAAGGACTAATGGTCTGATTAGCAGGAAGTGCCTGGTGAAAAACAGACCCTCTGGTCGGCTGGGCTGGGGGGAGATTCATGGGCTGGGGACACAGCCCAGAGCTGGGGGGGGCTGCCAGTGCTTTGCAAAGGGCATCCAGGCTCCATCTGAGGAACCCCAGGGAGGAGACACATCCCTGATCCCGAAATAGGCCTATGGGGGGGGACGGGAGAAGGGAAGGATGTCCTTGAATGGAGCTGCCCCCCCTCAAGTGTGTCCCTGCTGAATGCCCAGCTGTTGAAACCCTTTTCAGGGAGCATCACAGGGGACGAGGGGATGCCAGGCGGGCAAGGGAAACCTCTGGTCTCAATTACCTTTGAAAATGACAGTGCAAGGATGGGGGAGACAGGATTGCAAAACCAATTTGAAATTTACAGTGTCACGGGGGAAAAAAAAAGCCCCCCCCAAAAAAAAAAAGGCAAACCAAAACAAAACAAACACCAAACGAAAAAACTCCAACAAACAAAACAACAATTTAAAAAAAAAAAACAAAAAAACAAACAAAAAAAACCCAAAAAGCCTAAGACCATGCAAGAAATAAACTTTTAAAATTAAAATATTAGTGGAGAAATGTCCTTCTGGCCACCCCTTCCCCCACAGTGCAAAGCACAGTCTTCCTTCTGATTAAAGCTCCGCCTGGAGCATTTTCGGTGGCAGGAGGCCAGGAGAGAGCTTAAGGTGCTCTCTGCAGTTTAAGGTGGAGCTGTTTACTTCTCCTTCCCCAGCAACATCAGGCGTGGCCACCACAGAGCAGCATCCTCGTGTTCACACGGTGACACCCCGGACACGGTGACACCCCGGACACGGTGACACCCCGGACGTGCCGTGGTGGCTCTGGTTTCCACCCCACCGTGAGCAAAGCCAGGCTCTCACTGACAGAGGAGCCTCAGTGGGGTTTTGTTTTGCTTGCAGCTGCCTCCGATGGTTTTCACCAAAAAAATGAAATGGGGTGCAAAATGAGAGGGAAGTGGTGAAGGAATAAGAGCTGCCCCACTGTTAGGAAGAATTGTTTGGGATGGTCCTGCTGATGCCCACACACAAGGGCTTGCTCAGAGCTCTGGGATTCATCCCCAAACCCTACAGGAGCCTTGTCTGTGGTGGCCTCCAACATCCCTGCTTTCCACAAGGGTCAGCAAACACCCAGCACGGCCCTGCTGCTTCTTGGGGATCAGTGCCATGGCATAAACACCCCAAGAAGCATCTGGAGGAGGAAAGTTCTCAGCCTGCAAACAGGCAGGAGGACACCTCTATGTCAGAACAGGCTGAGGAGCAGGAAAGGGGAGCTGATGGGCAGTTCCTGACCCTGAAAGAGACTGCAGCCCCATCAGGGAGGGGCTCCAGAAACCAGAACCTACACAAGCAACCCATGCAGAGACCTCTTTATGCCCTTTCTCTACATAAGAAGATGCCTCAGTGAAAGGTGATGCTCACCAGAAATGCTTTATCCCACCCAGCAGCCCCATCCTGGCCAGCGAGGGAAGGAACACCGGACAGCCTCAGCCCAAAACCACACGGGTGCCTCTCCAAAAGTAACTGCAATCTTGGGACAAGGTTCAGGTGGGGCTGTCTGTGGATTTGAGCTGCCCTTGGACCAGCCAAGCCCCTGGGGACAGCCCCCACAGAGGGACAACACAGTGGGTTAGGAGGTGCTTCTCATGGTCTGGAAGGAAGCAACAGCGCAATAAGGTTAAGAAACAACGTACAGAGGAGATGCAAATGCCAGCAGGATTTTTAAAAGGGTGAATCCCAGCACTGAGCCCTCCTAAATATACACAGTGCCATCAAACCTTCAGTGTCATCCACCCCAGTTAAACGTGTCACTCAGCACGTTGGCAGCATGGCAGTGTCTCCCATTCGAATCTGAATACCCGAGATTAGACCTGGTCGGATCAGAACCAGGCTATGAAACAGCACGTGCAGTTTTTAAATTGTGCCTGCTGTAGGATAAATCTTACAGAGATTTTTTTGGGTTTTTTCCATTTAAAAGTGATGCAAGGAACCAGGTGAAAAATACTGTACAGCTCTCAGAAAGCCCCAGATCCATCTGCATGGAGCCACCATTGAGACTGGAGAGCTGCCAAGTGCAGAATCTATAAATCATGAGTGGAGCCCCCCATTCCCCTCCCTAAATCGCAATTGTTTTAAAAAGAAATAAAACATATTGGTTCTTTTAATTTGCCTTTTGGAGTCTGTGCCTGTAGGCACATTTTCCAGCTTTTCAAAAACACAAGGACTAGAAACTTCACATTTCTCAGTGAAAGCTGAGCCTCACTTAATTGCTTGCATCCAAGAGCTACAGCTCTATGAGAAGTTCCAAATATCAGAAGATTGGTATTAAAATCACAGGGGCTGGCAATGCTGAGATTCCAGTCTGATGCAGGATGTTCCTTTTATGAGTGTCCAAGAAGAGTAGGCACCAATGGGATGCTGTTCTGCCACAAGAGTAAAAAATATAATGAGCTTTGGTCAACTGACACAGAAAATAGACCAAAGGTCGATGTTCCTTGGCCAGGTTTGTCCTTGTTTCACACTGACACGCAGCCCCCACTGGCTTTTAGTCAGTGGTAATGCACACAGGGATTTAACTGGGAGCAGGGCAAAGGTGGCTGGCATTTGCACAAGGGTTTTGGCAGTCACAGGGCGAAGCACCTGGCAAGGGAGATCGGGAAGTGGGGAGGTGCCAAGGGGAATTTGAGGGTTAGCAAAGAAAAGCTGAGGCTCAGCCAGCCCTTCAGAGAAGCAACCCAGTGAAATTATGTGGTATTTGAGACATCTTCTTGTTCAGGTCCCAACCTGCACCCCTATCAAAGCACTTTTGTTCACCCGGGCTGCTCTCCAGGCTTTGTGTTTTACATCGCAGCCCTGGCCCCAAGGAGCATCTCAGGATCACAGAATCATTTAGGTGGAAAGACCTCTAAGATCATAGAGTCCAACCATTAAATCCAACACCTCTCCACCACTTTCTTGGTCAGCCTGTTCCAATGCTTGAACACCCTTTCCAAGAAGAAATTTTTCCTAATATCCCATCTAAACCTCCCCTGGCACAACTTGAGGACATTTCCACTTGTCCTATTGCTTGTTACTTGTGAGAAGAGACCGACCCCCATCTTGCATCCTGTCCTGCCTTGGGGTTTCTCCTTGGGCTTTCAGTACTCTCTGTGGCAGCGTGATTTCTTCTGGATTCATTTCAGTGGCCATGTCCTCCCAGCCAGGCTTGGTGTCCCAGCAGCACAAGCACATTTCTTGTTGCTATTCATGGGAATGATGAGATAATGGCCTGAAATCTTGGTTCCTCTAATATAATTGAAAATGGAGCAAAACTGCAACTCTAAAAAGGAAGTCTAAATTAGGTTGCAGAAGAGAAAAGGATATTTGACAGTGGGAGCAGGCTCTGGAAATGCAGTCATTGTTTCTACTTATGGGTTTTGAAATGTAAATAATTTAACACCCAGCTAAGCAGAGGAAAATCTGCTATTTTTGGTTTATTATGAACAAAGACAGCTGTGTATTCTAAAACATACAGTTCAGCATTTATAAAAAAATAATACAGAAATAATGCTGTCAAGAATGTCTTTAGGTATTTACAACCCAGTGCCAGGGTCTGGGCTGGCTGTGCCTTGCATCACACTGGAACATTTGCAGCGACCCCGAGTCTTACCAGGTCATCGCAATAAACCCATAAATAAACGACTTGGATGGGCTAATTCGAGGGACTCATTAAAAATTTCAACTGAGGGCTAAAAGCACAGGGAGAGGTTAAAAAGGCAGCCTTCAGTGAGATGGCAGCCTGGCTCAGATGGTCAGGCTGATTCCCAGTTCAGTGATGGACCTGGAGTCAGAGATGGATCCTGCTCTCATTAACGAGATTCCCACAGCAGTGAGGCACCAACCAGCTCTGTTCATACCAAAGAAGCCCAGAGAACCGGATTGCAATTCAAATCCTGGTCCCCATTAAAATAACAACAGCTGAAGCAGGCACACAGACATGTTTCTGGGAGCTGAAGATGAAGCCTCTGATTCCTTCAGAGACCTTAACTGACTTGTTCTTTGGGAGCTGGTGCAATTAGGCCTGGTTTGTTTTTCTGTTCTCTCAGCTCTCTCAAATACACAATTTTTAATAACTTGCTGAGAGAAAGGGTTAAAAACCTCCTAGCTGTATAAAACCTCCTGCAAATGTCACTGCCTTTCCAGCTGTGCCTGCTGCCTGCTGATAGATCCAGCAACAATTTGATGAGATTTTGGTGGGATTCGCTCCTGTTTTTCAGCTGTGTGAAACCAGACACGATGCTGAAACCCCATCCACTGGCATAACAAGAGTAACAACAGTGTTAGGAGTAGCTGCTGCCCTTCCTTCAGTGTTCACAGGTTCTGGCCACATGAGACTGGGAATATTGTGCTGAGACAGAAAATCATTGCAGCTCAGGGACTGCTGGGTCCTCCCTCCTGGTCCAGACTCTGCAGAGAGGACACAGGGGTCAGGGAGGAATTTTTCCCCAGCACAAGGGCTGAGTGCCCACACTGGGGAGGGGCTGAAGCTTTGTGGGCACATCCACCTGTCAGTACTCCTGCAATGGAGAGCAGGTACCTGGAGGTACTGATCACCTCATCCCCATCCCATCCCCCTTCCCAGCTGGTGATGGTAGTGCAATCTGGGCTCTCCCAACAACAAGACTTCACAGGCCTGGCTGGGGAGGTCAAACCTGTGCTGACACCTGCCCTGGCAGCGCCTCAGCCAGCCGGGCACAGCTGGGACGAGCCGGGCGGCTTCTCCTCTGCCATGGATGGAAAGGTAGATAAAACCCCTTTGGAAATATACAGGGATATCTTGGGTGGCCAGGGTTTCCTACACAGCACAGAAACTCTCCTTGCCATTGCCAGGCTGCCTGGCTGTAAACACATTACTGAGCTGGAGGGCAAAACACATTGGTGCTGATTCTTTTTGGAAAACCTGACTCTGGGTGTGGGGAGCACCTGGAAATCTTCCTCCCAGCGCTTATGTTAACCCAGCCTCACAGACCTGCTGAGGCTCATTGAAATTCAGGGAGAGTCTTCCTATTGAGCTTTGAATAAGGTCGTTTTTCTCTTCAATGTTCTTTTCTTTTTTCCCCTTTTTTTTTTTTTTTAAATCTATGCTCAGTCTGGGGGAAAATGTATTTAAGCACGGAAGTGCTGTGTTTGCAGCCGCGCTGCCGCTGCCTCCCCGGCGGCGATGTGGCTCTGTGAGAGGCTCCATTCCCACAGGGAGGTTGTCAGAGGGGATGGCCTCCAGTGCAAACCTCCTCAAGCACATTTCACCTCACTCCAAACCCACCCAGACGTTGTGGGTCCAACTGGGCTGATGTGGAGTCAAATGCTGCTTGGGCTGTGCTTGTTTTGCACAGAAGAGAGAGACAGTGAGGGGAAGAGATGGGCTGGCGTGCCTAGGATAAGATTTTTCTTGGTTTGGGGGTTGGTCTGGCTCCTTCCAATGAGTGCTTTTTATCTGTGTGCCAAAATAGTAAGTTAGTCCTTATATAAAACATGTTATCCAGGGGATTTGAAGCCCCTCTCAAAGAAGAGCGGTTATTCCCAATTTACAGATGGAAATGAGACTTACCCAGCATTGCACACAGCAGTGGTGGCTGAGCTGGGAATGCCCCTAACTGTGCTTGGTTCTCCCTCCCCAGGGCCACCACATCTCCTCACCTGAGCTGTTCAGTCAGCACAAGCTCTGCTGACCCTCAGACATCCTTTTATCCCAGACTATCTCCCCTTCCACTTGACTCCAGGCGAGGAAGCCATAAAAGGCTCCAGCAACTGATGCCCATCAGCCATGCTCCAAAATTTCTGATTTTTGGGAGAAAAGTCCTTTTTGCCAAAAATTTTCCCTGACTTTCCTGAGATTTGATGTGGAAGGGTGAAAGGTCCGTGGAGAAGACACAGAGTAAAAAACCTTCACTGTTTCTCCCCAACTGTCTCAGCAGCTTTATCAGACTTGCCTGCTTTCCTCTGGGAGATCTTTAGACTAAAGAAGCAAGCTTTGAGTGCTAACTGCTTTCTATTTTATCCCCTTTCCTGCTGAGTATCTCTCCATCTCCCATCCCTCCTCAGCACTGACACTGCAAACACAAAGGTGAGTGAGTGAGTGAGTGAGTGCAGGGAACAACGAGTGCTCCAGATATGAAGCAGATGGGATTGAGGAGTCTGGTACAAACAGTCTCTTTCTTAATTCATTGAAACTCTCTTAATCCTCCCATCCCCCCAAGACTGCTCTCTGTATGCTTCATTAGAGAGCCGAAAATGAAGCTGCTCCTTTGCTATCCAGGATTTTGTGGTATCAGCCATAGGTGTGACTTTGCTCCACATTATTAATAAAGGTGGTGAATATTGCAAATGGTTTCCTGTGAATGTGGGCTTGGATGCTGGAATTAATTCGTTGGGTGAATTCCTCTCCTTTCTTCATGCTCCACCTTTCTTTGAGTGTTCATAGAGTGCATCAACTGGAATTAATGTCTGCAAAAATTGACTTTTGTAACAAGATGAAAATCAATATAAATTTTCAGTTTCTCTTTTCAAGCTGAATCAGATGAACATTATGAGCCAAAGTAACAGAATGTGTCATGGCTTGAAGAGAAACGGCCAATCAAAGTTATCCAAAATCCATGTTTTGACATTTTCCATTGTAGTGAACTGATCAGGTCTTGCTAAATCCTGTTTCCTTTGACTATGAATCACAATATATAAAATTTCATTTCCAGTTACATCTATAATGGATGTGTGTAGGGTTCTATGGGGCCTTTGGGGCTATTGGCAGCTGGAAGCATTTGCTCCCCTTTTCCCTGAAGGATAAATTCCTTGGTTTTCCTGTTTTTGGTGATACTCACTCACAAGACTTGCATAATACACCACAGGCTGGAAGGTCTTTTTAACTTGCACTAGATTTCCTCAGGATAAAATTATAGATTTTGCAGCTTATTTCTGCCAGAAAATGTATTTTAATGGGAAATTCCCAAGCTGCTCTTGAGCCATGATATTCACAGAAACACAAATCAGTGTTCATGGAATGTACTTTTTAAGCATATACTGATTTTTATTCATTTCAGCCATATTTTGACACCTGAGCCAGGAGGTAAATCCCAAATCCTGTGATCTGCATCGATTAACCATCTAGCTCAAAAAAAGTAGCACTGAAAAATCTGAATCAATCATGAGCATAACGAGTTAAAAACATTTCAAATAATACCCAACTCCGGCAAAGCAACAACCTGCTTGCAGAGACTCCACAAGGAGAAAGAAAATCTAAATTCATTGGATAAATTATTTGTTGCAAATTATTTCTTCAGCTCTAATTAGTAATCTTCATTTTACACAGTAGGCCTCTAATGACCTGCTTGACAACTATGATGTCTGATAGACAGTGGGGATTTGCATGAAAATGAGTTTTGTTTTCTCCCATCCCAGCCATAAAATGACAACAGCGAGGCAGCTCGGCTTTACTGTGCAGAAAGGGAATACCCAGGCACCCAAGCTCTGGGTAAAAGAAGATAATTCACGTATAATTTGGGAAATAGAGAAAAGAAAACCCCAAGAGGCACTAATTCAAACAAAAAAATAATAGCACCCCGCACAAGGAGTAATCAGATGCAGTTGCTAAGTGGAGTCATGTGAAGAGCAGATGATGGAGAGAAAGCAGAAGATCCAGCTCCCAATGAAAATGTGGTGACCCAGGTCTTGCACTGCTGTTTTCTGGGATTGAATAATCTTTTGCCTTTTTATGGCAAGGGCTTTGAAATGTTGGACGTATTTCAAGAGCATTATCATCTCCTGTCTGCTGAAAACTGACAGGATTTGGATCTTTCTCTGGCCTGTGTATCTTGAACCCAGGCAGATTCAAGCAGAAGACGATGTTCTTGCCAGTCACGAGCAGCTCAAATAAGGTTAGAATAGAGAAAGAGAAAACCAGGGTAAGGCAACAAGGCTGATGCCCCTCCTGGAGCTCCAAGGATTTCTTTCTCTGGGATTTGTAGTATTTTTTTGTGATTTCAGCAATGTTATTCCCAGCCCAGTTCAGCACACCTTGTGCTTTGACACTTCACTGCACCTGGAAATTATTATTTGATAAAAACTGGCAACCTCTCTCATTTTGGAAGGTTTTTTTGGAAATGAGAATTTAATCTTACCTGCCTTCTGAACTTCTGCTGGTGTAAAAGGAGGTGAAAGTGGATGTCAATGCAAGGTGGTGCAAGAAGCAGTGCAATAGTGCCTGCACAATATTCTTTCAGAGTCCTGATCTGGGGGTGCAGGCAGAGAAAGGTTGAAGGTTTCTATTTTGGGAGGCAGGCACTGGGTGCACATACACAGTCTGTCATCAGACAGGCTGCCATCAGAGTCCTGTCCATTTATTTGATGGTAAATGTGAACATGATGGCTTGAATTGCTACAGTAAATCAGTGACTTATTGGGGTAACTGAGTCCAGAATCTGACCTCAAAAGCAATCTTTTCCAGTTTTTCTTTTTTTAATAATTATTTTATTCAAAATAATATTGTAATCATATCAATTTGTTAAGAAAAAGGCAGTTTTTAGTTGCTGGTCATCCCATTCACTTGATTTTTTTCCTTTAATGATTTGTCAAATGATCTCCCAGCAAAAAAAAAGATAAAAGATGTAATAAACTGCTTTCAGCCACTTCCCCGTGAATTGATCCCACTCCTTCTTCATGTATTGTTGATCTTCTAATTTAATCACTTGTCCAGAGGGCACATGCAATATTTTAGGAAGTAAAAATGTCACACAAGAAAAAAGGAGGAGGATGAGAGTGGAAATATCTTCCCTTTCCAGGCTATGTGTCCTACATGGGAAGCATCACCCAGCACAGGCAGTGCCTCGGGCTGGGAACTGAAGTGATGAAGAGGAGCCTGCCTTCATCCTGCCAGCATCAGTGTCACCAGGCTTGGCCAGGGGAAGCAGAAATCATTCAAGGGGCAATGGACAGGCAGCCAGGAATACATCAACACAGCCAGAATGCTTGCAGGAGTTTTATTTTACCAGAAAACCAACCTGAAAATAGTCTGGGGAGGGCACGGGGGAGTGCTCTGTGCCAGCAGCCCCGGGCAGCACGGCCACCTCTGCAAGGGCAGCAGCAAAAGTGATTTTCCACAAGTGGGAGTCAGACATGAGTGTGTGCAGTGCTGGTTCACAGGGGCAATGACTGGCCATGATCTGCAGCCTTTAGCTGGTTGGCCATAGCAACCTCTGGCTTTCATGTACCCAGAAAGGCAGAAGCTGAAGGGTTAGGCATGGCTGTGCTTGTGGATGCAGCACTTTAATGATTGATTGAATTCTTTTGTGTGTTGATTGGGGGTTTTTTTTCAGGGTCAGGAGTTGCTGGTTTAAAATGCTCTGTAAAAAGCAGATGTGTAAATCAATTAACTTTTAAAGTGCATTTTCATGAATGGCAGAAAACCTGCTCAGTTCTGGTGCCAGCCCACACCCACAGCCCCCATGGTCACCCCATAAATGTGTTCAGCCCTTCAAAGCTTCCCCTGGGAAACTCAGCCACCTCTGTGGGAGCTCTGCCCTGGGATTCCCCAGACACAGCCTGTGTGGAGGGGACACAGCACAGACCCTTGCTTTCAGTCCCCAGGATCCCTCTGCCAAGGGACCAGAGAAGATCTGCATCCCTGGGAGAGGAGAAGCAGTGGGCAGCAACTTCTGCACATGGATGCAGAGGGGAGCAGCTGTGGGGTGGCCAAGGAAGGGCTGGAGAGCTGCAACATGCAGCAGTTTGGAATAGGCGGTGCAGGAGGAGAAATGGCCAAGAAAGTCCTTTCTAGGGAGTTTCCATGAACATCTGCAATGTGCAAAGCCAAGCTGGGACATGTGGCCACAGCCCCATGTACAGACCTCATCCAAATCTACTCCTAATCTTCTCCAGGCTTAGCTGGGCTGATCCAGGCTGCAACATCTGACAGCTTGTCTCCTGAGACCCAGCAGAAAGTGGGGATGTCCTTGGGCTTTCCAAACCTGGGACTGCTCCATGTCCCCATGTCCCCCCCAGGTCTCTCCTGGGCACGGGCTGGAGCAGCGAGTGGGGCTGTGGCCGAAATAGAAAGTGCCCAGAAAGTGATGGTGGCCGGGGTCTGAATCTGTCTCCACAGGGTTTGGGTCATGTCTCCTGGGGTTTAAAGAAAGAAACAGGCTGTGACTGTGGGCCAAGTCCTCTGTTGGTATAAATGGCCACGGTCCCCCTGAGCAGAGTTCAGTCTATTTATACCAGCAAAGAATTTGGCCCATCAGAGAGAAGAAATCCTGCACTCAGCTTTGGCTCTCTGAGTTTCTGCCCTGTAGAGCCACAGGACTGCGTGTCCATAGGAAGGAACAATAAAAGGGAGCCTTTCCACTAGCACTGTTTTGCAAAAATTGTGGATACAGGGAAAGTCAAACTTTTCACAGGAGCACACCCATCCTGATTGGACTTTCTCTGGAAACTGCTTTTCAGCAGGCTTTTACCATAAAATTCTCCCCCGGCAAAATTTGTCCCCTGCCGAAGCAAACAGCTGAGTTCAAACCACGCAGAGCACCAGGGATGGGAAAAAATGAAGGGCAAGAAACCCAAACTGCAGCTCTCTCTGCCTGTGGGACTTCCACCAGCAGGGAAGCATCTCAGTAAAGGGCGATTTGCTCATCCAGGGTGTTCCTCTCTCCAGGAGGGTGGAGAGGGAATTTGATTTGCTTGTTTGTTTTACAAAAGCTTTGAAAAGCTTTGGCTTCCTCTCAAATTCAGGGAAAAAGCTGCAAAAAATCTCAAAAAAAAACCCCAACCCCAAAACCTTCGCGGGTTTTGAAAGCTTTTTCCTGCCCTGTTCCAGAAGGGGCTGTTAATTGTAGAGCATTTCAATTGCAGAAAGTCTGTCTATTGAGTCAAAGAGTCTTTTTGAGCCTAACCAGATGTGTGGGGCTTTTGTAAGTCGCTCTCAACATCACAGAAGCTCAATATAGTTAGCATTGCTCAGAATTTTCACTGCCAGTGGCTGTAAATATGTCTGTATGCATTTCATCGTAGAGACCCCTGCAAGCATCAGGGAACCAAAACTTTCCCTCCACACCCCAGCCACCAAAATGAGATTATGCACTGATTGCATAATTACTGTATAACAAGGTTTGCTCAGCCCCTCCGTGCACGATGCCTGTTTTCATAGCATTTAATAGGAGAGGCATAATAGGCACCAGCTTGAATAGCCGCGTGCCAACGAGGCATTGCATTCCCAGAGCAGCTTGAGTCTGCAAAATCTGGTCCAGCTGCTCAGCACACAGAAGGGTGACAGGCAAGCGTCTCCCAGCCCACACTGGGACGGGAATTGGAATGTGCACGGGGAAACACTCCCCTTCCCCAGGCTGAGGTGGGCTGGCTGGCTTGTGGCACTGGCTGGGTTGTTTCTTCAGGCTACCACAAGCCAGCTACATTAATGCTGTGGCCTTCACATGTGTTTTGCTTGCACCAGCATTTGCAAATCTGGACTGATAATGCTCTCACTAATTTTGCTCCGTCTGCTGCTACTCTGGTCTTTCCTCTTTGCTCTGAGTGAATGATTTAAAATGGCTCAAATCCCACACAAGGCTTGTTTTTCTAATGAGTTAGGCAGCAAATTTGCTCATGTATTCAGCCTTGGCTTCGTCCTGAGTGGTATGGATCTGGAACAGCTCATAAACAGCAATTTGCTCATCTTTTAAGCTCTATTGTTTAGGCAATGGGTTTTACTTG
The DNA here is from genome assembly GCA_013397815.1 of Aleadryas rufinucha. Taxonomy (NCBI): domain Eukaryota; kingdom Metazoa; phylum Chordata; class Aves; order Passeriformes; genus Aleadryas; species Aleadryas rufinucha. The sequence goes on from VZTH01001641.1 coordinate 436,693, forward strand.
GATGGTTGAAGGCCAGCCCTCTCTTCGCACAAAATGTTTTCTCTGCTCCAACAATAACTACAACCCTTTCTTTCTGCTTTGCATTTATTTGCAATTAAAATAAATGGACCAAATGCTACCAGATGAAATGAGCACATTTCTTGTTGACTTACCCACAGCTCCAATAGGTACCACGGCCCCACGGCCACTGCTTGTCCTCTCCACCCGTTGCATATTGCTGATGTCTTGGCTCTTCTTTCCTAAAACACAAGTCCTTCAGGGACTTACTGGGTCTTTTCTCAGCCTGTCTCTGGCAGGGGCACAGTTGTCACAGCAGGGTGGCCTCCAGTTCTGCACACACGGGTTTATTCTGGGGGATGTGAAGGAGCAGGGTGGGGACCTGTCTCCCTGTGGCAGTAGAGCTGTCCATAAGTGTCTGCCTGTTCAAAGAGAGTGGCAGAGCAAAGATTATGTGCCTGAGCTGATTGAAGGTAATTTTTTTAAGGGTTAGGTTGAAACCCTTAGGTTGGAACATGCTGTCTGGAAAAAAAAAGTGAAGCATTTCGAGAAATTTTCAAGGTCTTTAATGTCACACACATACCCTTTGGGGAAAGAGGTTTTCCTGTTCTCATCCTTTCATTATCCACCATCTCCTCTAACTCATGGCTCGAAGTCACTCAGATCATTCTCCTTGGTGTGCCACCCTGCAGTGCTGTGATTTGTCTCTCTGGTTTGGCAAGTGGGCTGACAGTGGAGAGAGAGAGTTAGGACAGGACAAATTCAGGGCAGCACAGACATGCCTGTGTCATGCTGAAGAAATCCACCTTCCTCCCTATTTTCTGTTGGTGGTATAACCAGCAGAAAGCTATTTGGAGAAAAGCTTTTTAAGTCTGAAGTGTGCTAAGGAAGGCACTCAGGCTATTGGGAAGGTTGTGCCCCTGTTAAAGTTTTTCACCCTTTCTTACCGTGCACCATTAATTGATTAGCAGCTTTCATGGAAAGGTTGGCAAAGTACTTTATGAGCTACACCAGAACCCTCAGCTGCACTGAGCCACTCTGGGATGGAGAGAAGTGGAGACAGATCTGGCATGGAGAGCAGCGGAGATGGATCTGGGATGGAGAGCAGCGGGGGCACAGACGGTCAGCAGGTAGGTGGGGCAGAAGAGGAAATGCCAATGATTCCCGGGCAGACATTCACTCCTGCCAAGTATGCCATTGGGCCTTTCATATCCCCACAGGGCAGATATTTTTAAAGTTTTTGCTAGACCTTAGGAAAAACCCAGATTTTTAAGGTCCTTCTAGACAGATGTACTGAGCAGAAGAGGACCGCATCCATTTAGGTCAGTCCCACCAGGGTGCTGGAGGTGCATTACCAGGTCAGCCTGATCCCAAACAAGCTGAACATTCCAGGCAACACCAGTCATGGTGTTTGCAATTAATCTATTTTTATCAAAGCACATGGGTGGCTTTGAGCATGGATGCATTTGGCACCCAGGTGTACCAACCCCGTGATTGCTCCTGGCTGCAGGCACAGCCCGAGCTCCGGCCATAGTGAGGGGGCAGGGGAAGAGCCACAGCGAAACAAGGAGCTCGCTGCACAGAAAATGGACATTTTGACAGGCTCCCATCTCACATTAGAAATGTTTTGATTTCGTTTCCTCTTCAGAGCATAAACAGATTTTGAAACCTCAGAAGTTGCCATGAGACAAAACCCGTTGTTTCCTGGCCAGCTCTAATTGTGGCTTGTGACCAGCCCTTGCCTATTGAAGTCAGAAGTTACACAAGGGAGGATTCTGGCTCAGCACAGATTTGTGAGGAGAAATGTGATTTGTCACTATCTCTTTAAGCAAAGTTAACTCTTCAGTTAAAGATTTTTTGGTGTGCATTTTCTGTGTCTCCTTACCACCAGCAAATACCTGCAAAAAGTGTCCTACAGGCAGTGTGACATGGGAAGGGCTGATGTGAACATGGCATGTGATGTAAGCATGGCAATGCCCTCCTTTTATCCCCTGCAGTGCTGGGAGCTGAGTGCAGCCGTGGGGCAACATCCCCCATGTGCCCCAGCATGGCACAGCCACCCCAAGGACTGAGCTGAGCCTGAAGCAACAGCATCCCCTTCCTCATGTGGGAAGGGTGCATCCTTCTCCCTGTCCTCTAAATCCACAGGCTGAGACTTTTTGAGTTGTCTTGGAGATTTTAATGCCAGCAGAAGAGGAAAAAAAAAAAAAGAGAAAAAAGGAAATCAAAAAAAAAATTTGAAAGAAGAAATGAGCCACCCAATTCCTGCAGACAGCTTTGAAAATATCAACCTTGACAGCTCTGAAAATATCAGCCTTGTATTTCTGGGCAGCTCATGAGCTCAGGAATGCTGACAAAGTGGCGAGAATTAGGGAAGAGCAACAAAAATGATGAAGTACTTAGGCAGAGGGGCTTGGCCAGGGTGGGAGGAGGAGGCAGTGAGGGTTGCATGACTGCATTGGAAGAGAGAAATGTCCGAGGGGCAAGAGGGGGGTTGGACAGAGGTTGTTGGTGTTGAGAAAAATAAAAGCCAACAGTGGCAGCGCACCAGGAAACCTTTCCTCAGTCTGAACTTCAACCCATTGTGAAACCTTCCCTCTGGGGAAATGCTGGAAACCCCCGAGGTCATGTCAACAACGGTGGGGCTGGCTGGAGCCGCAGGAGGCCCCGGGAGGAAACACAGCTCTGGAGAGAGCTGGTGTACCTGGGCTCTTCTGATTTATCTGATCACATCAAAGCAACCCATCCTGCAGGGCTCAGTGCAGGCAGGGACCTGACTGGCAGCCAGGTTTGGCAGAGCAGGGGCAGGAAAAGCCAATTTTGTGACTGGTTGCTTGAGTTACAACAGGAGTGCACAGACCCACTGCCTGTACAAGCACTAAATCTACAGGCCAGTGTTTTTCTTTAGGATCAGGGCTTCATCTAAGAGAAAATCCCGATTTCACTGTCTGGTACCAAACAAGTTGATAGCAATGCCAAAGATTTATAAATAAAGGACTTCTTTCAAAATAATCAGTGCTGCTCTTGACCTGAATTCAGGCTGTTAGGTTTTTCATCCCCTCTCATGACAATTTTATTTTATCCTCCCCGCCACTACACAGATTTTTCTGCAATGACTAATTTTGAAGATGGTAAGATCACTGCTGAAAAAAAAGCATCAGAAATGTGTGGTTATCAGGAGCAATGGGTGCCAAAGGCACAAATCTTACAGCTGTGTGAGGGGAAGCGACGACAGTCATCTGAATACAGAATTATTTGCATCCCATCTTTGTCCTAGTGCCTCTGTAAAACAATCTTTTTTTTTTTTTTTAGATGTCTAAGGAATAACATCATAAACCAAAAAATCCCTCCAAGTTACTGTTAAATTTCCTTTGTGGTGTCTGTAGCAATCCCTTAAAGGGTTAGCTCTGAGCATTTCTTAATTTTGCAAGGATAACACAGGAAACGACTGCAACTGTGTTGGGTAAGTACACAGATTGTTTTTTCAATGAATTCTTTGTGTCTTTGATTTCCATTTATACTTCTGCATTCTGGTGCACCTAAGCAAATATTTCTGGGAGGAGCCAGGGAGCACTGAAATTTTTTCTCAGAACTGACATTTTGGATATTTTCCACCAGCTTTCAAGTTGACTGAAAAATGAGGGTCATCATTTGGGAGGAAAATTGCCAGGTTTATTCCACATTTTCCCAATATTTCATGCTCCAAATTTAAAATCTCAATGGCATTTAGAAGGTCCAAGGTGTTTGTTTCTTGCCTGGGCTCTGCAGTGCTCGTCCATGCTGCTCCTCAGGAAGGACGAGAGTTATGTGATGCATCGGACCTGTCGTGGCTGAAATTACCTGAGAAATCATTGCAGACCCTTTTTTATTGCAAGAAAAATGGAATTCTTCTCTGCCAGCAGGTAAATAAAGCTATCATGTTTTGACCACAACAAATCTTCAAATAGGGAAAGAAGAAGTCACGTTTTGTGATCGTATTTTCATGTGTCATTTATTGCTATGGTAATCCAATTGCCAAATCCTTTGGTATCTGAAAGCCTGGGCAATTGTTATTTTTAAAGCCTTAAACCACAGACTGTGCCTCCTGAAACCCTCAATGTTGACTCTGCCGGCTCTTAGGTTTCACTTTTGCACATTTGTGGAGATTTGGGGAGTTTCCAGCCCAGCGAGCAGCAGGGCTTGTTCATCTCAGGGCAGATGCTTCCAAATCGCAGTGGGAGCAGGGCACACATGTTTTCAATTATCATATAAGAATAAAAAACCCAAAAAAAACAACAACAAAAAAAACATTCTTAGAGGTTTCCAGACTTAGGCCCAAGTGTTTACAAAACTGGTTTCAGCTTTTAAGAATGTATTTCCTGGCTTTGAAGCAGAGCCCCTTGACTTCATGGGATGTTGGATGTGATCCCTGACTGCTCCTGGAGCTCCAGTGCCAGAGTGGCTCAGAGCAGGGGCTGATTCCTGATTCCCAGAGCTCCACTCCTGCTGTGCCAGGGATGGGAGGGCTGTCCCAGCCTGCCAGCCCCACGGACTGCAACGCCTTTATTAGGGTTGTTTGGGCTTTTTTATTCCATTCCATAGGATAAAAAATGCTGCACTATTTTCCAGTCTCTGAGGAGGTTTTAGCCAGCCCCAGTTAGGAGGCACATTTGTATTCAGTGGTGTAAGAGCTAAAAACTGCAGAGTATCCTCAAAATCACAGTGTGGGGAAGCAGAGAGAGAGGAGACAAGGGTCCGGTCTTCGGACACCAGTGCTGGATCACTCCCTGATGTGACTTCCTCCACGTTTTCTTCCATAGCCATTATAAACACCATAAAAAAGCACCAGTCCAATCAGTTTAGAGTTTATTGTATATTAACATTTGTATATTAACATTTTAAATATATATTATGTCCTTTTTGCCCTCTGTTTTTTTGCTTCTTCCATTAGCAGTGAAAACTGCAGTTATATTTTATTTCCCTTCACTTCAGCACTTGATGTACCTCCACGAAAACCTGCAGTTATTCCATAAAATCAGTCACTGAGGTAAATAATAACAATCTTACCCCATAAACCTGCTGAAACTGTTGAAATACAGCAAAAGATTAGAGCAATCATTATTAATATAAACTATAAGAAAACAGAACATTAGCTGAACCTGTTATAAAAAAAATATTTTTTTTTCCAAGTTGGTTTTAATTTCGAATAAATAACAGAAATAATTTTTCTGGGAACATGAAGGATACTTTTATAACCTCAGTCTATCAGGAATAATGCCCCGTTGGCTCTGTTCTCTGCTGCACACGCTGAAGAGCTCAGACTCTAAAGCACCAGCTTCTCTTCTTCAGATACAGGGCGAAAATACTGATAATGAACATTTCATAAAAGCACAAAGACCTTTATCAAAGGGAAAGATGCATAATGCATTTTCAGTGTTATTATTATTATTATAGCACTTGCCTTTACACAATTATTATTTGATGTTTAGGTTTGCTTGAGAGGAACATCTGAAAAAGATCTTCGAAGTCAAATGCAATGCTTTTAAAAGGCACTTAATGAATTTTTCTTGCTGTGTTTATGCTGAGAGGTTATTTGTTTGGAGATCATCTGTCATTTCTTTGTGCAAAACATTTGAATTTTTTAAGTCTATTAGTGAGATTACTTGTGCAATGGGTATATTTTTCCCCAGTCCTGCAGGAGCCTCCTGCATGGTGATTTAGTGCTTATGAAACCTGCCTGGCTGCCCTGGAGACCACTTTTTTCTTAATCGGTGGAGACACAGACCCAGTCCTTCTGGAACATGCCCGATATGTCTGCACACACCAGCACAAGCACCTGGGCAGCCTCAGCCCCACTGTGCTGCTGGGACATGGAGGGGCTTGGAAATGCCCCATGGGAACAGAGTTTTTGACCTCTCCACTGGCTTCTTTTGAATAAACCCACTGTGGTTAGGCAGAGCCTCCCAAAACACTCATCATCTGGGCTGTGGAGAACCAGATCCTGTTTTTTCACAGTAATACTAAAATCTTTTTTTTTTTCCCTGCTATTGATTCCATCCCCTAATTTCCTGAGGAATTCCTGTAAAATTCCCCAAGGAGTTGGACGTGGGAGAGGACAACCATTTCCAGGTCATCTCAATTACATCATCTCAATTATGTATGGCAAATTTTCATGGCCACTTCTCTCACCTCATGATGTGAGAGCTGGGAGGTCAACACAGCACTGGGGCCACTCCACCTGTGGTGCTTCTCCTGCACATGGGAGAAGTAAATAAAAGCAATGCTGGGATCAGGAAGGGTCAGATCCTGTGCGTCCCTCAGCCTTAACAACCTGGTGCCCTGCTGGTCCAAGTCCACCACTGCGGGGCGATGTCTGGGAAAACCACTGGGAGGGGTGGATCATTTTTCACCTGGGAATTCAGTTCAGGCTCCCTTCTACATCATCCTGACAATTGCATTTAATTGTCAGAATATTAAACCACGTCGCATTAGTATTAAAAATAAATGGTATGGACCAGACATCTGAGAATCAGGCAGGGCAAAGGATTTTATTGTTTTTTCGCCCCTGTTAGTGTCTTAACACTGCAAAGACTGCCAGAGCCTGAGTGGTGTTAACACAGAAAACGTCACTTTAAATTGAGGAGTTTATCACTTCAGCTCTCCTCAGCCTCCCTTCTCTGACCAGTCGGCGTCTGGCAGCACAACCTCGTCTCTCATTAGCGCCGAGGCAAGAGACGGGGCCGTGCTTGGGCGATCTGACAGTTCAGGCCCTTGTTTTTACACATTGCCTTTAGCAGCTGAACTTGTCAGACATTTTAGGTAGAAAGATCAGAAATGAGTAATGGAGGCATCTGATTATAGCCATAAAATTCACCCAACCCCAGAAGGATGCATAGCTGCTCCAGAAGAACCCAAGCAGACATTTTAAGGCGTTTGCAGACTCTGGGGCTGCCGAGGTTGCTGCCAGCAGTAATAAACTCCCATGATCCGCTCCCAGCGCACGCCCAGCCCAGCCGGCTGTTTTATTTGGGCGAGGTGTGGAGGGCAGAAATTCCCTTTGTTTATTTTCACTCCCAATAGCAGGGTCTGTGCAGAAACCCAGTAATCCAAGACTGTTGCTAAATCTTAATTCTATTGCTGTTCCCTTGGGGGATCGGCGTGCGTGGGGTTTTCAGCACTCCTCAGGGTCTCTTTGGGGAACAACAGTGTTTTGAGATCCCCGAGCTGCCACTGCATGGCTATATCAGATAAAGCACTTGGAACTCTGCCTTTGGCAAACAGGAGAAGCAGAGGTGGCCGGAAAACCATAGAATCATGGAATAACCTGAGGTGGAAGGGATCCACAAGGATCATTGAGTCCAGCTCCTGGCACCACACAGGACAACCCCGGGAATCAGACCATGTGCCTGAGTGTGTTGTCCAAATGCTTTTTGAACTCTGGCAGGATTGAAGACATGACCATTTCCCTGAGAAGGCTGCTCCACTGCTCAACCCCCCTCTGGGTGAAAAACCTTTCTCTAATACCTAACTTAAATACAGGATGCCTTGCAAGCTGGTATTGCAGCCCTGGACCACCTGCTCCTCTGCTCTCCAAGCCAGCTTGGTTCTCCCTCCTCAAGGTGTGGGGGCTCAGGAAAAAGAGTCTTTTCTCTTTCCTGGCCTTAATTTTACCTTTTGCTCAAATTTTGACAGCACTGACAACAGTTTTGCACCTTGCTGTGTTTTTACAACAGACAAATGGGGATGGTTTCAGGCTGGGGTTGAAGCAGGAGGGAGAAGATTTCTCCTCTAATGCTCAAACTCCTAAAACTGGGCATTTGTGTCCTGGAAGCAGAAGGATGATGCATGGACACACAGAGGAATGTCATGAAACCAGACAGCACTGGACTGGCTCCAAATGCTGCTCTCAGTTTCTTCCCCAAGTTAGCAGGCGAGTGGCCACATCTCCAGCAGGAGGTCAGACTGACCTTGGAAAATGTAGGCAATGCAGCTCAGCCGGTTTGTAAACTGAGTCCAACACCGGGAGCTGTAAGATGAGGCAGCCCAAGCCAGAAACCTCAACCCCATGACCTGACTTGGTCAGCCCTCCATGACCCTGAGATAACTAAACCTACACTTTATCATGAAACAGCAGATCCTGTGTCTTTCTGTGGTCATCCCAGACAGGGATGACTGGCACAAGGAGTTTAATGCTGAGACTGGGTGAAAAATTTCTTTTTGCTGAGCTGACTGAGAGGCTGAGGAAGCTGGAAAGAGGAGAGCCAGGGCTGACACAGAGCAAGGAAAAACTAATGGCTTTTAGTGTTTCTCATTTATTTTGCCCAGTTACTTGAACACCTTCTTTCGAGGATATTTTTTTTCCCTTTCTGTTTTATGGCAATTACATCTGGTTGTTTCAAACTATTAGCATTCAGAAATAAAGCATGATTATCCCTTTCCAATATTTTTCGTGGGTTTTTGATTTCAAATCCATCCAATAAACCCAACCTGAATTAATGAGCCTGCCCAGGCAGTTTTTAGATAAAAGCTAAGGCAAGGAGACATTCCTGCTTTTGCTGCTGCTTGCCAATGCCCACCAGGCACCGCATGCTGTTATTCCCTGCAAATAATAGGAACTGGTCCCAAAGAGTGAGCACTGCCCTAGCAGGATCCCTTTTTCCCAGTTATCAGAGGACACCTGATGATATTAGCAGCAGCAGAGCAGCGGGTGTTTCGTCTCCCGTGGTTCATGTGCAATTACAGGAAGGGCAGTTCATGCCCAGGCGCTGCCAGAAGCGGTGCCTGCTCCACCACATTCGGCCCCGCTGCCGACACCTCCCTGCCTCCCATCAAAGAGAAACGTGAGGAGCTGTTTCACCTGATCTGAGGGAAGCTTTTGACACAGTTAACTGTAGCATATTAATTAACAAACTTCAGCACTGAGGCTCCTCTGATGCAGCTCTCACAGGGTTTCACAGCTGAAGTGAAGGAGGAGGAGGGAGGGGATGTTCCCGGCTCTGGGTCCTTCACCCTCACAGGGATGCAGCATCCAGGTACAACACCAGCAGCCAGGGTGGTGGTCCAGGGTGCTGGGAGGGGATGGAGCTGCAGCATTCCTCACCCACCTGGCCAACCTCACCCTTGTGTTATCTTGCAGCCCTGCCATCCCACACAGGGACTTCTCACTGTGATTATCTCTGTGAGTTTCTAAGGAGATACAAAAAGACAGGTTAGAGCAGGGGCTGCCTGGCTCCTGCTGCCCGACATCCCAGCTTGGCTGTGTCCAAATTTAGACCCATCGTGCTTCCGTGGTCCTGTGCTCCTGCAGAAACCTGAACCAAGTGAAAATGGGGCAGTTGATGACAGCAAAGTCACCGTGGCCCCAATGCACAGCAAGTGCAGGCCATGGAAATCGGGTCAGCTTCTTCTGGTGTAAATCAGCACTCCTTTGCTGAAGCCAGTGGAGTTAAAAGAGTGCAAGAAAGACCAAAATTAGGTCAATCAGATGCACAGCTCCTTTTATGCAGCAACGTAACCCTCTTCTTTCTTCCTACTATTCTGCACAGTCAAGTAGGTCAGAAGTATCTCCTGTCAGGCAGCTGGGTCCACTGAGGTAGCTCTGAAATATTCTCCAAATCAGTGGGACATCAGGAAGACATCCCTGTCCCCTCCTGCCACTGTGGTCTCTGAGCACAGGTCTGAGGGGGAACAGGCTCTNCAAAAGTCTTAGTCTGGGTTTAATCAGGCAAGAGGTAACCCACATTCCTAAACACCCCATTCACAGCACTTGCCTTTTGGGCAGGATTTTGCCATGGGCTGTGCTTGCAAGGGACATCACAAACACGATGAGGGGCTGTTCTGGTGGCCCCCAGCAACCCCTGAGCCATCTGCACTGGAGCCTGGTCCCCGTGTGAGCAGTAGGATGTGCTACTGCAGGGTCCCACAGCTTCCAGTGCCACTGGTATTAGGGCAATTTTTCTTTCCCAAATGAGTGCTAGAATAATTGGCAGAGATCTCTCCTTGGAAAGCAAGGTAACAGCTCCTCTATTTCTCTGCAGAGCCTCTTACACACAACCTTCTGTACATATTTTACACGCCTTGAACCAGTGAGACCAGAACAACTGCTTAACATCCACTGGAAAAGAAGCATAATTGAAACAAACTGGAAATAAGATTATTAGTGAAGCAATCCAGCTTCCTATTTTCATTCACAAGGAGCAGTGCCAAAAGGTAATTCTGAAGCTGGAGAAACTCTGTGGAGAGCCGTGGTGGAGTCAGCAGAGCAGCACAGGGAGGGCAAATATGGGTGAGAAATAGTCTTGAATCGCTGAACATGTTGTTTGAGCTATAATGATTTTGTGATTCTGACAGAGAACTTTCTGCCTGAATCATAAAATAAATAAGGGTCCTGGAGCACCATGGCTTCATACCAGCAGCCAAGGAGATGAAATCATGAGACTTTCAAAACCAGAGCTGCTCCCAGGTTTGGCAACTCCCCTCTGTGGTGAGGAATGAAAGCTGTGTGCCAAGTCAGTCACAAATTATAAACAGTCCCAGAAACGGCAATTTCTTCTGCACCTAGCCTTTTTCAACATTCTCTTCTCTTAAATTGTTCCATATCTTGTTCCTGCCTTACCTGGTGTCTGTGTGGAGTCTCTAGAGGTTTGCAGACCATCTGCAAGAGGTGACTAACACACGTTAGCACCAGTTCTCCCCCGGGTGCCTATGGAGCCAGGATGTGACAGGCTGGATAGTGAGGGGTCTTAATTGCTTATCACATTGAGACATTACTGTAGCCACAACACCCACATGAGACAGTGATAATAGCAACCAGACTTTGGTCCAACAGCAATAAAAATGAATAATCCTAATTTCTGCAATTATTTACCACTCACAAGCAAATTAGTCATCTCTTTGCCATACCTGAGACAGTAGATGCCACAAAATACCTTCAGTGCCATCTAGCTACTAAGTTACTTGGAGAGAGAAATTTGCAGCTCGCACTAATTGCCATGAGGCCCATCAGTGGCAATGTCCTGTTGCAGCAGCTGATGCTCTGCCCTCAGGGGTCTAATCAGGATGGTAATGAAAGCCACAGAGATAATTTGCAACCATAGAAAACTCTGCTTTAAATGAATGCTTATCTAAAGTATGGCAAAGTGAATTCCTCAGAATGATGGCTAAATGAATAAATATCTACATGCACCCCAAATCCACAGGATATTTTCTTCCACTTGTAAAGGCACTTCAGTATCTCCAGTCCCTCTGAACATTGCCAAGGAAGAGCAACAGCACTTTTGTGGTTTAGCTTTAATTTCATGGAGATGTAAAGAAGCTATCAAAAATATCTCCCTCGCTTTCTACTTGCCTTGGGTTTCATGTCCATCTCCGTTTCAGTACCTCCATCATGGAGGTTCTGAAGTATTTTGATCCCTGATTATCTTTGAACTGCTGCATTTTTACAGAAAGTACAATAACCTTCAAAATTCCATGGACCCATTTTACTGGTGGTGGCTCCACTGGCTGTCTGTGATGAGCACACCCACAATTATGCCCACACCACAGCCAAATGTGCATTGTGCCAGGCTGGTGGCCGGCTGGGAAGTGGGTGAATACTGAGGGATACAGCAGACATGTAGCTTTCCCTGGATAACTGAAACTGAACAGAGCTGGTTTTGCACTTTTTCCTCCTCTGGCCCAGACTGTGGACTGTTGCCAGGCGTTTTGGTGTGCTCTGGACCATGTTTCTTAGCAAAAAAACTAAGAAAAGCAAAACAGAATTAATTTTAAAAAGCGGTTGTTTTTATGACATACTGTATTTTGGTGAGGTTATTCCATTTATGGTGTAATTTGTCCAGACAAAATCTGTCTAGAAATGACCTTATGGTCTGGGTATGATGCTGATACAGGATGCATGTGTGCTTGTGCTGCCACAATGTCGAACAGCAACGCTTGGACAAGGATCAGCTCCACGGACGGAGCAGGCTAGTGTCCCTGACCGCTCTGCAGGTCTGATCCCACTCTGAGTGCACACTCTTGGGAAGGTGAAATCAGTCCCACCAAGGGAAGATTCCCTGACTGTGGCAGCAGCACACACCTGGCAATGATGCCACACGCACTGATGGCAGCAGGACGTGTGTCAGAAGAGATCAGTGCCTGTAGGAGCACGGTGAGGATTCCCACCTCCTCTTTGGAGGCTCTCACTACCTTAATGCTGGAGAGTTTATCCAGGCCAGACCAGATTATCATGAAATCACAGAATCATTAGGGTTGGAAAAGACCATCAAGTCCAACCTTTATTAACCCAGCAACACCATGTTCACCCCTAAATCATACTTCCAGGTGCCACATTCACATGTTTTTTTGCAAATCTCCAGGAGCAAACAGCATTAGCCATTTCAAGGAGCCCAAGCCAGCTTCTGCTGGCTGACAATCTGTCTGTAATGTCAGTGCAACAGTTTTTGGAGCATATTAGTAATTGAAATTAGTGCTGAGGATGATGCTCATTTCATATGGATGGACCTCAGCAGTGTGAAGTGGATCTTAAAAAGAGCATCTATGTGGCACCCACAAGGAGAATTTTAATTGTTCCTTAAAGCTTTCACTGCAAAAGGTAGATCCGAGCATGGCAAAAGCTGTCAGTTCAAGCAGAGAAGGCCTGCAGCCCTCAGGTGTCCCTCTGAGCTGGAATTACCATATAGACACTTAAATAAAAATGAGCCCAGCACAGGAACCTGACACCACATCTCAATCCAAGTCCTGCTGATTTACACCAGCCAAAAAGAGACCTGACCTGCAGGGCCAAACCTGGCCCATGGCTATATCCCGGCAGCTGCGGTGATTTAGAAGCTCTGTCAGTGTCAGTCACCAGTGGGTCTCGTTGAAAGCCAGATTTATCTTGTAATCTGCACTAGAGGCGTAAACTGCTACTGCTGCTCCCACGCAAAATAAATCAGCCCAACGCAGCCCAGAGCTGGTGGCTGTGAGCACCAGCCCTCGCTCTGATTTATACATCCTTATGCCAAAGTCAGCGGTGGCCAAACGTGGGCAGGAACCTTCCTGTCTCACCCCCAGGGCTGACACCTTGGCAGAGTGTGGCACTGAGGGCAGTGTGAGGACCTGCCTGTCCTGGAGACAGCAACAAGCCTTTGGATCAGCCTGATCCAGGCTTCCAGTCCCCGGCTGGAGATTCCCCAAGCCGTGGCAGCAGGAGCAAGCACTGCTGTGAGGAGGGTGACGGAGCAATGCCGCTGTCCTGCCTGGGGAGGGGACCCTGGTCTGCTGGGGGAATGCCTGAGCACACGGGGTTAACTCAGCCTGCAGGCTCACTGTTATTTTAGGCGTCTTTCTGTGATTCTGAAACACAGGCTGACGAAACTCAGGAAGAAAGATAGTACTGTAATACCCACCCAAATGTAGTCCTAGGGAGCGTAAGCCTCCAACTCTTCACATCCCGACTGTGAGCTTATGATTTTAGCAGCTCTCCCCTTTGGGATTTTTTCTTATCACATAAGATAAAGAACATTGTTTACTCTTTCAGTCCTGCACAGCACATGCCTCCACTGCCCCGTCACTGCCCTGGCACACTCCCTTTGGAGACAAAGCAAAAGCCCCAAGACATGGGCGAAGTTTGAAGCCCACCCAGCAAAGGGAGCACAGGATTTGGGGGTGCATCAGCAAACTGGTGATTGCCACACATCCAAACAGGGCCACAGCTGTGCACTGTGGCAAGTGGTGACCCAGGAGCCAGAGGAAAGACGATGCTGTTCTCCATGCTACACGAGGTGGGTTGGTGGCAGCCCATGAGAGCCCACCCTGATGAAACAACTACCCAAGTGTTGTGCTGGAGTCTGCGCATTCCTTGGTGTCAGATGAAGCCACAGGGGTTTGGCAGAGCAGCCATAGCTACACCCGGTCCCTCCACAGATACTGTTGGCAATTTCAGGCAGTGAAATAACACCCTGGCAGTGCCAAAAGCCACAGCGATTAGCAACAGTGTAAGTAACCAAGTAAAAGCACTTTTCCACAGCTGAATGACCAGATTGTCAAGCGTGCAAAGAGTGGTACCTAAAATTGATTGCAGCTCACATGGATAATTTCTACCAGAATTATGTTGTTGTATTAAAACAATGATGCATAATGTATGGCCGTGCATCTCTGCAACAAACATCTTACATTTAATTTAAAAATCTATGAGTCATTAGAAAAGTTATCTCATTATGTTGCACAGACCTGTGTTGAGTCAGCAACAGAAGAGACTTTAAACAAAAAGTTCAGGGAATCACATGGATGTGAAATACCTGAGCTGGGAATGGGAGTGTGACTGAAGCACTGTGTGACAGCATACCCTGAGTGGAATAGCTCATGCTAGGGGCCTTTGTGCTGTGCAGAAAGTGGATGACCTTTGCTCTGCACTGGAGGCTCGTTGTGCAACAGGCTTGTAGCAGCAGACGAAAAATCAGTGTCTGATCCTGAAGCCCTTGCACAGGTGTAACTTCCATGGGGAGTCAAATGCCTGCACTGGCACTTGGAACACAGGTGAAATTGCCAGCCAGGCAGAGGCTTGTACCCAGTGTGCACCCAGGGTGGTTTCCATTGGCACTTGCTGTGAGCTGTGGTTCTGCAGTCACTGCATTTTACAGCAGAGAGACTCACTCATTCCGATTAAACTCACTCCCCTCCCTGTGTTGGGTAATCTCTCTCTGCCACTGCACAGAAACCCTTTGCATCTCCCAGAAGCCTTTTTCCCCTCTGTAGTCATCCATGGCTCCAATGTGGGCACCAACACCACAAGGGAACAGCCAAATGGGTCTCGTTGTTTGGGTTTTTCCTCCAAGCCCTCTGTACTGACAGCAGTTCCTGCACTCTGCTCACCGCCTCTCAGCAGGGTGGATCAACTGGACACGACAGTGAGCTCAGCCAAAAAGTGGAGCGTGGTGCTTGATTCATTGTGAAAACCACCATCAGCTGGGGACCAGGTCTGGACAGGCAGTGTGATTTTCTTGTCATGTGAAAATGGGCTGATCAAAGTGCTGCTGGCAGGTAGCATGGTCAGGCAGTGCTGCAGAGAGCTCGGCAGGCCCGCAGGAAACCACAGGGCCCTGAAATGAGTGTGCGTTCGCCAGAGTCAGCAAAAGCAGCCTGCAGACCCGAACTTCATTATTTCTTATTTCATACACTCTTTAAACTGATCTCTTCTTTACCTTCCCCCAAGTTTTATATCCTTGAATTTTACTGGGCAATCTTTCCTCTCCATGGACAAGGAAGGTTTTAGAAGCTTTAGGATGATAAAAGCATTGGGAAAAAGGAAAGCGATGGAGTTTTCAGGCACTGTGCAGAATTGTGCAAGGGCAATTTGGGGACAGAAGTGCTATTTCTAGCACTGATGGCGCTCTGCCTTGGGAACTCTTCCTCCATCCCTTCTGTTTCCACCTGCATGAGGGGCTCATGCTGCCACCCTTTCTGCAGAGTCATTTACTGCCCATCCAAGCACCTCACACAGCACAGAGGAAGTGTTTTCATTACGAGCAGGAGGAACCAGAGATCTCTGTTGCTATCTAAACATTAGCAGCTTTAATATTTGTTGTTCTCAGGTTCCTGTCCAGCAGCCTGTGCAGCTTTCCACATAAAGACAAAAACGTCGATCAATACTGAGCACAGCCACACCATGCTGTTCATTCCTCCCCGAGAGGGGGTTTTTCCAAAGCTGAATCACAGCAAAAACCTGTAGAAATGATCGTGATTCCAGCCTTTAGTGGATATCACTGGGAAACAGAGTGGCCGTATGGATTTTCCACCTACCATCAGTTACTAGCAACACAACACACTTCACTCCTGAGATGCACACTTAGGGTTGGGTTAAAAATAGATAAAGAAAGGAGAGCAGAGCACAGAGGTGTTTGTGTGTGATCAGCACAGGACCCAACTTGGCAAGAAAGGCACTGGGCAGGGTCGATCCAGTGATGCCCCTCGGCACAGGGCTGTGGCTTTGCCCACTCCTCCTGGGAGATGCTGCTTAGTAAAGCAAGGGAGGAAATGCAACAGGGAGTAACAGCAGAGCAAAGCATGGATCAGATAAGGACTAATAGCACGCAGCTCTGACGCACAAGGCGTGTAGGGAGCTCCTGCACATGGTGCCAAAACCTCTCGTTAAACAAAACATGGGGAAAACTTCATGTTAAACCAGAATATGGGGATAACACTTTGTTCCTCCGTGTTTGAGACGAATGGAGGATGCCCCACCATGCCTGTCTTGGCAAGGAAATGGCCTCACCTCCCCAACAGCTTGGGTGAAGGTCTACTCAACTCAGAGGGGCATTGGCAGCCTGGCCCTAGGTGTGTTGCTGTTGTTAATCATGATCACAACTGACACGGAATGTGAGTCAGTGGGAACTGAAAAGTCCAGAAACAAGGCTTCCTTTCCCACCTTGGAGACCACCCCAGTGGTCCCAGTGAGGGCTTGGGACACCCGAGGCCAGAGCCAGCCAGCACGTGGATTTGGCACCACCATAAAGCCCTCAGTACCAGCAGCTCTCTCTAATTTGGGCGATTTGTGTGAGCAATGGGTGCCCTCATACAGCCCGTGGGGACAGGGCTGTGCAATAGAACACGAGAGAAGAAAACAGAGGCGTCAGTGTGTGTGCACATCTCTGTGCGTGTGTGTGGCAGTTCAGGCACCACGTCACATCCCTGCTTTATTTATTCCATGAAGTATAAAACCACATGGAAGATGTTTGAGGTTATCTGAATCTTGAACTCCTAAACAAATGATCAACTTCTGACTCATTTCTAAGAAACTCAGGCTTCTGTGACCAAGCTTCCTTTACAGTCATCAGTGAATTTTAAATTACAAACCAAGAGGACGTAATTTTCAATGAAAGATGCCTCCTGTGCATTTCGTGGGCTTGATTTAGTAGCTGGAAGATGATACTGAAATATTTCAGTCTATAACAATTAATGAGCATAGTCTGGGGTTTATAGCTGCATCACAGTTCCCACCATGGGTCTCCTTTGGCTTTTTTAACTGCTAACAAACACAGAGATTGTGTATCTCCACACCCAGTAACTGCCTCCACATTCATGCTAACTTTAACAAGACTCACTGTTTTTCAAGGCCCACGAAAGGCCTTGACCTATAAAATTCAATTTCAAATGGTAAAAATCCCCTGGCCGCTGTAGACGCTGGTGACAAACTAATGTGTTATGTTCCATAACCGTCTGTTTTGAGTACTGGCTTGACCTGTAAGTGTTCTAGATACAACTTGACTAAAATGGGTTTTATTATTTTCCATTAGTGCCTGCCGCAAGAAAATCAACGGGCAGTCCACAGGGGAAATAAAAGTATTTTCTCCTCCAGATAGCATCTGCTGCAAATGTAAACAGACCCTTTCCCAGCCCTCTCCTCCTTTCAGTTTCTTTCCAGCCCTGTGATGTGATCATATTTCCCAAGATTTGTGCTTTTGTTGCAAGTCCTGAGTCAGGGTGAGGGCAAGAGATGTTCCCCCACCCTGCAGGACCTGCTGCTGTGGTTGGGTGATGCTCCATCAAACCTCTGGCCCAGCAGCTGGTCAAGGAGATGCACTCTCATCATGCTGAACTGGCAGCACATGAGGAGGAGTGTGGCTGAGTGGTGTTTCCCATATTTGAAGTTGGACCCATTGACATCAGAAACTTTATTTTTCATAGAATCGTGGAATGGTTTGGGTTGGAAGAGACCAAATGCCCCTACCATGGCCAGGAATGCCACCAGGTTGCTCCAAGCTCTGTTCAACCTGGCCTCAAAAACTTCCAGGAATGGGGCATTCACAGCTTCTCTGGACAACACACAACACGTGCCCGGCTGTGCTGCTGTGCAGACCCCAGCACTCAAAGCAAGCCCATGATGATTTGGGGCAGAAATGTGCCATGTGAGGAAGTGGCCTCATGCAGGCACACTGTGGGACAGGGCTGATGGCACATGTGTCCCCTGCAGTCGGGCACTGTGGGACAGGGCTGATGGCACATGTGTCCCCTGCACTCAGGCACCGTGGGACAGGGCTGATGGCACAGCTGTCCTGGGGTCAGCTGCAGTCGGGCACCATGGCCACACAGGAACACCTGGCAGCTCCAGCCTGAGCCTGCCCAGTGCTGCCTCCACACCCCAGAAGCAGCATGTGCTCCTCGGGCTCTGCTCCCTCCTGGCTTTTTCTGCCCCTCACCGGAGAGTGCTTCCCAGCAGTGCCCACCAAGACCGTTTGCCCTCCTTTCATTTCCCAAAACTTCTTTTTTTTAAGGCAAATTATGCAGTTAAAAAAATCGCCTAGCATTAAAACCTGCCTCACGTCGTCATGTCTCAGTAAAACAATGACATTTTCCCCTCTTTGATGCTCAGATCTAGCTCTGCAGGAAATTTTACTACCATGACTCTTTCATCTCTCTCCTGGTTTGAAGATAAATGATCCTTGGACTCTTCTGGACCCGCATAAATCACAAAAGCAATCTACTAAAAGAGCTGCCTGTGGCACCGACTTCAGCTGGAATTGAAAAGGACAGTCAAAAATATCCATAGTGCTTACACAAGGAGTAACAGAGCTGGGGTAATCCAATGCCTTCTCCTTCTGGCAAGCAGGGACCATGGCATGGAGAAGAGGACAATGGTGGGAACATGGCACTGGGGGAATGACAGCCCTGGGATATCATCCTTGGAGACACTGATGATCACTGGAGAAAAACAAAACAGCAGCTTCCGAGGATGTGGGATCTGTTTCCAAAGACAAGTCCTGATCCATTCTCCCAGGTCACTGAATTTGGTCCTGGGGGTCAGATGCTTGTGACACCATCCCTTTCCTAACCACATCTAGCTTTACCTGCAACTTAAAGGGGGTTTGCCCCCAGTCAATCTCTGAACAAGGGGCTATGGTGAGAGAGGTGGCACCTTTGGGGGCTCAAGTTTGGGGTTAGGAGAGGCAGCTTGCCTTATATTGCAAACAAATTTCAGCCTTTGTTGAGGTTTCATATGCAGGATGGAGAAACTTGAATGGTTGCTGCTCAGCATCATCTTTTCTCCTTACAGAAACTCCCCTGAGGGTCCAAAGTGATGGGGAAGACAACCAAAGCACCAGAAACTTGGCTTGGGAGTGCGGTGACAGCCTCCAGGCAAGACTTCTGCTTGGAAACTCCATGAGAAACCACAGGGAAAAAAGGACAGCACATGGCATGGGAGAAAGTGTGGGTTTTATCTCACATTGCCTCGCTTGAGGCTGATTTGGCCAAACTGGAGCAGGGAAAATGTGGGGTTAATATCCTGTACACTGAGCTTGCTTCAGAGATGGCTACGAGATGGGCAACAGTGGCCAGCTCTCAACATGGCTTCATGGGGTAAAGCAAATCCTTTGTTGCACGAAGGTTTAGGTGCCACTGAGAGCGTGATCCTTGTCCCCAGGCACAGCTTCACCCTGGAGCACCCCAGCAGGCTGCAGCTGCAGAGAACACTGCTCCAGCAAGCAACTGCTCCTGGGTGACTTGTGCTTTCCTGTGGGTGGGGTGTGGGCTGCAGAGCTATTTTTGTGTCTCCCCTCGCTTTCACCCCAGTGCAACTGGATACCACAAGCCCCATCAGCCCTGAGCAGAGCGTGCACAGCACTGCTCAAGCAAAGCATGCCGTGCTTGCAGGCAAGGAGATGAGGTTTCTCACTTCTTTTTTCCTTAAGCAAATTTTTAAAGCCCTAATTGCCAAGTAGTTGTGTTGCCCATTGCTCCTTGAATTTGGGAACATCTGCTGAGATCATTCATGCAGGGTTGCTCCCCATTAACAAAGGTGTTATCTTGAAACTGGATCTAATGCAGACCCCCCTGGCACTCTGCTCGTTCCAGTCTGATACAGCACTTTTTGATCCCATTTCCAGCCATAACATTCCAATCCAAAGAAAAATCATTTCAGTACATACATGTACTTTACTACTGTAAAGCACCACCGAACAGTGACCCCCTTATCAGTCAGGGTGGGATATGGAGACACTTGGCATAAAGCATTACGGATGATGCCCTCTATTCTTTCTCCATCTCAGTTGGTATTGCATGGCCATCTCCCACTTTTCCACCTGCTTTATTCAACTCTGACCACCTTCCTATAAAAGGTAGAGAAACAGGGGCCAGGATGTGTCATGAAAGATGTTTTTTGGAATAATTATCCTTTTTTCCATAATGGAGCTGCAAAGAGAAGCAGCATCTCTCTTTGAGCTCTAAGCCCTTCTCATGAGATAACGAAATCAATAACTCAAAGCTCTTCATGCAGGTTTAGGGATTCCCATGCTTGGATATCTCTACTGAAGGCTTGTGAAAATCAGGGCTGATTTTCACAGCTGCTTGATTTTTCCCTTTTCTGACTTGGAAAAACTTGGCAGTGTTTGCATGGCATTTTACACATGTGGAATTACTGATCTAATTTTGGTTTCTTCCATCCTTTTATTTGGGTACAGACAAATAACATCCTTTTGCACAGTATATTTGTGGCAAATGACAAAGGGATGCCAGCTCAGAACAAAACCTCATGAGCAGGAGGACAACAGATGGAGGAAATGGCCTGAAAAGCAATGGATGGCAAGACAGAATCAGGAGGAGGGGAGGGGATGAACAACTCCACTTCAGCAGGGTATTGCATGTGTGGAAAGCAGAATGCTGGCTCTTCAAGACTGATTTTCACAGTTTTTATATCCCTGTTGACACTGCGGTCACTGGGACCATTGGACTCCACTCCCCTGAAACAAAGCTCATTGAGGTTGGAGAAGACTTCTAAGATCACCGAGTCCAACCATTAACCCAGCACCAGCGGTGCCACAAGGGAGGCTGGCAGTGCAGGGGTGTTAACCTAGAGATGATGTCAGAGTCGTGCACTTGGATGTCTTTTCACAAACCAAGTGTGTTGATTTGGCAGAAATTTCCTTGCTCTTCGGGTGATTTTCAATGAGAAAAATACTGCTGGGCTTCCAGGCTTGCTTGAAGCCCCCTGAGTTGCTCAGGGGAATGGATCCTGGTGGAGTCCAGCAGCCAGACCTAGCTAGTGGCCAACACCAGCTTTCCTGCTCCCATGCTGGGGAAAGGTTTTCAGAGCTGGAGGACTACAGACCCAGACTTCATCCCACGTTCAGTTGTGTGTTTGTGATTTTCCAAGCACATTTCTGTGGGCTCTAGGATGCAGTTTCATTAACTTGTCCTTTTCCCCTAACTCCAGAGGATGGTTTCAAAACATGCTGAAATTTGTTTTTCACTCGTTAGGGCTTCCAGAACTTTGTGCTCATCTATCTTACATTATTTTTCTTTCTATTTGTGGTTTTGAGGTCATGGCTTCAGAAATGTTAACTCTTCGAGTAAAGTTCTGAGCCAAAACCAAACTCTTCTTGGAGGAAATTCTGACCTTTCCACTGGTGCCTCACAGCTGAAAAACATGGAAATGGATACATGGTAACTGATCTCTCCTCTGATCAAAAGGTACCTCAGTGAAGTTATGTCCTCATGGAAAATGCTAAATGATAGTGTTGGGTGGACAGTGCAAACAGACACAAACTTTCCCACAAATATTTGCTTGTCTTAAATCTGCTTGGCTCTGCTCATGGCTCACCAAAGTTTATTTTCCACAAATATTCTAACAAGAGCTTGTTGGCAAGAATATACATAGAAACTGCTCAAGGTAACATCTGAGGAAACTATTTTTGAAGGTCTGTTTTAAGGCCAGCAACCCTAAAACCCTGCTATTTTCATGTTTTTGGAATTACCATCCCCATGGAGAGGGCAGCATTCCCCTTGGAGGAGGCCAGGCGTGGGGATGTGGCTCTGAGTCATGAGTCAGATCCTCGTTCTGCTCTGGGGAAGATGCTGATTAACCAGTGACAGCTGGAGCACTGAGACTGCATTTCCATGGTCAAAGGAAGAAAGCTCTAGAAATGCTCTTCCCTGCTCCCTGCCCCGTGTTATGTGAAGGCAGGAGAACCAGGGATCTCCTCTCCTCCCTCTTCCCCAAATACAGATGACAGCTCACAGTGAAGTCCCAGGTGATATTTCAGGCACAGGGAGCAGTGAGGGTCCTGAACATGCAGGTTTGAGTCACTGGTCTGGCTGCATACCACTGCCAAAACCAGGGATAGCAAAATTCCCTTCCCTTCCCTGAGCACTTAGGCGACCAAGATCCTGCTGGAGCAGGCTGCAACACAAATCCTCCAGGCAGTTTATATATAGCCTGAGAGAATCAAAGAGCATTATTTTAAGTTCATGACCTAGTCTTCGTATTCCTTGTAGCAACCACAAGGCAGCTGGGATCAGACTTGCACTGTGAATGCAGGACTGGGGCACCTTCTCTCTCTGGAGCTTGAGTAATGAAGCAGATCCTCGGGGAAGCCCCACAGCAAACTGGTACTGCAGAACTGGGCTGCTGGGGCTGCACCTTCCAGCTCACTGCAGAGCTTGACATCTTCAACTCTGGCTTCATTTTGATTCAGAAGAAAACTGCTGGAACTCTCCCCAAAACTAAAAGGCAGGCCCTTCTGGATAGATCACAGCATTTAATTTTTATTGAGACTGCTTTATTTTCTATTATTATAATATAAAATAAACAATAAAACTGGAAAGCCATTCCAGAGTGAAAAATAACATAGAATCATATAAAATCCTGAGTTGGAAGGGACCCTCAAGGAGCAGAGAGTACAACCCCTGGCCCTATACAGGACACCCCAGGAATTGCACCATGTGCCTGAGAGTACTGTCCAGTATTGAGCAGTAGTATTTAGCTCTTCTTCGGGCACCTTACCCAGTTTCTCAAAGCACATTATGAAACTATATGGTTACCTCTATTCTAGACTGATCTGTCTAAACCTGAGCTGGAAAGTTTTTCATTTCACTTCTAAACCATCATTGCCAATAGACTTCTGTAAGTTACACATGTGCAATCAGGAAACAAAACCATTTTCACAGTGCACATCAAAATTAGGCAGCACAAACTGGTTACAGACTCCCCAGACAAGACAGAGCTGCAAACAGGAGCCAAGAGATTCTTCTCTGCCACCACCTTCCCAGAGAGCTGTTTGTGAATCTCCTCATTGCATGTCTTTTTTCCTGCTCTTTTAGGCTGCTGGGTGTGTTCAGACTGGAATCTGCTGGAAAAAGCACAGTGGCCTCCTGCTGCCATTGCCACTGATGCTACAGGGGGGAAGGGTCATGCAAATCATTTTGGAACAGGAGATGTGACATGGTGGAAGAAAAAAATCACAAGCATTTCTGCACAAATGTTGCTTGAAAGCATTTTAACAATTCTTTTGGTTTTTATTATCTCAAAGAAATTAAAGGGAACAAAACTTAATCATCTGGCTTACAGAAAAGAGTGACTCTTGCAAAACACAATCACAAGCAGTTGTGATATTAACAGCCACCCCTTCAGAATTCTGGTTACGTAGGCAGTGAATGAGAAAGGCAGAAGGGTATGTTTGGAAAGGAAACCAATTTTTCACAGGTTCCTCCCTCCACAGTGGGAGACCACAGACTGAGAAGAGCTGACTACCCTTCCGGTAGCAATAATGCAACTGTGCTATTCATAGCGAGACAGAAAAACACCAGCTGATTTTCTTTGCATCATAATCTGGTAACCTCGGAATTAACCTTGCTGGACACAGATCTATTAACTTTCACCATGCTTCTCCCATTAAACTAGTGAAGTCTGGGACAGAAATAGCTGCCCACAGCTGTTATGAATTGATACGTTCCCTGATGATGTTTGGCGCTGCCTACAGAAAAGAATTTTTTATTCTTTGCCATGAAGTCAACCTTTTTTTCCCCCTATTTTTAATATTCTTTCATTGCAAACTGATGGTATTAGACTGCTGTGCTATGCTTTGCTTGGAATGGAAAGCAGACATGCTGCTTGAGCCTGCTCCACAATGGTAACTCCACACCTGATGTTTTTGGTTTAGGAAAGGAAGGGTGGAGGGCGCTGGCAGGGCTGAGAAGCTGCAAGTGCATCAAGTTACACTGGAGAATGCCCTGCACTTCCAGTGCTAACAGGGAGCTACAGACCCTGGGATGTCCCAGCCCAGCTGGCAATGACAGAAAGAAAGGGATCGATCCCCTTGAGGCCACCATCCTGAGAACACCAGCTCACACACAGTGGCAGCCATGGGTTCAGTGTGTGCTCAGAACGGAAATCCCAAAATCTGCAAACAGCACAAAAATGGCAAAATCCCCATATCTGCAAAGCCACTTCTGCAAACTGGTTTATGTATGTAGAAACACATTAAGTGAGGTCTCTTTGATCTTTCCCACACCTGCTTAGGATTCCTTGGGCCCAGCCATCCTGGCTGAAGGACATTTAAGCACTGGTTGAGTGTCACATCCACAAAGTAAAGCTTTCATGAATCTTTCTGAGCCCTGGTTGAAAAATTGACTTAATTACCAGAAGTCAGATTGTGTCCTTGGGACATATAGCACACTTACAGAAAACAAAGCACGGGAAGATGTTTAAAGTGAGAACAGCGACAGCAAAAACCACATGAACTCCTGACTCACTGGCAAGAACATTTGTAGGGTACAGACAAAGCAGCTCAGGTGCCAGGATCATCTGCTCAGCACTTGACAATGAGACACCCAGACACGAGGGACCTGCCTGCAACCGTCTGGATTGCAAAACACCCAAACCTGCCCATTCAAAGCAGCAGCATTTTGTGAAGCTGCATCACTGCAAGGCACCCTGGGGTGCAAAACTCACCCATCCACCCCAGATCCAGGTACCCCACTCTGTGTCCTGTGCTGTCCACAGGCTGTCCCTGGGGGCGGGAGCCACCGGGCACGCAGCTGCTCTGTCAACTGGCACAAAACCAGATGCACTCCCCCACCCGCACGTGGGATGGTGTGGCATAAAACTCATCAGGGGCTTGGTTTTCTTCTCCATAGTCTCCAGTGATGCCTTGATTTAGAACAAATGAAAGCATTGAGTGTTTCCAAAAGCTCCAAATAACTCATGATTTCTGATCTTGTGCCCCTTGCTCCATGCATTGCTCCTTTGTTTGCCTTCCCTTGTCCTGCATTGAGAGCAGAGATTACAAGTTGCACCATCAGCAGCCCAGCAAGGTCTAAGCCACAAGGAAGGATTTGAGTCATCTCCCCGGGAGAGTATTTTAGCCATACATCATTGTTTGTTTTCAGGCAAACCCATACAATTATGCAACATAAATTCTTTTAAAGCATTTGGGACTTCAGTTCAATTTAAAATCCTGTAGGTTTTACGGCCAGAGTGAGTGATACAAATGTGTGCATAAAAATGAAGACTTGGGAAGCAGCATGTGGGGAGGATTAAAGGGCATACGGAACCTCATGCACACCCTGGGCAAGCTCCGGCCCGGCTGTACTAGAGCATGGGGGACCTGAAGGAAGAGCCCATGTCAAAAGCTGGGTTATGATGTTTATGTCTCCAGAGCATGGTTTTGCTCTCTCAGTGCAGTGAGTGTTTTCTAGGAGCACAAGGCCTGATTGGGATCTTCTGTGAGTGCACTTCCACAGGCTTCAGTAGAGCCAGGTGACTTTGCCTAGATTAACTCCTGATTTATGCTGTTCTAAATGGGAATGAAAACATGATCTATTTAAAAACAAGTTACACCAGGAGTAGAGGGAGACATTAAAATGTCCCCAGTCTGAGTATTTTCTCACTCCAGGGAAGTGTAAAACCAGAGGTATAAGGCTGCCTGTTCACCCTTGGGCAGCAGGATGACCAGTGCCAAAGCCCTGGCACGTTAAGGCTGTTTGCTCATTCTGTCACAGGGGCTACAACCATTGCTGAGGTGCTTTTACCACCACCCTCTGTCTCCTCCCCTTCCCAATGCAGAGACCATAGGTGGGTCTGGCTACTTTGGCCTCATAGGGTGACAAAGGCCCCTGTCACAGCTTCCTTTTCTTTTTCTTTAATTAACAGATGGAACACAAATCACCCCCTTCCAGCACAAACTCTGTGTCAACCTTTCTGCTGTGAGCAAGACGCAGAGCCCAGTTGTGTAACCTCAAAAGCTGCTCTGCATCCACATCCAAAGAGCTCAGCACCTGCACTGAGCACCATCAGGACCGGCCCAGTGTCAAGTGTAACCACTGGCCCCAGGGCTCGTGGGGCAGGAGGCAAATGGGAGGAAACACAGCCTCAAATCATGTTCCCAGCGCCCAGCTCAGCCTTGGCACTTATCAGTGCTGCCTGCTGTGGTGGAAAACATACACTTACTAAAACTTTACCAGGAGCAGGATGAAAGACATCTCTAATTCCGCACTTGCAAAAAACCCAAATTGTTAACAATAATTTTTTTATTATTACTATTATTACTACCATCATCATCACTACTATTTAAAGACCCACTGCTTGCTGTTGTGCTGTTACATGAGCCTCATTGTACAAACAGGGTCTTGGTCCTTGTGAACTGCAGACTCCAGTGAGAGCTGGGAGCTAGGGATGCAACAATGGAAAGCAAAGAAAGAGATCCCAAAGCTTGACTGAATGCTTTCTTCAAAATGTACTCTCATGATTTCAGGAGGCTTAGCAAATAAATCAGAGTTTACAATGCTGGCTACCTATTTATTTCTGCTTCTGTATAAAGGAGCGTAGTCTACAATATTATTTTACTCTCTCTTTTTTTTAGGGGAATATACAGACAGCTTTGCATCTCCACATTCATTTTTCACTTACACAGATGTAAACTGCACTGAAGCTGGGGGAATTATTGACAACCGATACTGAGGCAATCCAAGGCCAGACCTTGACCTATTGATTTCCCTGAGATTGCACAGGACGTATGCAGTTCATTGCAGAATACAGTCTTTGTTTGTTTTGTTTATTACTCAATATATAATCATCTGGAATAAAGGACACCGCCGAACTGCAGAAATGCCTGAGGATTTCTCTTTAATTGAAATCAGGACTGGGAACATCCTCGCAAATCAAGAGCAGTCAGCCTTTGAGAAAATTCACTGCTTTTTCAAAGTTTACTTCCAAATGGGATTTAGCTTTAACTCTTTGTCTCTCACACCAGCTCAGCGATATAACTTCTAGTGATTTCTCTGAAGTGGCTATGTGCTGCTCAGTAGTCTGGAAACTTCCATGCACAACAGATGCTGGGCAGGGCTCTTGTTTATACTAAAGCTGTGAACAGTAGTTGATAAAAATCAAGTACATGTAATTATTAGATTTGGCTATTAGATTAGGTATTATTACATATGGCTGATATCTGTCAAAATCTATATTTTTTTAAAAGCATCATCCAGATGCAAAGGATTTTGGTTCAGTCCATTAAGAACCTACAGGCTCTTCTTGTAGATCTATAACCTAGATCTGAATTTTACTTAAGTTTGACGGTGCTTTAGATAAACTTTTAATTCAGAGCCCTCTAATTGCAATGCAGAGAGCACTTAACTCCATCAGCAGTTTGGCTCCAGCTCCAGCCCTCTCTGAGCGACCTGGCCCTGATAAATGGGTGCCAGCCCCAGCGAGCAGAAGGAATGTCTGAGTTCTGATGTACTAATTAAAGTCCCCTCGTTTCCCACACTGGAGCTCCCTGTGTGTTATGAAACAGCCAAACACGAGTGTTCCTGCTTAGCTCAAGATTTCACAACGGGACTTTCCTGTTTCAGCTGTAATTTTCCAAACTCCCATTTCCAGAGGCTCTCATTTCAGGGCATTTATTGGATTGAGATGTCTCATAATTATAACAAAAGGGTTCATCCCTCCAGCCTGTTGTGAATGGGCAGCACGCTGAACTCTTAGCAGCAGCAGGCTGCAAGAGGATCGGGCTATGAAGATTAATGCAACAAACTTGAATTCTTTCACTCCCTCCCTCCAGTGTGTGTGCATGTGTGCGTATGGCTGGGAAGGAAAAGAAAGGGCTCCTATACTCTGGGATAATAGCAAATGTTACTGAAGAGGAAAAAGGGAAACACTGTTTATCCCTAGCTGGGAGATAATTGATCTATAGTCTGCACACAACTGGTCTCAAAGCAGCCAGCAGCCTCACGGAGTGGACTGTAGCTACCCAGAGCCCAAACGAGCCTGTCAAACAAAGGCTTTATGGGGACACCAGGGAGAACAAAAGTGGCACATTTCATTCCTTCATAATAAATCTTTCATCTTGATTGTGCAGAGATGTTTTTCTCCTGAGTATGCTGTGTTTCAGAGTAGGGCCTGCCCCCGCCACCCCACCCCCCCGAAACACTTGATGTTGACCCAGAGCACCCAGCCTGAGCTGCGTGGCTTTATGGGGTTTATTTTCGCTGTGCACAGCCAAGCCCAGCTGTTCTCTGCATCCTCAGACAGCTCCTGGGCTCCAGCTCTATCACTCTCTATTTTATGTGTGCTAAAGGTAATAAAATAACCATTTCTAAATTTAACTAGCATTACATAATGCAGCTATTTATTATGTAAAGCTGCTGCTTACAGTGCCCAGAATATTGATCACTACAAAAAATGCAATTCAGCTAGAGCTCGTTTAAATTAATGTTACTGTTTTCCTTTCTTTTTGTTTAAAGGATAAATCAAAGATCTAATTTGTCCTCATGAATTCAACCTTGCAAAGCACACAAGGCACCGGGCAGCGCGTGGTTTGCTGTCACTCAGGCTCATGTGCAGCTCTCGGCTCAGAATCTGCCAGAGCATATGCCAAGATGACAATTTGTTCATTATCCAAACCACTGGAAAAGGCAAATAAAGCACACTAACCTGCATACTAACCTGCTTCATTTCAAATCAGGTCGATTTTTTTTTTCTTTTCTCAGCTATAAAGTAGCATTGGCAACCACTTAAGAATTCCAGCATTATGACTGTATATCATCATTATCACCTACAGGAGATTATGAATAAGTATTTTCTTACAATAGCACATGAAGCCAGGGAAAATGAAAGATGTTTTCCTATTCTTCAGGCCTTTTGGGGGTAGAAAGAGGGATGGGAAAAGAGAATTAAATATTAACAGAGCGAACAGATCACTAAGCAAAAAACAATTAAATAGCACAGCATCCATTC
The DNA here is from genome assembly GCA_013397815.1 of Aleadryas rufinucha. NCBI lineage: Eukaryota > Metazoa > Chordata > Aves > Passeriformes > Aleadryas > Aleadryas rufinucha. Next base: position 465,653 of record VZTH01001641.1, read on the forward strand.
AACAGTAACACCAAATCATGATGCAACCACAGAGCGTGGGGTGACATACTAATCATGGATTAAAGGACTGATTTGTGTCTCATGAGTATTCATGGCAAAACCTGATACGTGCAAACTGATCTTGAGGAAATATGTTTTGTGGGAAACATGAGGTTATACCAGTGTCTGAGCAAAATGATGATGCCTTTTCTTGACTGTGCCTTAGGGACAAAGGAAATATTTACCTTTTTATCTCCTACTTTCTTTTTTTCCATGGAGTTGTTTTCCTCTTCGCTACAGAACGAGACACGGGGGTTTTCCCATGTATCTGCCCATCCTTACACTTGCCTGTACAAATACAGGAGATCATAAAATACCACTCCTGCCATTTGATGTCACCCAGAAAACCAAAGGTTAGGAGGAACCATGGAGCATGCCATTGTGGGCAGTATTTCTCTAATGGCATCCAGGAGCCAGCATTTCCAAAGATGAGTCACTCCTACAAAGAGAAGGAGATGGTGTAAATCCAGCCCCACAGCAGTTGTGCTATCAGCCATGCACATGGCTGATCCACAGGGAAGAGGCCTTGGGACAGCAAACTGGAAAATGTCCTGATTCGGAGGAAGCCCCTTTTCTGCACCATTAGAGTGGCCTGGCTTGGCTTCAGTGCAAAGGTCGCTGTTAGTCACAATCTTACATAACTTCTTTTCTTCCAGTTACCATCAGCTCAGGACACAATAAAATTAAATATACTCAAGGGCCAAATTATGGGCTCCTAGAGAAATTTCCCTTTTGGACCAGAGAAAACCTCAAGAAACCAATGAGTCCCATACCCAACGAGAAAAGCTCATCTCTAGTGGTGCCTGAATACCAGCTATTGCCATGTAGGTACAGAGATGTGTGCTTTGTGCAAAAGACTTGGGAAATGATCCTTTGCAATATTTTCCACTACACAACTACTCCAAAATATGGAGGAAGCCACGCATGACTTCAGTGCACTGAGGAGGCTTTGCCGGGTATCCTAAGGCATCTGACTTATGTAGCTGTAGCCCTGGTATAACAGACTGGTTTCCTTTCCCTATTTTACAGTGTGGAAACTCCCTGATTTCTCCATCTTCATCCTCATCTGCCATCAATCATCAATGTCAGCGCAGGACTGTTTGTTAATACTGAGATCGCTCTTCTCGCTCAGCCTCTGAGCAGTTGTCTTCCTTTCAGCACAGTAAAAAATCCAGCAGCTAAGGCAGTATATTTTTATAATCTTAATGGAGCTCATACTTTAAAGTTTAAAGGAGCTTAAAAAGTGGGAAAGCCCCTGTGGAAAATCCAGTGTTTTCATATGCAAGTCAGGTTTTTGGCTGTGTATTAGCTGCTGTTATTTTCAGTAGCCAGTGTTTCATTTCTGTTCAGAAGCAAATGCAAGAAAGCAAGTGAGCAATTTATAATGAAATAATCAATGCTGGTGGTGAATTCGCTGGTGCCTGTGCACTTAGCCTTGCCTATGATAAGAAATTTCTCTTGGGGGCAGCATTTCTTACAGAGATGGATGGATTTATTTTCTGTCTTCAAAATGTTTACCAGCACATCTAGATCTCCTTCTTCAGCTGTACTGCTGGTTGGGGGCCAAGAGCTCCCCACACTAATGCCAGCAGGGGAGAGTATAGGGATCTTGAGGTGGAACTGCAACCCAAAGGCAGGCCACTGTCCCTTTCCCTTCCCCTGAAATTCCCCACTTAGCAGCTTCAGGTGGGGCACTCCATGAGAAACTTGTAGTTCACCCAACCAACCCGTCACGGGAGCCCCTATTCCCCAGGGTGGGCATCGTGGGAGCACCAAAGCACAGGCTGCCTGCACCAGGCACCAGGGATCACTAATGCCAGGGACTATCTGAAGCCACATGCCCACAGTAAGATGAAGCATACGGAGCTGATTTCAGGCTGCTGAGAGCCCTAAGTCACTCAATGTCTGCCCACGCAGCTCTGCCTCCTGCCCTGAGCCTCTAAGGGGCTTGTTTTATGGGTGTGGGATGGGTCTGCTGGTGACTGTGCAGACCGGGGGTCATGCCAAGGTGATGGAGAAAACACAGCCCAGTCATGCTCTGTGTAGGTCAGACGTAGGAAGCTGCCCCACAAACATGCCAAGAGGTTATAGAGCTATAAATGTTTAATTGGATTTCTCCACATCAGTCCCAGCAGGTGAAGGAAGCCCTGCAAGGGGGATGGGAGAAGAAGATGCAGCATCTGCTCTAATGCCCAGGGCCATAGGCTCTCAAACCCTGCAGGTTTCTCAGGAGCACGTGGCCACACTAGGTGAAAACATTGCCAAGGATGGCTAATTAGGAGCCTGTCTGGGAGCAATCCATGAGGGCTCGGCTCTCCGGTGAGCTAAACCTGAAGAATATGGCTGAAGTTCAACATCTTGGAAGAAAAGTGCTGATAAGCAAAGGACTGAAGAAACCATGCAGTGTATTGTGAGAGATGAGATTAAGAGCATAAGGGTGTTCCTACAGGGAATAGTCCCAGACACCTGAACAAATACACAGCACAAAATAAACTGAGGAGCTTTACACCAAAGGAACTTCACAAAACTCACCAGGTGGAATGTCAGGAGTTCAGTATTTATCAACAAAGCTGAGGGGACAGTTGTACGCACAGCTCACTTAACCATGGGAGCTCCAAAACAGATGCTTCTGAAAGCAGGCAGAGAGAAACCCAGGCCATTTTTGGAAACTGCCCTCTTGTTTTTTCTCTCTTTGAAACTGAGGTGACTGATTTTCACCTTGCTATGCAACCATAAATCAAAAGCAAATTTAGCAAAGGCAAGAAGGTGATGTGGGTGTAGTGTGCTGGAATGCCCGAGAACCATCCTTATTGTTATTATTAAGCTGTAACTGCATGTGGCACTATAAATCAGCCCACCCTGCTGATAAGGGAGTGTTTGCTAATACTACATCTTTGTAACAAGCCTGAGACTGGTGGGGTTTATGGGCAACCCACAACAGTGAATGCCTGAGCTCCCCCTCTGCTGGGAAGAGCCGGGGCTCTTTCCTTCCTGTCACGGCTGTGGCTGAGCCACAAAAACCCCTCTGCTTTCTTCCCTGATATCCAGATCTCTGTGTTTTGCATTGCTTCTCTGAGCAGGTTGTATGTTCTGCGTATTCTGTGTCATTACAGCAGTTTTTGCAGGGGCAACAGAAGACCTTCCTGCAGAAATGAAGCATAACAAGTGCAGTCCACCTATATGTGGCTGGTTACCTTTGCTCAACATCCATGACTGTGGGTGGATGAGAATCTCACTGCAGAGTATTCAGTTCTTTTTGGTGCATACTACATGTGGAAGATGTTTCTGGCCTTAAATTCCTCTTCCCATCCATTGCCCCATAGGGCAATTTCCTCTCTTTTGTCTTCTTGCTGAGAACAATTTCCTGCCCTTTCCTGCTGTGCAAGATGCTCCTGCTCATCTCAACAGCATCACTGATCTAACCTGGGGTATCCCAGTGTCAAATCCAGGAGGCTGAGCTGACTCAGAGAAGCCTCACCGGTGATAATCAAGCATGTAAGTGGGGCTTACAGACATCCCTGTATGGGGAAACCACTGGTGAGTGCCAGGAAGAGAGGGGTCCCTCATCCTCAGCTTCCTGGGGCCACTGTCACCCCGGGACACAAAACCACCAATGACTTCTTACAGGACACTCCTGTGAGGGCTTTAGAAGCAGGGATCAGACCTGACACATGTGAGTGTTAAAGAGAGGTCATCCTGCAGCCTCCATGTGTGTTGAGAGCAGCCTGCCTTGGTGTCATGGCCAACGAAGGGGCCTCTTTTTGCCTGTGGTCTGCCTTCACATCCCTCACTTCAAATGCCGGGGCACTGTTTTCCAGCTGCAACACTCTGCTAGTCTTGGGGGAAGGGAGAACAGGTCCTTATCTTTAGTATCAAAAAAAAGAGCTATAGAAACATCTTGAAGGGTGTCTAGCCCTCCCCCCTTCAGCCTACAGGAGTAAACATCCTCGCTTAGGTGTGCCTTTTACCATATTAATAGCTACTTCCCTTTCCGTAATCACTGGGTTATTGCTCAACAAATTGCAGCAGCGTTAATAGCCAGTGACCCACAAACTCAGTACAGCATCAAAGGTCACCGAGTTATCTCACGCAACGAACTTACTTTTGATGAATTGGTACCATTCCCTGGAACATTCTTACAGTAATTTTAAGAGTCATAACATCTTACCACGTGCTGTTTTAACTTTTTGACATGGAGCTAAAAATAGCAAGCGCTGCACAGCCTGGGAGAACAGCTTCAAGTTCAGATCTGAGCTGAAAATCCCCAGTGTTTCAGGCTGTTTGCACGAGCGTTTTGATTTCAACAGACCATAAAGACAAGGTTAAAACGAGAAGTTTGGATATGAGTCCTGAGCAGGAAGGGGACAGGTACAAAAAACGTTTACCTCACTTCATTTGATTTCTATTTAGATCACAGCATCAAAAGCTGGCAACCAATCTGCAGGCAGAGGCCAGCTCAAAATGATCAGTGATCATAAGCAGATGCTGCTGAGGCTTTGGCTGCTGTGCTGCTTGCTGTCTCGGACGTGTCACCACATGGGTGTCGTCGCCCATCTTGGGTCTTGTCTTGCTCACCCACTACACAGTATGTAATACTGCTCACTACTGCCCGCTGGCCTCACTGGGTGGAGAGGAGGCACAGAGGTTGTTTGGGTTTTGCCAAGTGCTTTGAGACCCCTGGGTGGAAGGTGCCATTACGACTGGTATTGACTGCAGCGATCTGCTGGCTCTCTCCTCACTCAGCATCCCACTGGGAAGGCAGATACTGGAGGAAGTCTTGAGCTCAGAGGGCAGATGTGTGCCAGGAGCCCCCAAAAAGTGAGGGACGGTGTGGGCTCTGTGTCCTGTGACCCTACAGGAGGCCGAGCCAGGGTTTACAGCCCCCTGCCATGGCCTTTCCTGCACTGCCTGGGTATGGGAGAGGATGCCTGTGCTTTTTACGTACCTGATTCTGAGAAAACATGGAAGCTTGGACCATTTCTGCATTATGTTTCTGTAACTCCCCTTCACCACACGCCTGCTGCTCCTTGATTTGGCCTGGCTAATCTCACGCACTGGGCTGTTCCAGCCCCCCGGGATGCGAGGTGGCTGCAGTGGAAGCGGCGAGGAGGCGGCTCTGCCTTGTTTACGTTTGGAGCATGAATGCCTGCTCGCAATCCTGTGGGCTGTTCCGGTTATCAGGCACGGCACTGCTCTGCTGGCAGCTCCCCCATCTTGAGCTTGTAGCGGGCGATGCGACGCCTTAGGTAATGCAGTGTGGGAAGGGTGAACACCCTGCCATTTACTGGTTATTTATACACCCAGATTGGCTTTCTCTGCCTGCATAGCTCCTTTATTTTTAAAGGGGAATGCGAACATTCAAAAGATATTTTTTGAAACTGTTGTCTCTCCCCTCACCTGGATGCAGCCAAGGGAATTTTCTGCTCTAGCTCCCACCAAAACTTTCAAGACATATTGCCACATCAAAGTAGTCATGAGGCAGCACTCCTACCACTGGGATTGAGGTGAGGGGAAGATGGGGATAAAGATGAGGACCGTGGCTGCAGACGTGCCAGGCAGCCCAGAGATGGGAGAGTAGCCTTTTCCCAAGGGTTCAAGGGCTAAGCCTGGAATATCAATCCCTTCACTAAGGCTTAAAGGCACATTTTGAGGCTGTGTGTGCTGTGAAGCGAGGTGGATGGGTGCAGATGGGATTCCTTGGGTTGGGACTGGCAGGTGGATAGGTGCAGATGGGATTCCTTGGGTTTGGATTGGAGCGGCATGCCTGCTGCTCTGTACTTCTTGCCATCCGCTGTTAGATGTGATCTGTGCAGGCACTGTGGATCCCAGTCGCTAAATCCTGGGCAAGCTCGCATGTGATGTTTTGGGGTAATTTAATCCAAGCCTGTGTTGTGTTTGCTGGGCTGTAGACAGGAAGAAAGACTGTCATGATAGAGTCGTCTTCTCCTACCCATCTGTCCACTCTTCCTTTTATAACAGGGATTTCTGTGTCATTTTTCTCATGGACTATTCCCACGCAAACACTGCAGGAGAAACAACAGCAGAGTGAAGTGCAGCACTGCCCTGGTCCTGTGGCTGGATATGGTTTAGGTAACCAGGCTGCTCTTTTCTGCCACAGGAGGCTCCTTGGCAAAGACAATAAAATAAGAAGAAAATATTTTGCACTTGCACTGTCTTTTGTGCCAGGAGCTCTCAGCGCTGTACCCACAACAAAGAACCAGCCTCGCAATGCTCCTTTGGGGCAGATTAGAACAATCACACATGTTTTGGATGGCAATGTGAGAGCCAGTTAAGGTCAGAATCACTCATTCCGGTATGTCCCACTGCACTATAACTGGATCAGCTCACCAGGGCACCTAATCCATGGGTTGCAGGGCCCTTTTCCTGACTGCTCACAGCCTCAGCAGGAAGCACAGGATGCTCAGCTGTTCCCTGAAGCTATTTCCCAGATGCTGAAAACACCGGGATTCTGCAGGGACTCATGCAGCAGAAAGTGATTATCAGGCTGAGGCGAGAAGGTGGAGAACCTGATAAATTCCCAGTTTCTATTTACTGTTCCCCAAGGACCTATAGAGTGGGAAAAGTGCCCTCCTGGGTGATTTTTCCATCAGCCATGGGCTGGCTAGAGGACCCATGTGCTGCCAGTGGTGTCTTGGGACATGTCACCAGAGGGCATTGCTGAGACTCGCAGAGCCCCAACTCGGCTGGAATTGCACCAACAATGCCATGGGGACTCGGAAGAGGGGAATCTCGTGGATTTCACTGTTAACACTATATGGAGCCTACAGGCACCACCCTAGACATACCCTAAAGCAGCAACAATCCAGATTGTGCAGAGGTCAGTATTGACACTGGAGCTGTACAGGCAGTAGAGATTTAGGATACACCTGGTGCTCCCTGTCTCTATGTGACCATTGTCCTTTTGCAAGGCCAGCAACCTAGGACTAATGAGAATTAAAAAAAAAAAAAAAAAAGTGCATAAATAAACATGCATATCAATGTAAATTAAGGCCATATTGCAGGAGAAATTGAATCCAAAGAATGCAAAAAGTCAAACAAACTAACAAACAAGCAACTAAAGAAAACCAATTATTTTTTGAGGGAGTCAGGAATGAGTAAATAAAACAATGAGTGCCTCTGGCCTCCAGCATCCGTGCACTGGCACTATCACATCTCCCCAGGAGCAAGGCCTGAGCTTCCTCTTGGAGTCACTCCTGCCTCACCATGATGCCCCTCTACCCTGTGGATTGTTTATCTCAGATTAAAACAGTTTAATTGTGACACACGGCTTTGCTTGACGGACCTGGCACCAGCATTTTTTGGTTAAAGCCATAGACAAACCCCAAAAGAATGAGGATTTATTTTTCCATTTTCCTTGTAGCATCCACTTTGGAAGAAATTAATTTCTCCTCCTCCTTGATTGGCCATGCAGTCTTACAAGATTTCCCTGCATCATTTGAAAACCAGCATAGACGGTTGGCCTATTGTGAGAAACCACAGGGAGTTTTTAAGCTGTACAGTTACCAGCTTTAGCTTCACCGGGATGAAAACAGACAATAGCAAGAGGAAGGGGGTTCTGGAGAACTCCAGCTCACTGTTTCCAATTAGGAAGCGACTTCAGTACATTCCATCACTGTAGCGGATCTTTGCGAGCAGCACAAATTTTTTGGGTCCTCGCTCGGGCTCTGGTCCAAGAAACCTCCCTGCTCCACAAAGCCCTTCAGCACATGCCCCAGTCCTGCTGAAGTCAACAAGGTCAACAAAAAACACTCCAAGAGGATCCCAAGCTTTCCAGCCTTCCCCGAGGTGGCATCTCCCAGCCTGCGGGATGGGGAAGGGGAGGGAGTGCCCCGGTTCCCAGTGAATGGTCTCGGTGCTGCCTTGCAGCACCTGC